>CM062812.1:482997485-483597485 GCA_031772625.1 Pinus tabuliformis | reverse complement strand
GGACGAATGAATGTGTTGAGGTCGAGTCACCTGCAAGATATCACAATCAATAGACATTTTCCTATTCCCATTATTGTCAGCAAGGAGGCTTGCCATTGATGAATGCAAGTTCCAAGGCCCTCAAAAGAAACTCTAATCTTTATCCCAGATAAGGTGTTGAAGTCGATGTGACAAGATCTATTGGAAGGTGGGCCTTAATCACACATCAGCCAACTCAAGCATAGAACAAAAATATTTGAAGAACCATAATAAAATATTGAAACCATCATTAAATTACAAAACTTATTGTGAACTTTTCTCGCCAGTCCCCTGGCTTTTAAGAAAATCTCATTTCTAATTGCACCACCAGGTTGGTTTTCATAATAGGTCTTATTTTTCTCTTTACATTTTTTTTTTTTAATATGTCGTACTCTACTTGAAAAATAAATCTTGTTCAAGTATAGGAATAATTCCAATGAAACCATGTGTATAACAAGATGATAGATAAACTCATATGCAGGTTTGAAAGAAACACTTTGATATATACCTATATATGAGAGACCAAATTCCTTGATAGAGATGATGTCAACAAATACTAAGGAATTGAGTACTAGGATCTGATGGCTATTTTGAACCAAGATTCATTGTAATCTTGTCTTCCTTGGCTGCCTTCTACCATTCCAATCAAGTCTTCATAGATGTAATCCCCATTAATATAATCTTGTGATAGGCATGCAAAGACCATTTCAATCTCAGTTTCCAACCACTGCTCATCTTTAACGAGCATCCATGATTCTTCACCCTTATCTGAATCTTGTTCTTCTTGTTTTTTCCGTCAATGATAGTTGGACATCATTTTTGCAATACCTCCACATTTTAAGTAGAATGAGGTGTTTTATTATTGGGGATTTGAAATGGTTGTGCATGTAGTTGACTGAGAAAGGCTGAATTGAGGTCATCTAAGGGTGAAACTGATGTTGTGATTGAGGTGAATGGTATGGATAAGATTGATATTGGTATTGAGGATAATAATGAAAATATTTAGGATATGGTGGATTTCCTTTGTAACGATGTTGTGAATCTTCTTGCCAACATTGGTTTTGCGGTTGGGATTGAGATGGCCAAGATTTCCAAGGCAAATGTGTTTTCCAATTACTTTGAGATTTTTGTACATAACCATGAAATTGAGAATTAAGATCTTGCATCATACAAAGTTGATGGGACTGCCATGGTCTTCTTAGAGCTACATAACAGGATTGTTCTAGTGTTTTATTTTCCCCCTGGTAAACTACCTTTAACCTTGGTAATGATGGGAATCTTTAGTAGTATGTGATCCTGCAAAAATTTCACAAATTTTAATGTTATCAAGTGGACATTCATGCAAAGAATGTTTCTTTCTACATTTAGGGAAAAATATAAATGAAGCAACACCCTCAACCTTTTTCTTGTTTTGCATTCTTAGCATATTCATTTCTTCATTTAAATTACCACGAATGTCTAATAATTTTTTAATTTCAGTTTGTCTTACCAATCCTAATGCTGACTCACTTACTCTTTCCATAACTGCATCTTGACGGTATCTTCCATACTTTGCTTTTCCTCTTGATATGTTCTTGCACAATTCACAAATCTCTTAAAATGGAAATTGAGAGACATCTCTTTTTCTCATCAGGTTAAGAAGATTAATCCTTTCATCCCTTATAACTTTTAATAGGAAAGCTTTTAATGTGTCAAATTCTAAATCATGTAATTTAGATCTTTTTATACTATAAGTAACCACTGTAATAAATATTCTAGGCATTCATCCTGTTTTTGTGTCATCTTAAAGACTTCATTTCTAAGGTCATGGTGTATGCGTTAATATTTATGTTTTTCCAAAAATACTTGTTTCATATCATCCCATGTCCTTATAGAAATTTTTCATAAATTCATGAACCATAAAAGAGCTTTATTCTTCAATGTTTCCAAAAACAAATTCAATATTTGAGTGTGTAATGAGTAGCCAAAAGATCTACAAAGTGTTTCAAATTCGAAAAATAAGGTGTTCGGGTCGTTTGATCTCATACCTTTGAATCTAGGAAGTACGGATGGAGTGATGTTTTTCATATTAACATTGATATTAGTTTCTTGAATGGGAAATCCAAAAGGATCTTCCTCATCGACATCATTTCCATCCATTTCTTCAACCTCTTTTTTTCAATGCTTCTTCTACTTGCAAAAATATGAATTGAAGATGTGGAAGGTGATCTACCTCTTACTGCACCACTTGATTTAGTGGGTGTGGTAGGTGATTGACGTCTTTTGACTTTTTTTTTAATGAATCTACCTCTAGGATGTACTAAAATGAGATTATATTATGAAACTAAATGGATGCAATTTAAAGCTAACACCTATGTATACTTCCTCGAAAACTACGCCAAAATGTTGGGTAATTTAATCGACTATTAAATTACTTATCATTAATTGACAAAATCGGGTTTCATGAACTTGTGAAGTATATGCGCACTATATGTGTTAGGATATCTTCTTTCAATTCAAAGAAACTAATCTAATTGCACATGAGTATTTAAACCTATTTATGACTAAATTTTGATAAGCATACTCACATGTTTTGTCTAAAAAGGCCAATGAATTCAAACTGAAAACTTTGAAATTTAAATGAACTTTTAAAGCAATCTTTACTATGAAAATTTCGAGATATATTCTAGTTGGACAAGAAATTAAAATCTATTCTACTGAACATAAATTAAAGTCTATTCTATTAAACAATGAAAGGAAATCTACATAACCAACTTGAAAAGGGAAATTTATTCTATGATCTGTAAAACAATTCAACTCTAATTTTAATCTATGAGACTTGAAATAAATTTAATCTAAACTATTGAAATGAAATATAACTATCAAATTGAAAGCACAACTATTCTAAAAACTTCTAATTGAAAACTATTATAGAAAGTAGTGAAAAGACAATGGTCTGTTGATAAAATTTCAAGTGAAAGAACCTCCAAAGATTACTCATGTGCGTATTCTATCAAGAACCAACGATATATATAAAATGACGACTACAACAACCATGAAAATGAAAGAAAATACTTAAGGAAATTGTTTTTGAATTTTAAAGTTTTAATCGAGCACTCAGCCTATAACAGACAGAAAGCATGTAAGAAAACTATATTGAAAACAAATCATTCAAACATCTAAAGAGATTGAAAATTAAATCGAAGAAAATACTAAAAAAATGAAATTAAAATGACAAATATACTATCTCAAAACTCCGCAAGGGTACCTCCTGATGAGGGTGAGGAATATTAAACTCAGATCACTTGATTTAAATCACCAATTTCATTCAGCATTGGGCGAGATCAGAGATTAAATTCACTAGAAAAAAATAGATTTCTTCTTCTTCAAATAGAAACAATAGTTACAGGTTAATATTCATCATTTACATATGATCGATATTCTCATCAAACAAACTACAATTTATAGAGTTTTTAGGCAATTAACAAACTCAAAATTTTCGTGTTTAAGTTCTAGTCATGAGATCTTTATAGATTAGTTTTGAAAATAAAATCCAATCTTATTTGATGGATCCTTGGATAAAAATTCAGCCCAATTATGATAAGAATGATCTCACTGCCATAAATTCACTAAAGAACAACTTGTTCCAATGTTTTTGGTCATTGGGTATTGATTGTACCGTTTACTCACGCAATCTTCGAAATAGGGCTCCAAAGAAACTAGAGAATCTCTCAAATGGTAATAAATTTGAGGAAACTTCTGAGTGAGAACTTCGTTGGGCTCATGTTGAATTAAACCCATGTTTTCATTTTTCAAAATTCATTTTTATTTGCTCAGAAAATGCGTTAGAAGTTAGCTAGTCAAAATTATTGTATTTTTCCTCTGATCTCTTGTTGGAGGTCCACACGTGCAAGCTGGGTGGAATTTGACCAATACAAATCCATATTGGAGCTTCTAGGAACCAAGTCCAAGTGTCGGATTTCATTCTAGAGTGGTGCTACTACCTTAACCATGGAGAGAGCTACAAAGATTGGACTGAGTTGCAGAAGAAACTTGAACTGGCCAAACCGTCACTACAAAACCAAACATAATCCTAATTAATTCATTAAAAGAAAAGAAAACGTATGAAAATTAACCACTTTGAGTGTTGGAAATATTTATGAAGTGTTCACAAGATCTTGTGGAAAATGGGGTAAGGAACAAATGAAAAAATGGAACAAATGGTTAAAAGGATGATTGTAAATAACGGTGAAATGATGACAAATTAGCGGCCCAACACTTACGTATAGAATGGATGTTCAAGATCTAATGATCAATACTAGGTTTCACTGAGATTGGTCGCCATGTTACTTGGTAGAAGATTTAGTACCATATTTAGCACCAGTGCCAACAATATTGGAGTTAGCCCCTTTCTGATTAACCTAGGAACAATTCCTGAAAAGTAAAATACATTGGATTCAGTTCAATCTATAGGGGAAGATAAAACATCAATAATGGCATATGAACATGCATATACATTGATGAAATTCTTATGGAATGGAATATGCTAAAATGATATTTTTATTCTGTGTAACATTTAGTTACAATCCACAAAATTTATAGGTATGTTATAAACCCATGCATATGTTTCTCCGCTCAACATTAAATTTGAAAATGTATCGCAAAATTACTACATTGTATAGAAAAATATGATTGCATTCTAAACAGTTTAATCTGAATGGTCCCCATACCTTCCCATTTAGAGAATTTTTTTAAATCCCTCTAAACTTATGATTTTATGGTAAGTTATCTCGTGATCTCCTATCGCCAACAAAATGAAAGCAAACAATTTTATCGAGAAGCATATGCACAATCACTTAAACACATGGTATCTTCTTCTAAAATTCAATCAAACAAACAATTTTTGAATTCATGTCAAAACCATTATACCATTTTGATCAAATTTAAATACATGTACTTTGTGTTGTTTTTCTTTAATATCTACATTTATGTGCCATACATTCTTACCATACACTTTCACAATGATTTGGAAAGGGTTGGAAGAAGGAAGACAACACTATGTCAATTTACTCCAATTAAAGGAAATAGTCTCATTACTTGGAGGTGAATCAATGGAAACAGGTGAAATTCCCCCATGTGTAGAAGAATTTGAAGTAACAAGAAGAACTAGAGTGGTATTAATTTCACTCTCTAAAGGGAGAGCAAGATCAACTGAGGATGGTATCGAGTTTACCACTTGATCAACCAATGTCTGGTCAACCTGAGTGATATGTGTTTCACTCTCCGATGGAAGAGTGGGATTTAATGTACTTGGAATTAGATCAATCACTTTGTCAACTGAAGGTAGGTTGAGAGAAAGTTTATGGTAATGAGTTGGAAGTTGTGTATGTGAAATAGTAAGTTTTTCCAAAAATTATGAGGCTTCGTCCATATGAGGAAAAATGTGACTATAATGAATCCCTTTGCATAACCAACAAGGAAACCTAACTTTACCCTTTTTCCCATGAACCTCACAATCACTGTTTGATGGATCAACAGTAGGTTGATAAGAATTTTTTGACCATATTACGAAGAACTTAGGAATACCAAGACAATCAATAAGGAATTGGTAACCCTTACAAATATTGCAAGGGTATCTGGGCTTGCGATGAATACTGGAAGCTTACTCAACATAACCATTATCTGCAGCCATGGTTGGTTGATTGACACCTTTCTTATCCTGCTTCTTCTTCTTCCATTTCTTCTTAGTATTAGTAACCATGTTACTATCATTATGACATTTACCAAGGGAAGAAGAAGAAGTAGCATAGGACATGTTGGGTGAAGAAGGTATAGGGTCAATAAGAGGCTTGTGATGTTGAGATGATGAACTTGGTTGAGGGGAAAAACTCGGTTGAGGTGGAATAGTTTTTTTATTTGGGATCAAAGAAGTTGAAAACAACCACATTGGTAAACCTATCATGAATCCAAGAAGTGGCAACGTAGCCATATAAGGAGGACCGACATTTGTAAAGACATGGATAGGACTGGGATTCCTATTAATAGGGGGTTCTTTATCGGTAAATTCCAACATTTATGCCATTAGATTCAACTTACATAAATTTACTATCAATATTAGCAATGGAAAATCGCAATCCAGACCTAAGGTATGAAAAAAAGTAAAAACAAACAATTAACACACTCAAAAAAATCTAGGGATTCAAACCATGGAAACAAGCTTTTCACAGTGAAATCACTAGTTGGTGATGAAATCGAACATCATGTAGATCAAAGTGAAAAGTGGCTATAGATAGAGTGGGTAGAACTAGTTATTCTCACAACCTTCTTAATGTACACGATTTGGTGCAAGTAAACTTAATTTATGCCATCTAGAATGAAGAATACCCATCGAAAAGGTCCAAGTGAGTCTAACCAACGTTTGTTCTTGGTACAACAAAGACTTCCCCTCCATCGTCACCTTGGGTAATAGCCCTAAGATTATGGTATCAAATGTTACCATGTAAAACAATTTAACTGGAGAGGACAATCACAGATCCGATGTACACACACGGGTAGAGTAAGAAAGCTCAATTGCCTTGAAAGTTTCTCAACATGGTTAATCTGAGGTTTACTTCCAAGTGACTCCCATGTACCTTTCGATGCCACTTTCAGTATGTGTAAATCACTCTACCGTAACCAATGAAGTCGGTCCGATCACTCCACTGGGTCCGATATGATCTCATGCTTATCTCCTTTTGTAAGGGGAACTTCCTAGAGCCAAATTGTAGTAAATGAATTTACTCCCTATTGCAAGATGCTAATGTTTTTTTGTAGGTTCGGAAATTTAATTCACTTCTCTATTCCAAATCCCTACAACCTGATCTTATGTATGTGGAAAAGAGCCCTAAAATAACAAAAATTCTAGATTGATTTTAATAGCGTTGATTTTAAGAGCTACTATTTACTCACAGGGTAAATGGATGTGGAACTGATGGTGTTATAACCTGACTCAAAACTTTAATGGAATTAAAAATGATATTGTGATCTTTTCATTTAGGTGAATTCTGGCTAAAGTAAGGAGAGAGGTTCTTTAAAATATTAACTCCAGAATGCACCACTTCTGATTTTCCAATGCAAATCAAAGCCCTAACTGCCAAACCATGCAATGTAATAAGTGCAATGAAGTTGGCTAGTCAAAACTGTTGTGTTTTTCCTTTGATCTCTTGTTGGAGGTCCACATGTGTAAGATGGGTGGAATTTGACCAATACAAATCCATATTGGGGCTTATAGAAACCAAGTCCAAGAATTATATTTCCTTCTAGAGTGGTGCTACTACCTTACCTATGGAGATAGCTACAAAAATTGGACTCAGCTATAGAAACTTGAATTGGCCAAACTATCATTAGTAAAACCAAACATAATACTAACTAATTCATCAAAAGCAAACAAAATGTATGAAAATTAACCACTTTGACTATTGGAAATATTGATGAGGTGTTCGCGAGATCTTGTGGAAAATGGGGTAAGAAACAGATTAAAAAATGGCACAAATGGTAAAAACTGTAAATAACGGTGAAATGATTACAAATCAGTAGCCCAACACTTACATACAGAATGGATGTTCCAAATCTAATGATGAATCCAAAGTATGGTTGAGTTTCCCCGCCATGTTACTTAGTAGAGGATCCAGTAACATATTCAGCACAAGTGCCAACAACATTAGAGTTAGTCTGAAAGCCCATATGTGTCTTTCTCATTAACCTAGGAACAATTCTTGAAACGATAGATACAGTGGATTCAATTCCATCTATAGTGGAAGAAGAAACATCAACAATGGAAGATGAACATGCATATCCATCGATGAAATGCTTCTGGAATGGAATATGCTAGAATGATATTTGTATCATGTGTAACATTTAGTTACAATCCACAAAATATGCAGGTATGTTCTAAACCCATGCATAAATTTCTATACCAAACTTTAAATTTGAAAACGTTTTGCAAAATTATTATATTGTATAAAAAAAGTATGTTTGCAGTTCTATCTAAAGGGTTTAATCTGAATGGTCACCACACCTTCCCATTTAGAGAGTTTTGTTAAATGCTTGTAAACTTATGATTTTCTGGTAAGTTATCTCGTGATCTCATAATGCCAACAAAATGAAAGCAAACCAATTTTATCAAGAAGCATATGCACAATCACTTAAACATATGGTATTTTCTTCCAAAATTCAATCAAACAAACAAATTTTGAATACATGTCAAAACAATTCTGCTATTTTGAGAAAATTTAATATCTAGATTTTGGATTGCATGAACATTTCAGGATAAGCTTCATGAGTACCTTGGTTTTATGCAATTTGTACACAACATTTTCAGGATAAGCTTCATGTGTACCTTGTCTTTATAGAAGTTGTATACACAACATTTTCAGACTTACCAAATGCTTTATTAATAATACAAACCCTCTTAACTGACATCCCTTCTATGAATTCCAGAGTTGAAAAGCTAACAACTACCTCTTCAAAAATATTGGAGGTGACACGACAAGGAACAAAAGAATAGAGGAGCTAAAGGAGACCATAAAAGTAAAAGAGGGGGCACGAGATTGTGTACTGAAGGAATATGAATGCATCGTGGTCTTTTGTTTCATATTTCATGCTTTATTGTGTTTCTTTACTTCTCTATAACTATTGTAAAGGGATCATTCTAGTACAATGTTATGATAAAAACCATGTGCCTTTTGTTGTAAGTGGAAGGAAGCTTTATTTTTTTCTCTTAAAGTATTTCTTTATTGGGTGAAGGCCTAAATGGTAGCCTTTATCTATAAAAATTCGTATCTGAAAACCCTCGTGTCAACAATGGACGAGTTCTACAATGTTTAGAAGGCATGTGAGGTATCTAACTAGAACGAAGGTATAAAACTAGCCCAATACAAGATTTGGAATATTTAAATAAATAGATCTTTTGCAACAACATATGTATGTACTACTAGTAACTCGTAGCAATGCATTTACAGACACTAGGCACACTTCTAGTACACTTACTAGTGACATTAAAATGCATGCTTTGGAGCAATTATAGGGCATAGAGGAACGAGGAGAAGGGAAAAATCTATTCAAAAAGTAACTTGCATGTAAGAAATATTCATGCAAGCGATTGCAGGGAGCATAAGCTATTGCAGGGCACTGAAGTAAGCTATTGCAGGCGCAGAGGAACTGTTCACAAGTAATACTTTCATATAACAAAAGCAACTGAATAACCATTGTGCCATTTGTTGTGTGAGGCGCTTACAAGAGGCCTTCTTGGCAGTGAAGCCCAATCATACCAAGGTTGTATAAAATTGTGGGTGGGGAGTTGGGCCAGCTAAGGAAAATAAGGAGAGGGGTGAAAGGATAACTTAAAGTTATTGTGAACCCGGTAGACACCACATAGTAGCAGAAGCTCTTGCAGGGTGTAGAAGAAGGCCATGCTTGAAACCGCCTACCTGGATAGCGTAGCTTGTGGAACCATTCACAAGTAGCAGCTGGTAAGTACATGCAAGTAGCACATGTCCATTACATTCAAACAGTCATGTGGCATGGTCTATGGTCTGCTTACTAGAGGCCTTCTTGGGAGTGAAGCCCAATCATACCAAGGGTGTAGAAAATTGTGCGTGGACAATTAGGCCTATTGAGCAGCTGAGCGGGAGGGGTGAAAGGATAACCTAAAGGAAATATGAACCATGTAGACACCGCAGAGTAGTAGAATCTACTTTACCGCGCAGAAGAAGACCATGCTTGAAACCGCTTACCCCGAAAATGCAACTTGTCAAACCGTTCACAAGTATCAGATGGCAAGTACATGCAAGTAGTGTATGGCCATTACATGCAGATGGCCATGTTGTGTGGTCTATGGCATAGGACAACCGATATATAATACCAAACCAAACATTTAATTCTAATAAACTAATGTCAAAATTAGTTTATGTACATAAAATACCAATCATATAAATCATTTCAACCAAGAAATCATATGGAAAATCTTATTAGTGGCCAAAATAATTGCATCCATATGATAGATTAAACCTCAATATTTTATAAAAGTCTGACTAAAATCTTAGATTAATTTAATAAGAGATAAATGTCACGAACTAATTTTGATTACTAATAGTCCCATGGCTAAGGACTAATAAATTTGTTTCACTTAAAATTTAAAATTTATTATATAATAAAAAGTATTGTTTTTTTTTAAATATGAGACACTACCATAAATTTATATACCATAGAATTTAATAATTTAAATTAATTTAAACATATCACACAATAGATTTATATTATATAACTTCTGTAATCCCAAAACATTTAATACCCATTGAAATTTGGTCTTCCATTTAAACTTTCTAAACTTTCTAAGGTCTTCTACTCGCTTTGACTGAAAAATATCTACCAGGAGAAGCCATTTTTATAACGTTTATATACAATGTGAAGGGAAGCCATTTTCGTTAAGGCAGAGAAATCTCAGGCTCTCCTTACGCCTTTGAGAAAAGTAAAATAAGGTAAACAAGATCAAAAGAATAGGCTTGCCATTTCCGTTAAGGCAGAGAAATCTCAGGCTCTCCTTACGCCTTTGAGAAAAGTAAAATAAGGTAAACAAGATCAAAAGAATGGGCTTAGCTTAGTAATTGCTTCAACAATGGAAAAAGTAAAATAAGGTAAATAATATCAAAAGAATGGTCTGGGCTTAGTAATTGCTCCACCAAATATCAATAATGAATAAATGGTTGATTGATTCTTTGCACGAATCTAACTAGATTATTTTTCCATGAACCAGAGATTTTGCATTTCTTGTTCCTTTAAACTTAACGGTTCTTGCATATAACTTTTATAAATGAGAAGATATCTGATACCGAAAGTAACTCGTAGCAATTCAAAACAAAAGCGGTGACACCGTGAAAATGATTGAAATTATTGGCAGCTACAATGGAACGATTTAGATAACGACCTATGAGAATGAGAATAGCACATATTAAGTAGAATGAGGTGTTTTATTATTGGGGATTTGAAATGGTTGTGCATGTAGTTGACTGAGAAAGGCTGAATTGAGGTCATCTAAGGGTGAAACTGATGTTGTGATTGAGGTGAATGGTATGGATAAGATTGATATTGGTATTGAGGATAATAATGAAAATATTTAGGATATGGTGGATTTCCTTTGTAACGATGTTGTGAATCTTCTTTCCAACATTGGTTTTGCGGTTGGGATTGAGATGGCCAAGATTTCCAAGGCAAATGTGTTTTCCAATTACTTTGAGATTTTTGTACATAACCATGAAATTGAGAATTAAGATCTTGCATCATACAAAGTTGATGGGACTGCCATGGTCTTCTTAGAGCTACATAACAGGATTGTTCTAGTGTTTTATTTTCTCCCTGGTAAACTACCTTTAACCTTGGTAATGATGGGAATCTTTAGTAGTATGTGATCCTGCAAAAATTTCACAAATTTTAATGTTATCAAGTGGACATTCATGCAAAGAATGTTTCTTTCTACATTTAGGGAAAAATATAAATGAAGCAACACCCTCAACCTTTTTCTTGTTTTTCATTCTTAGCATATTCATTTCTTCATTTAAATTACCACAAATGTCTAATAAATTTTTAATTTCAGTTTGACTTACCAATCCTAATGCTGACTTACTTACTCTTTCCATAACTGGATCTTGACGGTATCTTCCATACTTTGCTTTTCCTCTTGATATGTTCTTGCACAATTCACAAATCTCTTAAAATGGAAATTGAGAGACATCTCTTTTTCTCATCAGGTTAAGAAGATTAATCCTTTCATCCCTTATAACTTTTAATAGGAAAGCTTTTAATGTGTCAAATTCTAAATCATGTAATTTAGATCTTTTTATACTATAAGTAACCACTGTAATAAATATTCTAGGCATTCATGCTCTTTTTGTGTCATCTTAAAGACTTCCTTTCTAAGGTCATGGTGTATGCGTTAATATTTATGTTTTTCCAAAAATACTTGTTTCATATCATCCCATGTCCTTATAGAAATTTTTCATAAATTCATGAACCATAAAAGAGCTTTATTCTTCAATGTTTCCAAAAACAAATTCAATATTTGAGTGTGTAATGAGTAGCCAAAAGATCTACAAAGTGTTTCAAATTCGAAAAATAAGGTGTTCGGGTCGTTTGATCTCATACCTTTGAATCTAGGAAGTACGGATGGAGTGATGTTTTTCATATTAACATTGATACTAGTTTCTTGAATGGGAAATCCAAAAGGATCTTCCTCATCGACATCATTTCCATCCATTTCTTCAACCTCTTTTTTTCAATGCTTCTTCTACTTGCAAAAATATGAATTGAAGATGTGGAAGGTGATCTACCTCTTACTGCACCACTTGATTTAGTGGGTGTGGTAGGTGATTGACGTCTTTTGACTTTTTTTTTAAGGAATCTACCTCTAGGATGTACTAAAATGAGATTATATTATGAAACTAAATGGATGCAATTTAAAGCTAACACCTATGTATACTTCCTCGAAAACTACGCCAAAATGTTGGGTAATTTAATCGACTATTAAATTACTTATCATTAATTGTCAAAATCGGGTTTCATGAACTTATGAAGTATATGCGCACTATATGTGTTAGGATATCTTCTTTCAATTCAAAGAAACTAATCTAATTGCACATGAGTATTTAAACCTATTTATGACTAAATTTTGATAAGCATACCCACATGTTTTGTCTAAAAAGGCCAATGAATTCAAACTGAAAACTTTGAAATTTAAATGAACTTTTAAAGCAATCTTTACTATGAAAATTTCGAGATATATTCTAGTTGGACAAGAAAGTAAAATCTATTCTACTGAACATAAATTAAAGTCTATTCTATTAAACAATGAAAGGAAATCTACATAACCAACTTGAAAAGGGAAATTTATTCTATGATCTGTAAAACAATTCAACTCTAATTTTAATCTATGAGACTTGAAATAAATTTAATCTAAACTATTGAAATGAAATATAACTATCAAATTGAAAGCACAACTATTCTAAAAACTTGTAATTGAAAACTATTATAGAAAGTAGTGAAAAGACAATGGTCTGTTGATAAAATTTCAAGTGAAAGAGCCTCCAAAGATTACTCATGTGCGTATTCTATCAAGAACCAACGATATATATAAAATGACGACTACAACAACCATGAAAATGAAAGAAAATACTTAAGGAAATTGTTTTTGAATTTTAAAGTTTTAATCGAGCACTCAGCCTATAACAGACAGAAAGAATGTAAGAAAACTATATTGAAAACAAATCATTCAAACATCTAAAGAGATTGAAAATTAAATCGAAGAAAATACTAAAAAAATGAAATTAAAATGACAAATATACTATCTCAAAACTCCGCAAGGGTACCTCCTGATGAGGGTGAGGAATATTAAACTCAGATCACTTGATTTAAATCACCAATTTCATTCAGCATTGGGCGAGATCAGAGATTAAATTCACTAGAAAAAAATAGATTTCTTCTTCTTCAAATAGAAACAATAGTTACAGGTTAATATTCATCATTTACATATGATCGATATTCTCATCAAACAAACTACAATTTATAGAGTTTTTAGGCAATTAACAAACTCAAAATTTTCGTGTTTAAGTTCTAGTCATGAGATCTTTATAGATTAGTTTTGAAAATAAAATCCAATCTTATTTGATGGATCCTTGGATAAAAATTCAGCCCAATTATGATAAGAATGATCTCATTGCCATAAATTCACTAAAGAACAACTTGTTCCAATGTTTTTGGTCATTGGGTATTGACTGTACCGTTTACTCACGCAATCTTCGAAATAGGGCTCCAAAGAAACTAGAGAATCTCTCAAATGGTAATAAATTTGAGGAAACTTCTGAGTGAGAACTTCGTTGGGCTCATGTTGAATTAAACCCATGTTTTCATTTTTCAAAATTCATTTTTATTTGCTCAGAAAATGCGTTAGAAGTTAGCTAGTCAAAATTATTGTATTTTTCCTCTGATCTCTTGTTGGAGGTCCACACGTGCAAGCTAGGTGGAATTTGACCAATACAAATCCATATTGGAGCTTCTAGGAACCAAGTCCAAGTGTCAGATTTCATTCTAGAGTGGTGCTACTACCTTAACCATGGAGAGAGCTACAAAGATTGGACTGAGTTGCAGAAGAAACTTGAACTGGCCAAACCGTCACTACAAAACCAAACATAATCCTAATTAATTCATTAAAAGAAAAGAAAACGTATGAAAATTAACCACTTTGAGTGTTGGAAATATTTATGAAGTGTTCACAAGATCTTGTGGAAAATGGGGTTTAACCACTTTGAGTGTTGGAAATATTTATGAAGTGTTCACAAGATCTTGTGGAAAATGGGGTAAGGAACAAATGAAAAAATGGAACAAATGGTTAAAAGGATGATTGTAAATAACGGTGAAATGATGACAAATTAGCGGCCCAACACTTACGTATAGAATGGATGTTCAAGATCTAATGATCAATACTAGGTTTCATTGAGATTGGTCACCATGTTACTTGGTAGAAGATTTAGTACCATATTTAGCACCAGTGCCAACAATATTGGAGTTAGCCCCTTTCTGATTAACCTAGGAACAATTCCTGAAAAGTAAAATACATTGGATTCAGTTCAATCTATAGGGGAAGATAAAACATCAATAATGGCATATGAATATGCATATACATTGATGAAATTCTTATGGAATGGAATATGCTAAAATGATATTTGTATTCTGTGTAACATTTAGTTACAATCCACAAAATTTATAGGTATGTTATAAACCCATGCATATGTTTCTCCGCTCAACATTAAATTTGAAAATGTATCGCAAAATTAAAGCAATCTAAAGCTAACACCTATGCTTTTGTTTTGAATTGCAATTTAAAGCTAACACCTATGTATACTTCCTCGAAAACTACGCCAAAATGTTGGGTAATTTAATCGACTATTAAATTACTTATCATTAATTGTCAAAATCGGGTTTCATGAACTTGTGAAGTATATGCGCACTATATGTGTTAGGATATCTTCTTTCAATTCAAAGAAACTAATCTAATTGCACATGAGTATTTAAACCTATCTATGACTAAATTTTGATAAGCATACCCACATGTTTTGTCTAAAAAGGCCAATGAATTCAAACTGAAAACTTTGAAATTTAAATGAACTTTTAAAGCAATCTATACTATGAAAATTTCGAGATATATTCTAGTTGGACAAGAAATTAAAATCTATTCTACTGAACATAAATTAAAGTCTATTCTTTTAAACAATGAAAGGAAATCTACATAACCAACTTGAAAAGGGAAATTTATTCTATGATCTGTAAAACAATTCAACTCTAATTTTAATCAATGAGACTTGAAATAAATTTAATCTAAAATATTGAAATGAAATATAACTATCAAATTGAAAGCACAACTATTCTAAAAACTTGTAATTGAAAACTATTATAGAAAGTAGTGAAAAGACAATGGTCTGTTGATAAAATTTCAAGTGAAAGAGCCTCCAAAGATTACTCATGTGCGTATTCTATCAAGAACCAATGATATATATAAAATGACGACTACAACAACCATGAAAATGAAAGAAAATACTTAAGGAAATTGTTTTTGAATTTTAAAGTTTTAATCGAGCACTCAGCCTATAACAGACAAAAAGCATGTTAGAAAACTATATTGAAAACAAATCATTCAAACATCTAAAGAGATTGAAAATTAAATCGAAGAAAATACTAAAAAAATGAAATCAAAATGACAAATATACTATCTCAAAACTCCACAAGGGTACCTCCTGATGAGGGTGAGGAATATTAAACTCATATCACTTGATTTAAATCACCAATTTCATTCAGCGCTGGGCGAGATCAGAGATTAAATTCACTAGAAAAAAATAGATTTCTTCTTCTTCAAATAGAAACAATAGTTACAAGTTAATATTCATCATTTACATATGATCTATATTCTCATCAAACAAACTACAATTTATAGAGTTTTTAGGCAGTTAACAAACTCAAAATTTTCGTGTTTAAGTTCTAGTCATGAGATCTTTATAGATTAGTTTTGAAAATAAAATCCAATCTTATTTTATGGATCCTTGGATAAAAATTCAGCCCGGTTATGATAAGAATGATCTCACTGCCATAAATTCGCTAAAGAACAACTTGCTCCAATGTTTTTGGTCATTGGGTATTGACTGTACCATTTACTCACACAATCTTCGAAATAGGGCTCCAAAGAAACTAGAGAATCTCTCAAATGGTAATAAATTTGAGGAAACTTCTGAGTGAGAATTTCTTTGGGCTCATGCTGAATTAAACCCATGTTTTCATTTTTCAAAATTCATTTTTATTTGCTCAGAAAATGCGTTAGAAGTTAGCTAGTCAAAATTATTGTATTTTTCCTCTGATCTCTTGTTGGAGGTCCACACGTGCAAGCTGGGTGGAATTTGACCAATATAAATCCATATTGGAGCTTCTAGAAACCAAGTCCAAGTGTCGGATTTCATTCTAGAGTGGTGTTACTACCTTAACCATGGAGAGAGCTACAAAGATTGGACTGAGTTGCAGAAGAAACTTGAACTGGCCAAACCGTCACTAGTAAAACCAAACATAATCCTAATTAATTCATTAAAAGAAAAGAAAACATATGAAAATTAACCACTTTGAGTGTTGGAAATATTTATGAAGTGTTCACAAGATCTTGTGGAAAATGGGGTAAGGAACAAATGAAAAAATGGAACAAATGGTTAAAAGGATGATTGTAAATAACGGTGAAATGATGACAAATCAGCGGCCCAACACTTACATATAGAATGGATGTTCAAGATCTAATGATCAATACTAGGTTTCATTGAGATTGGTCGCCATGTTACTTGGTAGAAGATTTAGTAACATATTTAGCACCAGTGCCAACAACATTGGAGTTAGCCCCTTTCTGATTAACCTAGGAACAATTCCTGAAAAGTAAAATACATTGGATTCAGTTCAATCTATAGGGGAAGATAAAACATCAATAATGGCATATGAACATGCATATACATTGATGAAATTCTTATGGAATGGAATATGCTAAAATGATATTTGTATTCTGTGTAATATTTAGTTACAATCCACAAAATTTATAGGTATGTTATAAACCCATGCATATGTTTCTCCGCTCAACATTAAATTTGAAAATGTTTCGCAAAATTACTACATTGTATAGAAAAATATGTTTGCATTCTAAACAGTTTAATCTGAATGGTCCCCATACCTTCCCATTTAGAGAATTTTTTTAAATCCCTCTAAACTTATGATTTTATGGTAAGTTATCTCGTGATCTCCTATCGCCAACAAAATGAAAGCAAACCAATTTTATCGAGAAGCATATGCACAATCACTTAAACACATGGTATCTTCTTCTAAAATTCAATCAAACAAACAATTTTTGAATTCATGTCAAAACCATTATACCATTTTGATCAAATTTAAATACATGTACTTTGTGTTGTTTTTCTTTAATATCTTGATTTTGGCTTGCTTGAACATTTCAAGATAATCTTCATGAGTACCTTGGTTTTACACAAGTTGTACACACAACATTTTTAGGATAAGCTTCATGAGTACCTTGGGTTTATGCAAGTTGTATACACAACATTTTCAGACATACCAAATGCTTTATTAATAGTACAAACCCTCTTAAATGGCATCCCTTCTATGAATTCCCTAGTTGGAAAGCTAACAACTATCTCATCAAAAATATTGGACGTGACACGATAAGGAAAAAAATAATAGAGGTGTTAAAGGAGACCATAAAATTAACAGAGGTGGCACGGAATTGTGCAGTGAAGGAATATGAAGGCATCAAGGTATTTTGTTTCATATTTGGTGCTTTATTTTGTTTCTCCACTTCTCTATAACTAGTGTAAAGGGATCATTCTAGTACAATGTTATGATAAAAAACATGAGCCTTTTGTTGTAAGTGGAAGGAACTTTTAAATTTTTTCTCTTAAAGTACTTCTTTAGGGTGTGTGAAGGCCTAAATGGTAGCCTTTATCTATAAAGGCTCCTAACTGAAAACCCTAATGTCAAGAATGGATGAGTTCTACAATGTTTAGAAGGCACGTGAGGTATCTAACAAGAAGGAAGGCACGTATAAAATTAGCCCAATACAAGATTTGGAATATTTCAAAAAATAGAGTTTTTGCAGCAACATATGTATGTACTAATAGTATCTGGTAGCAATTCATTTACAGATGTAGGGCACACTTCTAGTACACTTACTAGTGACATTGATTGAGCCTTTTCATTCACCTCTTTCCTATTCATTTAGTTTTGGTAGCCCTAAAGGAGAACTAAAATGCATGCTTTGGAGCTATTGTAGGGCATAGAAGAACGGGGAGAAGGGCAAAATCTATTCAAAACATAACTTGTAGGTAAGAAATATTGATGCAAGCTATTGCAGGGAGAATAAACTTGTAGGGAGCAGAAACTATTGCAGTGCACTAAAGTAAGCTATTGCATGGCACAGAGGAACTTTTCACAAGTAATACGCACAAATCACAGAAGGTGGTGAATAACCCTTGCCTTTTGTTGTGGGAGTTGCCCAGTAGAGGCCTTCTTGGCAGTGAAACCCAATCATACCAAGGCTGTATAAAATTGTGGGTGGACAATTGAGCCTATTAAGAAGCTAATGCAAAGAACGAGAGGGGTGAAAGGATAACTTAAAGGAAATGTGAACCTTGTAGACACTGCCTTGCAAGGTGCATAAGAAGGCCATGCTTGAAACCACCTACTCGAAAAGCATAGCTTGTGGAACCATTCACAAGTAGCATATGGTGAGTACATGCAAGTAGCACTTGTCCATTACATGCACATGATCATGTGGCATGGTCTGTGGTCTCCTTACTAAAGGCCTTCTTTGTAGTGAAGCCCAATCATACCAAGGTTGTAGAAAATTGTAGGTGGACAGTTGGGCGGGTGAAAGGATAACTTAAAGGAAATGTGAACGCTGCACAGTAGGAGAAGTTACTTAGGGCGCAAAAGAAGGCCATGATTGAAACCACTTACCTGGAAAATGCAGCTTGTGAAACCGTTCACAAGTAGTAGATGGCCACTAAATGAAAGTAGTGCATGGCCATTACATGGAGATGGCCGTGTGGTGTGGTCTATGGCGAATAAGACAACCTATATATAATAGGAAACCAAACATTTAATTCTAATAAACTAATGTCAACATTACTTTATGTACATAAAATACCAATCATGTAAATCCTTTCAACCAATAAATCATATTGAAAATATTATTAGTGGCCAAAATCATTGCGCTCATGAGATAGATTGAGATAGATTAACCCACAATGAATAAAAAACTTAGTTTAATTTGAAAAGAGATTACTAATAGTGTATGTCTAAGGACTAATAAAACATTAACACCACTTAAAAGAATATATATATATAAATTGGGCATTGTCCATATAAGAGGAATAGATATAATATTTATATAAATCCATATATTTATAATTCAGATATTAATTCCAACCAGAATTATGGTGATTAGAAGATAATATAATTCAGGTTCAAGTGTTCCAGAAATATGTTAAAAAAAATCACATGTATAATGAGAGAGGTATATATTGTGTAATGAAAAGTATTGGTTTCAGACACCTACCCTAAATTTAATGTTAATTTAAATTATTTTAAAAATATCACACATTAGATTAATATTATATAACTTTTATAATATCAAAACATTTAATAGCCATTGAAATTTGGTCTTCCATTTAAACTTTCTGAAGTCTTCTACTGAAAAATATCTATGAGGAGAAGCCATTCTTATAACGTTTATATACAATGTGAAGGGAAGCCATTTCCATTGGAGGCAGAGAAATATGAGGCTGTCCTTGCGCCTTTGAGAAAAGTAAAATAAGGTAAACAAGATCAAAAGAATGGGCTGCGCTTAGTAATTGGTTCACCCATGGAAATAACGAATAAATGGTTGATTGATTCATTGCACGAATCCAACTCAATTATTTTTCCATGAAACGGTTGAACCCGAGATTTTGGTTGATTGATTCATTGCACTAATCCAACTAAATTATTCTGGGTTCTTTAAACTTAACGATTCCGGCATATAACTTTTATATCTGACGGCGTTGGTCAGGGGGCCGATCACAGTCGAACGGGTGTCGGAAGCCATTTCTCTCGCCAATCGCTGCATTATCCAATCCTTAATTGCCATGGGTCGCTCCGTTGCATGCAGCATCCATGCATGAAGCTGTGGGCACGTGGTTTCCATCCATGCAAGGTTACTATCATCTGCTCTGAGGATCCTTGCTTTATATTCCTATCTTGCTGTAAACCTTCGTTTTTTCTTCCTCTGGCCTCACGGGCTGGGGGAAAAGCCATTTTTACAAGAATCTTTGTCGTCGTCATCTCTGTCCATCCGAGGCTTGCTCATTATTCCTGGCTACCTTCTCGACTCGGCTCTCTGGGTCTTTGACGCGCTCGCGGTCTTCCATGCAGGTCAGTCATCATCCATCAGCTTAGGATCTAATCTTCTGATCTTAGTTTTGTTTTTAAAGCTCAAAAGGTTTGGAGTCAGCTGTCTTGTAATTTATTCATGGTTGTTCTCACATAAAAATTTAAGCTCTTTCACAGGAGATGGGCGTCTTATTATCTGTTATATATGATAACCATGCTGATATCCCTTTTGAATAGACTAAAGCTTCTTTTTATGTCTATAGTCCGTGCTCAGATCTTCGTTTCCGTTTTGGGATATGTTGGTGTATCATCCATGTTTATTGCTGTTGTTTCGACTGTAACAGTCAGCCAGTTCTTCTGTCATTTCAATGATCTGTTCAAAGAGGATCTGCTGAGCATGGTGGATGCGTCCCGTATGTCTGGGGACATTCACAAGGCGTTATCCACCACCTTTTTGGCTCTTATTCCAAAGAAGGAAAGATCTGAATCTTTCGCTGATTTTAGGCCGATTGCGCTTTGCAATACCCTATATAAAATTATATCCAAGGTTATTGCGGAAAGACTGAAGGTTGTTTTAAACTCCTTCATTTCTAAGGAACAGCATGCCTTTTTAAAAGACAGATTTATTATGGACGTTGTTGCTCTGACGCAGGAATGCCTCTTTTCAATCTCTTCAAATAATATTGATGCTGCAGCCCTGAAGATTGATCTATATAAAGCCTACGATTGCGTAGACTGGGCTTCCTCAGAGTCCTTCTGGCTAAAATTGGGTTAAGAGCACAGGCTATCAAATGGATTATGGCGTGTGTGAAAGCGTCCAATTCTCAGTTCTCATTAATGGCATTCCATCTTCTTTCTTTCCAGCAGAAAGGGGGCTCCGTCAGGGGTGCCCTCTTTCTCCTCTTCTCTTTAATTTAGTGATGAATTCTCTCAGCTCTCAGATTAATCTAGCAGTTCAGGAGGGGAGATGCAAGCCGATCAAGATCTGCAAGGACATTTCTCTCTCACATAACCTTTTTGTAGATGACATTCTCCTTTTCGCGATGTTATGCAAAACATCATGGATCTGCCTTTATGAGATATTCAAAAATTTCAATCTGCTTCGGGCCTCTCTATCAACAAAGGCAAGTCCACGATGTATCATAATGATACAAATCCGGAATTGGCACATTGGATCGCTGCTCTTTTTGGCATAAATCTTGCTCTGATAAAGGATGGGTTCAAATACCTTGGATTCCACCTAAAATCAAAAGGTTATCGTGCTCGGGATTGGCAGTGGCTGATTGAGCGTTTTTATAATAAAATCTCTTGCTGGGAAATGCGGTTTTTATCCCTGGCAGGCAGATATATTTTGGTGCAGTCCGTTCTTACTCAATTGGCGGTTTATTGGAGTCATCTCTTCCTTATTCCTGTCTCCATTACCAGTAAAATGGCCACTCTGGCAGCCACCTTTTTATGGAGCGGTCGATCTAAACAATCCAAGATCCATCTGGTAAAATGGGATTTCATTTCTAGACCGAAGAAGATGGGTGGTTGGGGCTTGTTGCACATGCCTTCTTTCGGCAGAGCTCTTCTGTGCAAATCCCTTATCCGAGGCATTTATGGGAAATGTCAATGGAGCACATTCATTAAACCAACGATACCTCAAAGGAAAAAGCTTGATTTTTTGGTTTCGAAGGCGCTCTCTGGGTATCAGAAGTGGCTCCCCCATCTGGCAAAGTTTCAGAAAGATTCAGTCTCTTTTCTTTATGAATTTGAGATGGAATTTTGGCTCGGGATCTAGCATTTTCATCGGCATTGATTAGACGGCGCTCAATTTGGAATCGTCGATCCCCTCTGCCCTGATTTCCTTTTTTCTCTCCAGGGGCTATTTCACATGGGATAAATTAATAAAATCTTGGTTATCTCAGTCCCCCATTTGGAAGGATGCAGCGGAATTATTTATGCCCCTCTCTCTTCGTCCTCTATGGACATCGGCTATAAACAGGCTCACTTCAAAAGGCCTCACTCAATCGGGACCAAAGGATGTTCTTATCTGGTCTCTTCAGAATTCTTCTCAGCCCATCGCCGTCAGAGATATCTATGCTGCAATCCTATCTGGCCTCACGCCCTCCTCCCCTATCTTTCCACTTAAATTATGGAGGCTGCATGCCCGCTCAAAATGATCCTCTTCACATGGCTTATTTCTCCAACAGGAACCTCACCCCTGGGACGTTCTACAAAGAAAGGGGGTGGCAGGGCCCGGGCAGATGTCAAATGTGCCTTTCGGAGCTGAATCCAACTCGCACATGTTCTTCAACTGTGCCTCTTCATCAACAATCTGGTATGAATTATCTTTGATTTATGGCTTTCCTCATCAAGCTTCTTTATCTGTACAGGATGCTTTCAATTGGTGGAGCGCGCGAAGAATCCTTCTGGCGCTCACTATTTATCCTCACCTGTTGGTTCCTATGGAAGTGGCGCAATACATGCATTTTTCAGAACATCAGGAAGCCCCTCGATTCCGTCCTCATCTCAATCACGGGCCATATGCCCCCCTCAGATTAACACATGGTCTGATCTGTTTCTATTCTTCGTCTATTTGGTCCTGTTTCACACAATGTGGGTGTTTCTACAGGATTATGGCTCGCTGTTCGTTTTAAATGATTCAATAGTTTCCAATAGCGGTTTTGTTCCATCCCCTGGATGCGTTATATGTCTGCTTCCCCATATGAAGCGCACTGTAAAATGTCTGCTTCCCCATATGAAGCACACTGTAAAGATGATGATGGCCCTCAGGCGTTTTTGTTACTCTCAGTTCGGCTACAGGTGGCTTGTTCCCGTAACCTTTTTGCTGGCTTTATCATGATAGGTTTCAGGGGTTTATATGCTGTCGCAACAGCCAGTCCTGCTGTTTGTTTCAGCTGTTTATCACAGATTTTGATTTGTATACAGATCTTTATATTTCCTGAATATAATATATTATGATTTTTCTTCTGAAAAACTTTTATATCTGACACCGGAAGTTGGATGTAATGGAAAATTATAATATTTATCAGATTTCATATATTTAAATATAAGATTAGCATGGTGCAACAAATACATTTTCAGATTTCCATAATCATAAAAATAATAATAGTAATTTATTACATAAAAATAAGTTAAATTAAATAGAGCCATAGAGCTGGCGATTTGAGAAAATTAAATAGAGCCAGAGATGAATACAAAATTTGATGTTATATTTTGCTTTTGGAATATCAGTTAAAATTTGTAATTCCATCTTTTAGGAATATTGTAATTAAATTTATTCAATTTACATTAACTACTTCTCTATTTATCAACTTATTAATATTATATCAGTTAAATTTATCAATTTACATTAACTACTTCTCTATTTATCAAAACTTATTAATATTATATCAAGATATCACTGGAACAGTACTTTTATACTCAATAAATATACTTATGCATAATAAGATATAAAATTATTCCAGTTACAGTTACAGCATAGAATAAAAATATAAAATACTTGATAATTAATTTAGGAAGTAAGATCGATTTAAGAGTACGGAAACTAAAAACTACATTAGTGATGGTGCTTAGTTTCAGCCAGATTTCTTTTAAAATGTTCAAAACAAAAAGCGGTGACACCGTGAAAATAATTGAAATTATTGGCAGCGACGGCGGAACGAAAAGTAAAATAAGAGAGTGCATGATAACTGTTTTATTATAGGAAGGATTTAGATAGCGACCTATGAGAATGAGAATAGCACAGCATCAGATTCTCTTGCTCAGAGAATCACGTTTTATTGAAACATAGATAGAGAAGATATGAGATATTAGAATCATGCAGACGCTGAATGCGTATATAACTAGACGTTGGGGTGCAGACGTTGAGTATATAACTAGAAGCTGTACTGCTCGTAGCGGATGAAACAGTCAGTTAGCTGAACTCGAGCACCGATGGCGTTGCCGCAAATGTTCCAGATGCGGCCCCCAAGGTTTTTAAGGCAGGCGGTGCAATCAGACTGAGAGATTCCCTGATTGCAAACCCCACGCCCATAGGCGGTGGGTGAGCCTGCGCGCGATGCTTTGTAGTCGTAACCGCTGAAGGCAGTGTTTCCCTCTAGATCTACGAGGAGGGATCCGAGAGTACTATAAAAGGAACTTCCGCTTGGGATCTTCTGCGTGTTACACGCAGACGATACGAAGTTTGTGTTGGGAGTGCCTACAGCACTGCCCACAACCAGTGCAGCGACTACCATTACTGCCAATGCAAAAGCAAATGAGTACCTCATCTCGAATGATATATATAACCTCTACAATGGGAAATGAAAAGGGAAAGGCTGGGTGGAATGGTATATAACCTCTAATAAACTCCTACAATGGGAAATGTGATTATCAATGTGTTGAGGCAGCCTCCATTTATAGGCCTCCCTGTGGGTAGAGTTATGGATAACTCATGTGTGTTGGACGTCGGTAGATGGTCCCGAAATGCACGACTCATTCTAGCCGGCTGGCCGCCTGTCCTGACTAGACTGTTGTCCCCATCATGAGTGGAGTGGCGCAAATTGTAATCCATGTGGGTCACACACGACGACCACCGCATCATCCACCCTCAAGTCGACACACCTTAACATAGGCAAATAACATAACACCGTGTGAGTGATGAGTGAACATAAGAAAAGTAATTCAAGATCATGTGGCACGTTATTTAATAAAACTAATGGGTTGATAGGCGTCCTATTTCCATCTTTTCAGAATTTATTAAAAAATTAAGTAGTTGGTTGGGATGTAGAGTATTTTTTTCAAAACACAAAAAACATTTTCAGTTAAAGTACATATTCTAGAGAATGGATTTTCTCACTATTTCTATATTTAAAACTTATATGCTTATATTACAAGCAATCTTCTATAAAATTGGAACGTATCTTATATAAAAATATAGATTCTCGCTACTATGAATAGTCTAAAATCATGACAAGAACGAATGTGTTCTTTGCAAATCTCTAGAGTAAAAAAACTCGAAGTTGATCTTGTGTTGATCACGCCTAGAACTCTATTTTTCCTATAGCTTTTGCAGTGTCCCATATCTTTGTATATGGATCTCTTTGATCTTCGCAACACTTTTTTAGCACTCGGGGAATCACTTGTAAGATCCTCCCTCACTCCCCCTTGCTGCCCATATGTAATATGAAAAGGTGAAGGTGTAAAATATCTAAAACAAGTTGGATCTAATGATTCTCCTCTTTCACGATGACAGTCTTGTTGATGATTCTCCTTTTTCACGTTGCTCCTAACATTTCTTGTTATGCTTGTAGATGCTTCTGCACTAGATCCACTCCTTTTTAATTCATCTCTAGCAAAATTTGCTTCAGCTTTTAGTGCTTCACATTTTTCTTTAATCCTCTTCATCTGATTGTTCGCTTCCTCTTGAGTTCTCCTTGCCTCCTCTAGTTGGGTTTTCAAATGAGAAATTTCTTCCTTGAAAACATTCTCCCTTTCTTCAAGAATTTGAAGCATTTTCTTCAAAACTCTATTTTCAAGTGAGAGCCTTTGTACTATATCCAATGTTGAGTTTGATCTTCAATTGCTCTCTCCTTTTCTCCGTCGTTTCTACTAACTTTTTCTCCAAAAGGATTACCTCCACTTCTATCTGAAAGATTAATCTAAATCAATCGGTTATCATCTTCAAACCCACCAATCTCAAGAGTATCATAATCATTACATGCGCAAGGACAACTTGGTAATTTTTCACCATTCTTAACAAACAAGAAGAGGAGTTCTTCTAAATTTGAAACTTCTCTGACTTGTTTGCTACTATTTTTCGTTTGAGACATCTTCTTCTTGTTCTTGTCCACGGTCCAAAATCTCTTCATACAAACACTTGTAGCCACATCTTTTCCATTTCATACTAGACTCACAATAGCAACATGCTCATGTATATCAAACATTGAATACATGCCCTCCAACGCAATCTTTGCAATACAAACTCAATCAATACACCAGGCCACACAATCAATCTTCTCATCAAAATCAAACCCTGAAGTAACATACAATAAAAATCTCAACATCCAATGAAGCTATAGCAATAAACTCTCCAATGGAACCTCTGTAATCACAAACACATCAGCAATCTGAACTCTACTACATCAGCTCTAACAACACTCTCATCTCTATATCAACAATAATTGACATCAAACAAACTACAGCACAAGCATTTTAGGCACATAGATGCACAATAGCCCCATCATCCTCTAACATATGCTCAAGATATGAGCTTTGATCTATACTCTATCTCTGCAATATTGTTGCTCACATTGTTTGCATTGTTCTTTAGTGTGGATATTATCCTTTTCCATTGATTTCAAAGGGAGCGGGGGGGGCAGTATTGTGCTTATCTTCAAAGGTGAGGTTTAGGTTGACAATCAATTCCAAAGGGGGAGCATGTTGGTATTGTAATGTTTCCATTAATGTCAACTAGCCCTTAGTAGTGTTTAACCTTGCAATATTTTTTCAAACTCTTGTATTGGTCTAATGTGTGGTTTCCTATGAGTGCCACAGTGTCTCATGGTTGCTTGTTATGTCGTCAAGTTGAGTTGGAAATATGGTGGAAGAAGGCTACATGAATAAGGTTTAAGTTACGATAACATAGGTAAACAAGCATGCATAGTGCATTATAACATGGGTTGAGCTTCTCTAGGGTGGTATAATGCACTTCCAGAAGGAAAAAGGAGTGCTACTCCCTGCAGGTGGAGTTTCCTAGATTATGTATTTATTCCACTTAATTGAAGGAGCATATACTTTCGTTTTGCACGTAGTAAATGGGTGAAGTTTTCTAGAAGAGGGTTCAAGTTGATAATATCTCTCATCCAATGTATATCATGGAGGACTGGGGCAAGGAGAAGAAATATCAAAGTACTGAAACAATCAAGAGTGTGTAATCAAAGATGATTAGCTCTCCATTACTACAATTGAAATTATTACTTTAATAATTCTAGTAAATTATATATTCAAGATTACATTGAGGAGTGGACGTTGGTTGGATGTATTGTTAGTGTGTGAGAAGAGAAGTGTATGCAACTGGAGCAAACTATTAAACAACACTCTGATCTCTATATCAACAAAAACTATGAACTCTACTACATCAACTGTAACAACACTCTGATCTCTATATCAACAATATTTGAGGTCAAACAAACTACACCACAAGCATGTTAGGCACAAGGATGCACAATAGCTGCATCATCCTCTAACATATGCTCTAGATATGAGCTTTGATCTATACTCTATCTCTGCAATATTGTTTCTCACATTGTTGGCATTGTTCTTTAGTGTGGATATTATCCTTTTCCATTGATGTCAAAGGGAGGGAGAGTATTTTTCTTATCTACAAAGGTGAGGTTTAGGTTGACAATCAATTTCAAAGGGGGAGCACATTGATATTGTAATGTTTCCATTGATGTCAACTAGTCCTTATTAGTGTCTAACCTTGCAATAATGTTTCAAACTCTTGTATTGGTCCAATGTGTGGTTTCATATGAGTGTCACAGTGTCTCCTGGTTGCATGTTATGTCGTGAAGTTGAGCTCAGAATATGGTGGAAGAAGGCTGCAAGAATAAGGGTTTAGTTAGGGTAACATAGGTAAACAAGCATACATAGTGCATTATAACATAGGTTGAGCTTCTCTAGGGTGTGGTATAATGCACTTCCATAATGAAAGAGGAGTGCTACTCTATGTAGGTGAAGTTTCCTAGATTTTGTATTTATTCCACTTAATTCCATGGGCATATACTTTGGTTTTGCACTTAGTAATGGGTTGAAAAGTGTGAGGACGTTTTCTAGAAGATGGTTCAAGTTAATAAGATCTCTCATCCAATGAATATTATGGAGGACTGGGGCAAGGAGGAGAAATATCAAAGTACCCAAACAATCAAGAGTGTGTAATCAAGGATGATTAACTCTCCATTACTACAATTGAAATTATTACTTTAATAATTCAAGTAAGTTATATATTCGAGATTACATTGAGGAGTGGAGGTTGGTTGGATGTATTGTTAGTGTGTGAGAAGAGAAGTGTATGCAAATGGAGCAAACTATGTAGATTTCCTGAAGACTTGCAGAGAAAAAACACAAGTTGTAGAAGGTAGCTGAAGAATATTTCAGTTGGCATATTGAGAAAAGAGCAAGGAGATGGAGAAAATAAATTTATGAAGATATATATAGTTTATTTTGTTATTGTTGATGTGTTTATCATATTATCATCTGCAATGCTTTTCTTAATCATATTTACCATTTTGTAGAGGACCGATGTGTTATTTTTGAGTTGTGTAGTTATCGTTAGAGTCCATGCTATGCAAAAAAATCCCTCTTGCGGACAAGAGTGATCTCCCTAGACCTGGGAGAAATCTAGTAACAAACAACAAGGAACTGCTACATTTCTCTAGATTATGATTGACTGAAACAAAAAATATGATAGATGTCACTTATCGTTTAATAAAAATGCCTGATGAAGTCCCTTTTAGAGCTTTCGACCATCCACTTCTCCTCGATATTTTAGAGATCTTCCCATTGCTTCCCACATCTTATTTGTGATGTCCTGAAGGAGATCTACATACACAAAGAAACATACACAAGATCAAAGCATCCAATATATAACATAAGAAATAAATGAACTAATTAAATCAATCATATATCATAAATTGATCAATATGAAATCATAATCTATGTGGGTGATCAAGCAATCCCACAAATTATATCAACAAAGACATAATTGAGAATGAACAGTTTCTTTTATATTAATAAAATGGAGAATAAACTTACAGCCTTGAAGCCTTGATGTTGCAAGTCCCTTCCAAAAATCTCCAACACGCTCCTTGAATGAATAGCATTCCAACCTTATTTCTACAGCGTAAGCCTACTTCCAACCGTCCTTCTAAATCCTCAGTACTGTTGTACCTTTATAGGCCAAGAGTGGAACGTTTGGGATCCATCTGTCAAGGGATGAGATCCACTAATGGTGAGATAGGGCTTCCACAGAGAGAGGTAGTAGCTCCATGATGGGATGGATCAAAGCTAAATAGGCATTCATTCGAAGCTGGTTAGTTGGAAAAGATATGACTAACAATGCTTCTAGACTTTATCTTTTATTTTTACATTCATTAAGTCATGTGCGTATGCCACAGTGTAAGATAGAGCACATTTATGTGCAGTTCCTAAGGGAGCTTTTTGCGTCTTGGGATCAACGAATAGGTTTTTGAGCCTTGGGATTCTGGAATTTCATTTTCTTTTGGACAGTTTGGATTCTAGCCTTGCAAGGGCTTTCTTTATAACACATTGATGGATATCGAAAGATCTAAACCAATGGTCATTTTCCTAATGCAACAAAATGAAATGTAAAAAATTGCCTCCTAAAGTGTAATGTCCGAAGATATTTTGATGACTAGAGTGCTTGCAGATTGCAGTTGGAGACCTGGAACAATCTCTCAAATGTTACAATGCAATATGCAATCATCGTTCAGGTAGGAATTCCCATACCCAGAACATAAATGTCTCAAAGAACCAGAACATAAATACATATGAGGATCCGTGTCAACAAAAGACATAGTATGGATGCAACCATCAGTGAATCTATGTTTACAATAATGAATATTTAATAACTCCATGTAGCTTGGATGGATGAAACTAGATCCAGGGTTTTGATCTCCATCTATCGATCTGTAGTGTGAATCTAACCATGCAAGTGAATGTCTCGTAGTTGAAGATGGTAGAAACCACTTGATTACTAGTCAATGATGTGAACTATTAACAAGCGTGAGAGAAACCATCAATAATGAAAACAACTCTCCAGGTACTTCCAGTACAATCTATGAAGTGCAAATAGATGTCTTGGAGATAAAATCATTTGATCGAAGATCAATGATGAGAAATTGTCATCGAAGGCGAGAAACCTACCATTAAGGCATGCAAGCTCCAAGGTACTGAAGGTTTCTAGATCAATTTATTAGGTAGTGATTTGAGGTTGATAGAAAGTGCACTCGTTGCAGGAGGACCAATGACACGAAAATTATGTAAAGTTTTGAAGAATAGAAGTTTGGAGTAATCTAGGACTGTCTCATGGATGGTCGACGTGATTGAAGATTATCAATGGAAAAGTAATTTGAATTGAGTTTGGACTTCTCTTGAACATATTGGTGACACGAAATTCTTAATTTCCACCATTTGAATCAAAATAAAATACCCAAAAACCAACTGAAGACTTTCAATAAGGTATGGTCAGTTAGGAGAGAAATGGATTTCCCAACCCACACACAAAAAGTGATGGAGTGTCATGTTCAAGAGCAACATACTACCTTTTATAAAACAAAAACAAAGACTCTCTCTCACTTTCCCCCACCATTACTGGTAAGTACCTCTTTATTTTTTACAAGCTTGAGGAGGATAACATATGTTTGTTGTTGGGCAGCGGATTCCCCCATGGTATGTTTTTGGGGCTTGAAGCCCGAATTTTGGTCAAAGTGTAATGTAAAGACCCCACAAAATGTCGGTGCAGAGTGCAAGAGTCTAGGGTTGTCCGCCCTAAGATAATGTAATTCAATGTATGGTATGTCGCCCTACCCATGGTCCACAGACCATGGGGTTGTATAAATAGAGCGAGGCTGTAAGTGTAAAGTCAGTCTTAGTTTTGACAAGTAACAGATAGATGTGAAGGCATCGTTAGGAGATAGATGTGAATCTGAAGTGTATTGGGTCGTAGTAGTAGGTAAAGGCTCTGTAGCTGAGTGTGTAGAGGCCTAGTAGAGTCCGTAACTGAGTGCGCGAACCCCTGCAACTAAGTGCACAGGGTGGAGTCGGGTCTGTAATTGAACTTGAGTATTAATAAAGATAATATTGATTAAGAATATTGTGTATTTGCTTGTAGATCTGTATATCTATGTTCTATTTATTCTTTATGCATTTATATTATTTTTAAGTATGCACACTAATATGAAAGTTGAAAAAGTAATAAGAATATTGGGACCGCACAAACTAAGTGAAGCACTAATATAATAGTAAGGATCGGATCGGATCGGAATAATATGAAGGTGCGCACGGGTTTCGAAGAATAGGAAGCTACGCGGAGCAGCGCAGTGCGCAGATTAGGATCGTGAACCTCCAAAACACTCATCAAGACATCCCTAGGGTATGAAAACCTGGTTTCAGCACCCTCCCATACTACTCTGGGTGAGACCTCAGTCTGCGCTCTGCGGTGTTCACGAGATCTTGTGGAAAATGGGGTAAGAAACAAATTAAAAAATGGCACAAATGGTTAAAACTGTAAATAACGGTGAAATGATGACAAATCAGTAGCCCAACACTTACATACAGAATGGATGTTCCAAATCTAATGATGAGTCCTAGGTATGGTTGAGTTTCCCCGCCATGTTACTTAGTAGAGGATCCAGTAACATATTCATCACAAGTGCCAACAACATTAGAGTTAGTCTGAAAGCCCATATGTGTCTTTCTCATTAACCTAGGAACAATTCTTGAAACGATAGATACAGTGGATTCAGTTCCATCTATAGTGGAAGAAGAAACATCAACAATGGAAGATGAACATGCATATCCATCGATGAAATGCTTCCGGAATGGAATATGCTAAAATGATATTTGTATCATGTGTAACATTTAGTTACAATCCACAAAATATGCAGGTATGTTCTAAACCCATGCATAAATTTCTATACCAAACTTTAAATTTGAAAACGTTTTGCAAAATTATTATATTGTATAAAAAAAGTATGTTTGCAGTTCTATCTAGAGGGTTTAATCTGAATGGTCACCACACCTTCCCATTTAGAGAGTTTGTTAACTGCTTGTAAACTTATGATTTTCTGGTAAGTTATATCGTGATCTTGTAATGCCAACAAAATGAAAGCAAACCAATTTTATCAAGAAGCATATGCACAATCACTTAAACATATGGGATTTTCTTCCAAAATTCAGTCAAACAAACAAATTTTGAATTCATGTCAAAAAAATTCTGCCATTTTGAGAAAATTTAAATACATGTACTTCGTGTTGTTTTTGTTTAACATCTAGATTTTGGATTGCATGAACATTTCAGGATAAGCTTCATGAGTACCTTGGTTTTATGCAATTTGTACACAACATTTTCAGGATAAGCTTCATGTGTACCTTGTCTTTATAGAAGTTGTATACACAACATTTTCAGACTTACCAAATGCTTTATTAATAATACAAACCCTCTTAACTGACATCCCTTCTATGAATTCCCGAGTTGAAAAGCTAACAACTACCTCTTCAAAAATATTGGAGGTGACACGACAAGGAACAAAAGAATAGAGGAGCTAAAGGAGACCATAAAAGTAACAGAGGGGGCACGAGATTGTGTACTGAAGGAATATGAATGCATCATGGTCTTTTGTTTCATATTTCATGTTTTATTGTGTTTCTTTACTTCTCTATAACTATTGTAAAGGGATCATTCTAGTACAATGTTATGATAAAAACCATGTGCCTTTTGTTTTAAGTGGAAGGAAGCTTTATTTTTTTCTCTTAAAGTATTTCTTTATGGGGTGAAGGCCTAAATGGTAGCCTTTATCTATAAAAATTCGTATCTGAAAACCCTCGTGTCAACAATGGACGAGTTCTACAATGTTTAGAAGGCATGTGAGGTATCTAACTAGAACGAAGGTATAAAACTAGCCCAATACAAGATTTGGAATATTTAAATAAATAGAGCTTTTGCAACAACATATGTATGTACTACTAGTAACTCGTAGCAATGCATTTACAGACACTAGGCACACTTCTAGTACACTTACTAGTGACATTAAAATGCATGCTTTGGAGCAATTATAGGGCATAGAGGAACGAGGAGAAGGGAAAAAGCTATTCAAAAAGTAACTTGCATGTAAGAAATATTCATGCAAGCGATTGCAGGGAGAATAAGCTATTGCAGGGCACTGAAGTAAGCTATTGCAGGCGCAGAGGAACTGTTCACAAGTAATACTTGCATATCACAAAAGCAACTGAATAACCATTGTGCCATTTGTTGTGTGAGGCGCTTACAAGAGGCCTTCTTGGCAGTGAAGCCCAATCATACCAAGGTTGTATAAAATTGTGGGTGGGGAGTTGGGCCAGCTAAGGAAAAGAAGGAGAGGGGTGAAAGGATAACTTAAAGTTATTGTGAACCCGGTAGACACCACATAGTAGCATAAGCTCTTGCAGGGTGTAGAAGAAGGCCATGCTTGAAACCGCCTACCCGGACAGCGTAGCTTGTGGAACCATTCACAAGTAGCAGCTGGTAAGTACATGCAAGTAGCACATGTCCATTACATTCAAATGGTCATGTGGCATGGTCTGTGGTCTGCTTACTAGAGGCCTTCTTGGGAGTGAAGCCCAATCATACCAAGGGTGTAGAAAATTGTGCGTGGACAATTAGGCCTATTGAGCAGCTGAGCAGGAGGGGTGAAAGGATAACCTAAAGGAAATATGAACCATGTAGACACCGCAGAGTAGTAGAATCTACTTCACCGCGCAGAAGAAGACCATGCTTGAAACCGCTTACCCTGAAAATGCAACTTGTCAAACCGTTCACAAGTATCAGATGGCAAGTACATGCAAGTAGTGTATGGCCATTACATGCAGATGGCCATGTTGTGTGGTCTATGGCATAGGACAACCGATATATAATAAACATTAGTTTATGTACATAAAATACCAATCATATAAATCATTTCAACCAAGAAATCATATGGAAAATCTTATTAGTGGCCAAAATAATTGCATCCATATGATAGATTAAACCTCAATATTTTATAAAAGTGTGACTAAAATCTTAGATTAATTTAATAAGAGATAAATGTCACGAACTAATTTCGATTACTAATAGTCCCATGGCTAAGGACTAATAAATTTGTTTCACTTAGAATTTAAAATTTATTATATAATAAAAAGTATTGTTTTTTTTTAAATATGAGACACTACCATAAATTTATATACCATAGAATTTAATAATTTAAATTAATTTAAACATATCACACAATAGATTTATATTATATAACTTCTGTAATCCCAAAACATTTAATACCCATTGAAATTTGGTCTTCCATTTAAACTTTCTAAATATCTACCAGGAGAAGCCATTTTTATAACGTTTATATACAATGTGAAGGGAAGCCATTTCCCTTAAGGCAGAGAAATCTCAGGCTCTCCTTACGCCTTTGAGAAAAGTAAAACAAGGTAAACAAGATCAAAAGAATAGGCTTGCCATTTCCGTTAAGGCAGAGAAATCTCAGGCTCTCCTTACGCCTTTGAGAAAAGTAAAATAAGGTAAACAAGATAAAAAGAATGGGCTTAGCTTAGTAATTGCTTCACCAATGGTCTGGGCTTAGTAATTGCTCCACCAAATATCAATAATGAATAAATGGTTGATTGATTCTTTGCACGAATCTAACTAGATTATTTTTCCATGAACCAGAGATTTTGCATTTCTTGTTCCTTTAAACTTAACGGTTCTTCCATATAACTTTTATAAATGAGAAGATATCTGATACCGAAAGTAACTCGTAGCAATTCAAAACAAAAGCGGTGACACCGTGAAAATGATTGAAATTATTGGCAGCTACAGTGGAACGATTTAGATAACGACCTATGAGAATGAGAATAGCACAGCATCAGATTCTCTTGCTCAGAGAATCACGTTTTATTGAAACATAGATAGAGAAGATATCAGATATTAGAATCATGCAGACGTTGAATATATAACTAAACTAGAAGCTGTACTGCTCGTAGCGGATGAAATGGTCAGTCAGCTGAACTTGAGCACCGATGGCGTTTCCGCAAGGTTTTTAAGACAAGTGGTGCAATCAGATTGAGAGATTCCGTGATTGCAAACCCCCGTCCCATAGACGGTGGGTGAGCCTGCGCGCGATGCTTTCCCTCTAGATCTACGAGGAGGGATCCGAGAGTACTATAAAAGGAACTTCCGCTTGGGATCTTCTGCGTGTTACAGCACTGCCCACAACCAGTGCTACTACCATTACCGCCAATGCAAAAGCAAATAAGTCCCTCATCTCGAATGATATATATAACCCCTACAATGGAAAATGAAAAGGGAAAGGCTGGGTGGAACGATATATAACCTCTAATAAACTCCTACAATGGGAAATGTGATTATCAATGTGTTGAGGCAGCCTCCATTTATGGGCCTCCGTGTAGGTAGATGGGCCCGAAACGTACGACTCATTCTAGCGAGAATTATGGATAACACATGTGTGCTGGACGACGGTAGGTGGGCCCGACTCATTATAGCCGCCTGTCTTGACTAGACCATTGCCCCTATCTAGAGTGCCACTCGAGTGGGCACAAATTGCAATCCATGTGGGTCACATAGAACAGATACTCAAATCGACACATCTTTAAGATAAGAAAAATAACACCGTGTGAGTGAACATATTCTAGAGAATGAATTTTCTCCGTGTCCCTGCATTTAAAACTTATATGGTTATACCATAAAAGGTTCTCTACAAAATATAAACTTACCCCATATAAAAATATAGATTCTCGGTACTTTGAATAGTTTAAAATCATGACAAGACTGGATGTGTTAGATCATAACGTGACCCGTCTCTTGCAAATTGGGAGAGTAAAAACACTGGAAGTTGATCTTGTACTTAGGGTCTTAAATACAACATTTTTTGGAGAGTCCATCAACTTTGCAATTTTGGATCCAATAGATGTGGGTGATGGAGCCAAAGTGGAAAACTTTCATCGAGGTGTTACTTCTTCTTTTCCATGAGTCGAGACAAGAGTTTAAAGAACCTCTATCATTTTCCTAATCAATCACACATTTGGAGTCTCCAAAAACTATAAAATCCTTAGGGTCGAGCCAATTAGCATAGTACAAGACACGCCCAGAGTGCGAGTAATTCAACATGAGTGTTGGAGCCATTTCCATAGTGCCTGTGAAATCTGTAGGAGCTCAGTGGCCCTAAATGAATGGTCATACCACATCCACACATGCCAAAAGAAGGTGGCCCATAAAAAAAATGGACAGGAAAGGTAGACCATATATTGCGAGGTTGAGGAGGGTTTTTAGAATCTGTAGGATAAAAGGAAGAATACTCTAGATAGTAAGATATGATTCTACAACTTTTCCTCTAGATATCAGGCATCACTTGCTTAAAGATAAGACCATTCCTAGATCGCCAAAGTCCCCAAATGATAAATAAATACAATGTCCTATGGGTTTGATGATCCATTGTCCACCTACCAAGGCAAGAGACACTGGAGTTTATCAAGTGTAAAACGCATGTCCAAACCTATGTGGCAAAGGGATAGTGGAGAAAGAGGTGATAGATGTCCTCTCCAAAGAAAAGGAAAAGGTTGCATCTACCAGGGATCTAGTTGTGTACCACCAACTAGGAAAAACACTTGAGTTTCAGAGGAAAATTCCATTTCCAAGACCAAGCAAGCCAAGAGAAAAACAAAATATGTCTGGCGAGTTGGGTGATTATCCGATATGTCTGTTGAAAAATTACCTTTCCCTGCTATAAGCCACCAAACCAAATAAATTTGTCTTCTTTTGGTAATATATAATTTCCATTTCAGAATAAGGGGATCTAAAATCTCTAGCTCAGTTACATCTTTCCAATGTGTGAATGGAGGAGAGGAAATAGAAATGTTTGCAATATCTTTAATCACAAAAAATTTGTGATTTTGCATAAATCTAATGATAGGAAGAGTTAATAAATGTGGACCAATCATACCTTAGAGCGAGTCTAGGCCTATCTCCATGATAGATCTCAAGCCAATGTCCCACCTGAGATTCCCAAACAACCAATGCATAGTATCAAGGAGACTACGCCATGATAATCAAATATAAGGAGGGTCTCAAGCACCAACATGTAGCCAGCCAATGAGATCCATGTTCTACATATATTTCTCCATGATGGTTTGATTCCAAATTCGATCACTGCTAACTGCTAGCCAAATTTTTTTTAGAAGCAATGCCAAGTTGAAAATTGGAGTGTCTTTAAGGCCCCAACGACCATGATTAACACATAGGTTAAACATCTCCAAACTTACAGGATGAAATTTGCAATATGTAGCAAGCCTAAAATTAGATAGTTTTGGAATAAGATATTTGTAAAGATATATTTTATATAAAACAAATGAGAAATAGTTAACAAATAAAATATTTTTATTATCTTGTTGCTCAAGATGAAAGAGATGGCATACTCTCTCCACTTATAAATAACTTGTAATTTTTTAGACTTTTTGCATCTCAAAAGATTTCATTCATCTCGCAACTATGTAGATCCAAAATTAATATATCTATACTATAAATATTAAATATTAAAAATTATATACTAAATAAAAATTAAAATAAATATAGTCTTTTAGCCACAAAAACTTATTGGTCCATAAAATTTAAAATGTTATTTTCTTTAAAAAACAAGTAACATTGCAATAAAATTAATGAGAACATGAGAGAAACAAAAAGATCATCTACTAATAACCATATCCTAGGCTTAAATTGATTCACATTTAGGGTAATACTACTTGGCTTACATTGACTCACATTGAATATAATAATAACAATGTTAGATATTTTTGCTAATTATAATATAATCAGAATAATTATATTTATATATATATATATATATATATATATATTTAATTGGGAATTATATTAATTAAAATAATTATATTTATATAAGCTCATTCGGTGGTGATGGGGTATACAGTTAAGTCACTTCGTGATGTGAAGGTCACCAGTTCGTGGGGAATAATTCAGTGCGCGATCCCATGGTGATTGGTGATTTTGATGGCTTAGATGCCCCTAGGTCATGGTTTCTCAAGCCAAAGGTCGAACTGGTTGTAAACTCCAAATTGGCTAACAAAATAAAAATTATATTTATATAAATATATTTCATTTTGAAATTGGTGTTAAAATTTATGCTAACAATTAACAACATTATTTATAAATTTCATATTTTAAATTTGAAAATAGATTATTCATTATAAAATATCGAGGTTACCAATATGAATTATCATTAATTAATTTTTCTTTAACGTAATATCCATATGGTGAGTATTCTTCTAAATAAATTGTTTGTAACATAACAAAATCAATTAAATCTACTTATACTTAATAAACTAAATGAAATAATTTCTATAATTAAAAAATTTAGAATAGTACTAATTGTTTTATCAATTATAATATGAATTAATATCACTATCATTGAGTTGGAATATCTCTATATTAGCCTTCAAATTGGAAGTATACTCCTTAGTGTGAAACATCTTATCATTGCCTCCAACCAGGCTTCTACTTGTTCGCTTGCACGACTTCTAGAAAATTATGGGGGCTTAATATTCTGAAGCTCCCTAGTAATCTCCCTAGTTGGAGATCCTCTATTAAAGTCCTCTAATCCCTTGAAATTTCCCACCCCTGATGGAAAGCGCTCTAGGTCCACCGAGTTGTTTCGTGCCCTCTTAAAGTCTCATTAATTACCTCTGCAGAGCACAATTTGAGAGCTAGCTCTGGTGATGGAAATGGGGTTCTTGGAGGAGGTGGTCATTGTGATGAGTCTCCTCTGCCTTGATTCCCTCACATCCTCACCATTCTAAAATATTCAATTATCTCCATGACACATAATTCTTATTAGTGCAACTTAGGATGTCAGCAATTATTTGGCACACACACATATATAAAATGATATGTGTAAGTTTCCCTTTTACTACGCTGGTAAACAAGTGACGTTGATTCTGAGTAGATCCTCATGGATCTACTAAATAATTTTCCCTTGCTAACTAATCAAGTTTTATGCTATGTTGTTAGTCACCATCACACGCCTTTCTAACATCAAGTCTCTCCCCTCCAACAACGTTAATTAATTAAATGGGTCATTAACCTTATTTTAGTCATCACTAGACTTCAATTTATTATTATCTGATTACTCACTAAATTTAATTTGATCCATAAATTTTCGTGGATATTCCATCGAATAATTCTTCAAAATAGATCTAATGAAACTATATTTGAAAATGCAAAATATACACTATCACGGTTTTATTTCTATTTAGATTTCTGGATCTATAGAGTACTATTAAATTGTGTGTGCATGAAAATTAAAATTATCCAGAAAATAAATAATAGTGAAATAAAAACTCACAAACCATGGTTTGAATCAACATATGACCTAGTAAACTCTTTCTGGAGAGAAACATAGCTAGAAAGTGAGGTTTCTCTGCTCTACTTCTCCAACCTTTTCTCTTATCTCAAAAGAACCATATCACGAAGCCTTGATTTTTTTTAACAAGACCTTGTAGTCTCTTCTTGTTCAACTATAACGATACTCTGTCTCCACCTTGAACGAATTCCCTGTGTTGTGTTGATAATGCCTAGAACTGTATTTTCCTTATAGTGTTTGCAGTGTCCCATATCCTTGCATATGGATCTCTTTGATCTTCTCAACATATTTTTTAGCACTCAAGGAATCCCTTGTAAGATCCTTCTTACTGCCCATATGAATATCCAAAGGTGAAGGTGAAAAATATCTAAAAACAAGTTGGATCTAATGATTCTCCTTTTTCATGCTCATGGTCTTGTTGATGATTCTACTTTTTCACGTTGCTGCTAACATTTCTTGATATGCTTGTAGATGCTTCTACACTAGATCCACTCCTTTTTAATTCATCTCTTGTAAAATTTTCTTCGATTTTTAGTGCTTCACATTTTTCTTTAATCTCCTTCATGTGATTGCTCACTTCCTCTTTAGTTCTCCTTTCCTCCTCTAGTTTGGTTTTCAAATCAGAAATTTCTTCCTTGAAATTATTCTCTCTTCCTTCACGAATTTGAAGCATTGTCTTCAAAACTCTATTTTCATGTGAGAGGATTTTTACTATAACTAATGTTGAGTTTGATCTTCAATTGTTCTCTCCTTTTCTCCATCATTGCTACTAACTTCTTCTCCAAAAGGAATACCTCCACTTCTATGTAAAAGATTAATCTAAATCAATTGGTTATCATCTTCAAACCCATAAATCTTAAGAGTATCGTCATAATTACGTGTGCAAGGACAACCTGGTAATTATTCACCATTCTTAACCAAAAAGAATAGGAGTTCTTCTAAACTTGAAACTTTTTTGACTTGTTTTCTACTGTTTTTCTTTTGATATATCTTCTTCTTGTTCTTGTCCATGGTCAACAATCTCTTCATACAAACACTTTTGAGCCACATCTCGTCCATTTTCATACTAGACTCACAATAACAACCTGCTCATATATGTTAAACATTGAATACATGCCTCCAACACAATCTTTGCAATACAAACTCAATCAATACACCAACCCACACAATCAATCTTCTATTCAAAATCAAACCGTGCAGTAACATACAATAAAAATTTCAACATCCAATGAAGCTACAACAATAAACTCTCCAATGGAACCTCTCTAATGACAAACACATTGATAATTTGAACTCTACTACATCAGCTCCAACAACATATCAACAATAATTGACATCAAACAAACTACAACACAAGCATGTTAGGCACATAGATGCACAATAGCTCCATCATCCTCTAACATATGCTCCAGATATGAGCTTTGATCTGTACTCTATCTCTGCAATATTGTTGCTCACATTGTTGGCATTGTTATTTAGTGTGGATATTATCTTTTTCCATTTATGTCAAAGGGGGAGAGAGTGTTGTGCTTAGCGTCAAAGGTGAGGTTTAGGTTGAAAATAAATTTCAATGGGGGGGCATGTTGGTATTGTAATGTTTCCTTTGATTTCAACTAGTGCTTAGTAGTGTGTAGTCTTGCAATAATATTTCAAACTCTTGTATTGGTCCAATGTGTGGTTTCCTATGAGTGTCATTGTTTCTCATGCTTGCATGTTATGTCCTAAAGTTGAGCTGGAAATATGGTGGAAGAAGGCTGCAAGTATAAGGGTTAAGATAGGGTAATGTAGGTAAACAAGCATGCATAGTGCATTATAACACAGGTTTAGCTTCTGTAATGTGTGGTATAATGCACTTCCAGAATGAAAGAGGAGCACTACTGCCTGCAGGTGAAGTTTCCTAGATTCTGTATGCACCCCACATAATTGCGGGGGCATACAATTTGGTTTTTCACTTGTTAATGGGTTAAAAAGTCCGAGGAAGTTTTCTAGAAGAGGGTTCAAGTTGATAAGATCTCTCATTCAATGAATATCATGGAGGATTAGGTCAAGGAGGAGAAATATCAAAGTAGCAAAACAATAAAGAGTGTGTAATCAAAGATGATTAGCTCTCTACTACTATAATTGCAATTATTGCTTTAATCATTCTAGTAAATTATATGTTAGTTTGACAACGAATTTGGGTAAATGTAGTTAAACAGTTTTGTAACGAGTAATTTAGTTATGTAACGGTAGTTATTCACATGAATATATCGAATGCTCATGTAGAGGAAAATTCATTCTTGAATAAAGCAGATAAAAATTCAGTTTCATATTTCTTGGTCTTCTCCCATTTTTCTTGCTATTCTTTCTTCAATCTCTGCTATTATTTCAGCAAGTGGTATCAGAGCGTGGACACTGTGCGAACCTGTGATCGCTGTAGAGCCTGGACGTTGTGCGAACCCATGTGGCTATATCAGCGTGGTGTATCCAAAGCCCTGCGTGAGGGAAAATTGTTGTACGTTAGGTTGTCCAGTGAAGGAGACGTGAGGCTGTGGTGAAGCGTGAGGGAGATTGCTGCTGTGCGTGAGGGAAATTTCTGTGTGTGGCTGTATCAGCGTGAGGCATTTGCTGTGCGTGAGGCTGTCCAGTGACCAAAACCCTGCTAATCTTGGATTGCTGCTGTGCGGATTGCTGCTGTGCGTGAGGGAAATTGCAGGCGAAACCCCTGTAGACGTGTTGTCCCTGCGTGAAGAGCCAGAAGAGCAGAGGATTTGTGACAGAGCGTGAAATCCGGGTATTGATCGGAGTTTCCAGACTTGTTTTTTTCCAGCAGAATTTTTTTTTTAAGTTTGAAATCAAGTCAAAGTTGTGGTTTTTATAAAAATATTGAAAAAAAAAAAGGAAGGGTTTGCAGAAATTTTTTAAAAGACAGCAGCAGACTGAAAAGGTTGAAATTTTTTAAGACAGCAGTATTGTAGAACAGCAGATTGAAAAGGTTGAAATTTTTTTTAGACAGCAGTATTGTAGAACAGCAGATTGAAAAGGTTGTTCAGAATTTTTTTTTTTTTTTAAGACAGCAGAGATTGAAAAGAGTGTTGTTTTTTACAAATATTGTAGAAGAAAAAGTTTGCAAGAGATTTGCAAGAATGTTTTGAAACTAGAAAAACAAAAGGGTTTGCAAGAAACAAAGGATTTGAAACTTGTCTTTCTGTTTGAATTGGGGAAGTTATTTTTTTTTTAAAAGCCTGAAACCCTAGGAAGGAGGAAAAATGGCCAAGATGTCGAATGCAAGATTCGAGGTGGAGAAATTCACCGGAAAGAGCAATTTTGCTCTTTGGAAACTGAAGGTTAAGGATCTGCTTGTGCAACAAGGGTTGCACAAGGCATTGGATGGGGTTACTAAGAAACCTACAACCATGACTACTTCAGACTGGGAGGACTTGGATGCCCGAGCTCTCAGTACCATCCGGTTATGTCTAGCGGATGAAGTTCTCTTCAACATCGTTGAAGAGACTACGGCGTCAGGATTGTGGGAAAAACTTGAAAACCTTTATATGACAAAATCATTAACCAACAGAATTTATCTGAAACGACAATTATACAGTCTTCGAATGAAAGAAGGTTCAAGCGTTGCAGAACATTTGAATGTTTTTAATACACTAATTTGTCAATTAACAGATATGGAAGTCAAAATACAGGAAGAAGATAAAGCCATAACCTTGCTGTGTTCTCTGCCTGAATCATGGGATCACTTCGTAACCTCAATCAGCTTCAGCTCCGTTGATTCTTTGAAGTTTGAATCAGTCGTGGGAGCTCTTCTGTCTGAAGAAGTACGAAGGAAATCCAGCACCGATACAACTACATCAGAAGCCATGGTCGCTAGAGGACGCTCAAAGGAAAGAGGAGACAAACCAAGGGGGTCTTCCAGATCGAAATCGAAGGGCAAAAAGTGTAAGGCAAAATGTTGGAACTGCGGTAAAGTTGGACACTTGAAGAAGGACTGTTGGAAACGGAAGGATTCCGAAAACCTGAAGAACGAAGCGAATCAGGCTGATTCAGGTATTGTAGACGAAGTTTTATCTGCTGAAGAATTGTGTATGATAGATGAAACTTCACCTGAATGTAATGTCTCTCAGAGTTTTGATAGCTGGCTGTTAGACTCTGGTGCTTCGCATCATATGTGCCCACATAGAAATTGGTTTACTTCGTATGAAAATGTAAACGGTAGTTCTGTGTTTATGGGTAACAATATGTCATGTCAGACTGTTGGGATGGGAGATATCAGGATTAAGATGTATGATAACACATTTAGAACATTAACTAGTGTTAGACATGTACCTGATTTGAAGAAAAATTTAATCTCTTTGGGAGTGTTGGATTCAGATGGTTATAAGTTTACAGGTCAGGATGGCGTCTTGAAAGTCTTCAAAGGTGCCCTTCTGGTTATGAAGGCAGAGAAGGTCGGGAATCTTTATAGGTTAAAAGGAAGTACTCAGGTCGGTGAAGCAGCGGTTGTGTTAGAAAAGGAAGAAGCAGGTACTCATCTGTGGCATCAGCGTTTGGGTCATATGAGCGAGAAAGGTCTTCACATACTGATGAAACGTAAATCTCTTCCCAGTCTGAAATCCTTGAATTTAGATTTCTGTAAACATTGTGTGTATGGGAAACAGTGTAAACAGAGATTTAAAGTTGGCAATCATAATAGTAAAGATGTTTTAGACTACATTCATTCTGATCTGTGGGGGCCTTCCCCTGTTATGTCATATGGAGGTGCATTGTATTTTTTAACGTTCATTGATGATTACTCTCGTAGAGTTTGGGTCTATATGCTAAAAAGGAAAGCTGATGTATTCAATGTCTTTAAACAATTTAAAGTAATGGTAGAGAAAAGAACAGGCAAATCTATTAAATGTCTAAGAACTGACAATGGTGGTGAGTTCACTTCTGTTGAGTTTGAACAATACTGTAAGGATGAGGGCATTGTTAGACACAAAACTGCTGTTTATACTCCTCAGCAAAATGGTGTTGCTGAGCGTATGAATCAGACTCTTATGGAAAGAGCCAGAAGCATGATTAGCAATGCTAACTTGCAAAAGGAGTTGTGGGCAGAAGCAGTATCTACTGCTTGTTATTTAGTTAACAGATCACCTTCAGTAGCGATTGATTGTAAAATTCCTGAAGAAGTTTGGACAGGTCAGTCTTGTGACTATTCTCATTTGAGGATATTTGGCTGTGATGCTTATTCTCTTATTCCGAAAAATCAGCGTTCAAAATTAGATCCAAAGTCAAAATGTTATGTCTTTGTTGGGTATGACTATGCAGTGAAAGGATATAGGTTGTGGGATCCTACATTGCGGAAGATAGTCATTAGTAGAGATGTAACATTTGATGAATCCTCTTTGTTAAAATCAAATGTTGAAAGAATTGAACAGGAACAGGTATCGCCGAGTCAACAAGTTCAGTTGGAGGCTAGATCTTTCGGTGACAGTCGAAAGGAAGGAGAGACTTCTGGAGACAAAGGTGTTGAAGACACAAAGGAAGCCGTTGAAGCTTCTGAACCAGTGCAAGTTTCTGAACCAGTTCAGCAACCAGTCACTCTGAGAAGGTCAACAAGGGAAAGGAAAACTCCCAAAAGGTATGAAGATTCTGCTTCATCTTTTGCTTTGGTTACTGAAGATGGGGAACCGTCTTGTTATCAGGAAGCGATAGATGATACAGATAGCGAGAAATGGAAAAAGGCTATGGAAGAAGAAATGGACTCCTTAGCCAAGAACAATACCTGGGATCTTGTAGAGCTTCCTGAAGGGAGAAGTGTTGTTGGATGTAAATGGGTCTTCAAGCTGAAACAGAAAGTTGATGGTAGTATCGAAAGATATAAGGCGAGACTGGTAGCAAAAGGGTATTCTCAGGTTGAAGGTATAGACTTTCATGAGATTTTTTCTCCAGTTGTAAAACTTGTTTCTATACGTACTGTGTTGGCACTAACTGCGTTGCTTAATCTTGAGTTAGAACAGTTAGATGTTAAAACAGCTTTTCTACATGGTGATTTGAACGAAGAGATATATATGGAACAACCAGAAGGTTTTGTACGAGGTCGCAGCGGAAGATTAGTTTGCAAGCTCAGGAAATCGTTGTATGGTCTGAGGCAGTCTCCCAGACAATGGTACAAGAAGTTTGATTCTTTCATGGTGAGCCAGAACTTTATAAGAAGTGAGTATGATCATTGTGTGTACTTCAAAAGTTTCAATGGCATATTCATTATCTTAGCTTTGTATGTTGACGATATGCTTATTGCAAGCAAAAGCATGGAAGAGATCAACAGGTTAAAGGCTCAACTCTCTAAGGCGTTTGATATGAAGGATCTTGGAGCAGCAAAACATATCTTGGGCATGGAGATACACAGAGACAGGAAAAATGGTAAGCTTTGGTTATCACAGCAGAAGTATGTGGAGAAGGTACTTGAAAAGTTCTCTATGAATAATGTGAAACCTGTTAATGTTCCCCTAGCTTCCCATTTTAAGCTTTCTTCGGTTTTGAGTCCTAGAGCTGATGAAGAAAAGCAGTATATGTCTCATGTACCATATGAAAATGCGGTAGGCAACTTAATGTATGCGATGGTATCTACAAGACCTGACATTTCACATGCAGTTGGAGTTGTCAGCAGGTTCATGGCAAATCCAGGTAAAGAACATTGGCTAGTAGTGAAATGGGTGCTTCGATATCTAAGAGGCACAAGAGATCATTGCATCGTCTTTAATGGTAGTGAAGGATCAGTCTGCGGATATGTAGATGCTGACTATGCAAGTGATTTGGACAAAAGAAGATCTACTACAGGTTACGTCTTTACTCTTGCAGGTGGAGCAATTAGTTGGATGTCAAAGCTTCAAGACACGGTTGCATTGTCCACTACCGAAGCTGAATATATAGCTGCTTCAGATGCCAGTAAAGAAGCAATCTGGTTAAAGGGTTTGCTTGATGAAATTGGAAGAACGCAGGAGAAAGTGAGTGTACTTTGTGACAGTCAAAGTGCTATTCACTTGGCCACAAACCCTGCCTATCACAGCAGAACCAAGCACATTGATGTGAGATATCATTTTCTGAGACATGTGATCGATGGTGGAAAAGTAGCTCTTAAAAAGGTCCATACACGAGAAAATTGTGCAGACATATTCACAAAGCCAGTTACAGTAGAGAAGTTGCGGTGGTGTTTAGCTTCTCTTGGCTTGCAGGAGAGATGATGAATGGGAAAATTGTTGTCAAGGTGGAGTTTGTTAGTTTGACAACGAATTTGGGTAAATGTAGTTAAACAGTTTTGTAACGAGTAATTTAGTTATGTAACGGTAGTTATTCACATGAATATATCGAATGCTCATGTAGAGGAAAATTCATTCTTGAATAAAGCAGATAAAAATTCAGTTTCATATTTCTTGGTCTTCTCCCATTTTTCTTGCTATTCTTTCTTCAATCTCTGCTATTATTTCAGCATTATATATTGTAGATTACATTGAGGAGTTGAGGTTGGTTCGATGTATTGTTAGTGTGTGAGAAGAGAAGTGTATTCTAGTGGAGAAAACTATGCATATTTCCTTAAGACTTGCAGAGAAAAAACACAAGTTGTAGAAGGCAACAGAAGCATATTTCAGTTGGCATATTGAGCAGAGAGCAAGGAGATGGAGAAAAAAAAGTTATGAAGATATATTTAGTGTATTTTGTTGTTGTTAATGTGTTTACCAGATTATCATATGAAATGTTTCTTTTATTAGATTTACCATTCTGTAGAGGGTCGGTGTGTTATTTTTTATCTGTGTAGTTCTCCTTATACTCAATGTTATGTGGACAAATCGGTCTTACAAACAAGAGCGATCTCCTTAGACCTTAGAGAAATCTAGTAACAAACAACCAAGAACTGCTACCTTTCTCTAGATTGTGATTCACTCAAACAAACATTATGATCAAGATCACTTATCGTTTAGTAGACATACTTGATGAAGTCCCTTTCAGAGCTTTCGACCCTCCACTTCTCCTCGATTCTTTATAGATATTCCCATTGCTTCCCACAGCCTCTCCGTGATGTCCTGAAGGAAATCTACATAGATAGAGAAACATACACAAGATCAAAGCATCCAATATATAGCATAAGAGATAAATGAACTAATTAACTCAATCATATATCATAAATTGATCAATATGAAATCATAAGATATGCGGGTGATCAAGTAATCCTACAAATTATATCAACAAAGAAATAATTGAGAAAGAACATTTTCTTTTATATTAATAAAATGGAGAATAAGCTTACAACCTTGAAGTCTTGATGTTGCAAGTCCCTTCCCACAATCTCCGACCCTCTCCTTGAATAAAGACCCTTCCGTCATACAAGGTTGATGAGACTGCCATGGTCTTCTTAGAGCTACATAACAGGATTGTTCCGGTGTTTGATTTTCTCCCTGGTAAATTGCATTTAACCTTGGTACTGATGGGAATCTTTAGTAGTATGTGATCCTGCAAAAATTTCACAAATCTCAATGTTATCAAGTGGACATTCATGCAAAGAATGTTTCTTTATACATTTAGGGAAAAATATAAATGAAGCAACACCCTCAACCTTTTCCCTGTTTTACATTCTTAGCATATTCATTTGTTCATTTAAATTACTAAGAATGTCTAATAAATTGTTAATTTCAGTTTGACTTACCAATCCTAATGTTGACTTACTTACTCTTGCCATAACTGGATCTTGAGGGTATCTTCCATACTTTTCTTTTCCTCCTGATATGTTCTTGCACAATTCACAAATCTCTTGAAATGAAAATTGAGAGCCATCTCTTTTTCTCATCAGGTTAAGAAGATTAATCCTTTCATCCCTTATAGCTTTTAGCAGGAGAGCTTTTAATGTGTCCAATTCTAAATCACGTAATTTAGATCTTTTGATATTATAAGTAAACCTCTCCACTAAGTATTCTAGGCATTCATCCTTTTTTTGTTTCATCTTAAAGACTTCATTTCTAAGGTCCTGGTGTATGCATTAATATTTATATTTTTCCAAAATTACTTGTTTCATATCATCCCATGTCCTTATAGAAAATTTTCCTAAATTCACGAACCATATAAAAGCTTTATTCTTCAATGTTTCCAGAAACAAATTCAATTTTTGAGTGTGTAATGAGTAGCCAAAATAACTACAAAGTGTTTTAAATTTGAAAAGAAAGGTGTTCGGGTCTTTTGATCTCATACCTTTGAATCTAGGAAGTACGGATGGAGTGATGTTTTTCATATGAACATTGATATTAGTTTCTTGAATGGGAAATCCAATAGGATCTTCGTCATTGACATCATTTCCATATGTTTCTTCAACCTCCTTTTCTCACCTCTTCTTCTACTTGCAAAAATATGAATTCAGGATGTGGAAGGTGATGTGGCTCTTACTGCACCACGTGATTTAGTGGGTGTGGTAGGTGATTGAAGTCTTTTTGACATTTTTTTTAATGAATCTACCTCTAGGATGTACTAAAATGAGATTAATCTTATGAAACTAATTGGATGCAACTAAGAATGAGATACAATTTAAAGCTAACACCTATGTATACTTCCCCGACAACAACGCCAAAATGTTGGGTAATTTAATTGAGTATTAAATTACTTGTCATTAATTGTGAAAATCGGGTTTTGTGAACTTCTAAAGTATATGCACACTATATGTGCTAGGATATCTACTTTCAATTCAAAAAAACTAATCTAATTACACATGAGCATTTAAACCTATTTATGACTAAATTTTGATAAGCATATGCACATGTTTTGTCTAAAAAGGCCAATGAATTCAAACTGAAAACTTTGAAATTTAAATGAACTTTTAAAGCAATCTATACTACGAAAATTTCGAGATATATTCTAATTGGACAAGAAATTAAAATCTATTCTACTAAACATAAATTAAAATCTATTCTACTAAACAATGAAACGAAATCTACATAATCAACTTGAAAAAGGAAATTTATTCTTGTTTTTCTTTTTTTTCATTCTTAGCATATTGATTTGTTCATTTAAATTACCAAGAATCTCTAGTAAATTGTTAAGTTCAGTTTGACTTACAAATCCTGATGTCGGATTACTTATTCTTGCCATAACTGGAGCTTAAGGGTATCTTCCATACTTTTCTTTTCCTCTTGATATTTTCTTGCACAATTCACAAATCCCTTGAAATGACCATTGGGATACATCTCTTTTTCTCATCAGGTTAAGAAGATTAATCCTTTCATCCCTTATAGATTTTAGTAGGAGAGCTTTTAATGTGTCCAATTCTAAATCATGTAATTTAGATCTTTTCATATTATAAGCAAACCTCTCCACTAAATATTCTAGTCATTCATCCTCTTTTTGCTTCATATTAAAGACTTCATTTCTAAGGTCCTGGTGTATGCGTTAATATTTATATTTTTCCAAAAATACTTGTTTCATATCATCCCATGTCCGTATAGAAATTTTTCCTAATTCATGAACCATGCAAGAGATTTATTCTTCAACGTTTCCATAAACAAATTCAAGTTTTGAGTGTGTAATGTGCAGCCAAAAGATCTACAAATGATTTCAAATTAGAAAAGAAAGGTGTTCGGGTCTTTTGATCTCATACCTTTGAATCTAGGAAGTATGGATGGAGGAATGATTTTCATATGAACATTGATATTAGTTTCTTGAATGGTAAACCCAAAAGGAAATTCCTCATTGATATCATTTCCATCCATTTCTTCAACCTCTTTTTTTAACCTCTTCTTCCACTTGCAAAAATATGAATTCAGTGTATGGAAGGTGATCCAACTCTTACTGCACCACGTGATTTAGTGGGTGTGGTAGGTGATTGAAGTTTTTTTGACTTTTTTTTAATGAATCTACCTCTAGGATGTACTAAAATGAGATTAAGCTTATGAAACTAAATGGATGCAACTAAGAATGAGATGCAATTTAAAGCTAACACCTACGTATACTTCCCGGACAACAACGCCAAAATGTTGGGTAATTTAATTGACTATTAAATTACTTGTCATTAATTGTCAAAACCAGATTTCGTGAACTTGTGAAGTACATGCGCACTATATGTGCTAAGATATCTACATTCAATTCAAAGAAACTAATCTAATTTCACATGAGTATTTAAACCTATTTATGACTAAATTTTGATACGCATATGCACATGTTTTGTCTAAAAGGGACAATGAATTCAAGCTGAAAACTTTGAAATTTAAATGAAATTTTAAAGCAATCTATACTATGAAAATTTCGAAATATATTCTAATTGGACAAGAAATTAAAATATATTCTACTGAACATAAATTAAAATCTATTCTATTAAACAATGAAAGGAAATCTACCTAACCAACTTGAAAAAGGAAATTTATCCTATGAACTGTAAAACAATTTTACTCTAATTTTAATCTATGAGTCTTGAAATAAATTTAATCTAAACTATTGAAATGAAATATGACTACCAAATTGGAAGCACAACTATTATAAAAACTTGGAATTGAAAAGCATTATAGAAAGTAGTGAAAAAACAATGATCTGTTGATAAAATTTCAAGTGCAAGAGTCTCCAAAGATTACTAATGTGGGTATTCTATCGAGAACCAATGATATATATAAAATGATGACTACAACAACCATGAAAAAGAAAGAAAATACTTCAAGGAAAGTGTTTTTGAATTTTAAAGTTTATATTTGGCACTCAGCCTATAATAGATAGAAAGCATGTAAGAAAACTATATTGAAAACAAAGAATTCAAACATCTAAAGAGATTGAAAATTAAATCGAAGAAAATACTGAAAAAAAATAAAAATAAAAATAAAATGAAATAAAAATGACAACTATACTGTCTCAAAACACCTTGGATCAACATCAGCCCATATATCATAAGAATGATCTCCCTACAATAAATTCACTAAATAACAGCTTGTTCCAATCGTTTCAGTCGCTGGGTGTTGACTGTGAAATTACAAAACTGTTTTCTCACGCGATATTCAAAATTGGGATCCAAAGTACCCCGTGAATCTTTGAAACAGTAACAAATTTGAGGATAATTCTCAATGATAACCTAATTCGGGTGGTGTTGAAATAAACCCATGTTTTCGTCTTTCGAATTCATTTTCATTTGCTCAGAAAATGTGTTTGAAGTTGGTTGGTCAAAACTGCTGCATTTTTCCTTTGATCTCTTATTAGACGTCCACACGTGTAAGCTGGGTGGAATTTGACCAATACAAATCCATATTTCAGCTTCTAGAAATCAAGTCCAAGTGTCGCATTTCCTTCTAGAGTGGTGCTACTACAAAAATTGGACTGAGCTACAGAAACTTGAACTGGCCAAATTGTCATTAGTGAAACTAGACATATTCCTAAGTAATTCATTTAAAGAAAAGAAAATGTATGAAATTTAACCACTATGAGTGTTGGAAATATTTATCAGGTGTTCACGAGATCTTGTGGAAAATGGGGTAAGAAACAGATAAAAAAATGGCACAAATGGTTAAAAAGATGACTATAAATAAGAATGAAATGATGACAAATAATGATCAGTCCCAGGGTTGGTTCAACTTGGCCACCATTTTACTTGGTAGAAGACCTAGTGACATATTTAGCACCAATGCTAGAAACATTAGAGATAGTCCCAATGACCATAAGTGTCTTTCTGAGTGACCTACGAATAATTCCTCAAAAGAGAGATACAGTGGATTCAGTTCCATCTATAGTGAAAGAAGAAACATAAAAAATGGCATATGAACATGCATATGCATCGATGAAATGCTTCTGGAATGGAATATGCCAAAACAATATTTGCATATTTTGTAACATTTAGTTACAATCCACAAAATTTATAGGTATGTTATAAACCCATGCATAAATTTCTCTGTCGAACTTTAAATTTGAATTTTTTTTGCAAAATTATTACACTTTATACAACAATATGTTTCCAATTCTCTCTAAAGGGTTTAATCTAAATGTTCCCCACATCTTCCTATTTACCAAGTTTTGCTAAATGGCTATAAACTTATGATTTTCTAGTAATTTATCTCGTGATATCCTATCGCCGACAAAATTAAAGCAAACCACCTTTATCAAGAAGCATATGCACAATCAGTTAAACATATGGTATTTTCTTGTAAAATTCAATCAAACAAACAAATTTTGAATTCATGTCAAAACCATTCTACCATTTAAATATGAAAATATATTCTTCATTATAAAATATTAGAGTTACCAATATGAATGATGATTAATTAATTTTTCTTAAACGTAATATCCATATGGTGAGTATTCATCTAAGTAAATTGTTTGTAATATAACAAAACCAATTGAGTCTACATATATATAATAACTTAAATGAAATCATTTTTATAATTAAAAAATTTAGAATCGTACTAATTGGTTTATCAATTATAATATGAATTAATATCACTATCATTGAGTTGGAATGTCTCTATATTAGCCTTCAAATGGGAAGTATACTATCTTAGTGTGAAACATCTTGTCATTGCCTCCAACCAGGCTTCTACTTGTTCGCTTGCACGACTTCTAGAAAATTATCGAGGCTTAATATTTTGAAGCTTCCTAGTAATGTCCTTAGTTGGAGATCCTCTATTAAAGTCCTTTGATCCCTTGACATTCCCACCCTTGATGGAAGGTGCTCTAGGTCCACCTCAATTGTTTTGTGCCCTCTTAAAGTTTCATTAATCATCTCTATAGAGCACAATATGAAAGCTAGCTCTAGCGATGGCAATGGGGTTCTTAGAGTAGGTGCTCTTTGTGATGACTCTCCTCTGCCTCGATTCCCTCACATATTCACCATTCTGAACTATTCAATTATCTCGGTGACGCACAAGTCTTATTAGTGCAACTGAGGACTTGGTTATCAATTAGTTGGCACACACACACATATAAAATGATAGGTGTTAGTTTCCCTTTCACTATGCTGGTAAACAACTGATGTTGATTCCGAGTAGATCCTCATGGATCTACTAAATCATTTTCCCTTTCTAACTAATCAAGTTTTATGTTATGTTGTTAGTCACCATCACACGTCTTCCTAGCATCAAGTCTCTCCCCTCCAACAACCTTAATTAATTAAATGGATCATTAACCTTTTTTTAGCCATCATTAGACTTCAATTTCTTATTATGTGATTCCTCGCTAAATTTAATTTGATCCATAAAGTGTCGTGGATATTCCATCGGATAATTCTTCAAAATAGATCTAATGAAACTATATTTGAAAATCTGAAATATACACTATAACGGTTTTATTTCTCTTTAGAATTATCGATTTGTAGAGTACTATTAATTGTGTGTGCATGCAGATTAAAATTATCTAGAAAATAAATAATAGTGAAATAAAAACTCACAAACCACAGTTTGAATCAAGATATGACATATTAAATTCTTTCGGGAGAGAAACATAGCTAGAAAGTGAGGTTTCTCTTGTCTACTTCTCCCATAGTTTCTCTTATATCAAAAGAACCATATCGCAGAGCCTTCATATTTTTACCAAGACATTGTAGCCTCTCCTTGTTAAACTATAACTATACTCTGTATCCACCTTGAATGAAGCACATCATTCAATTACCAATTCAACTTCTAAATATGCCATACCTCCAGTCTTCAAGGTAATAAAAGCTTGGTACTCAAGAGTTGTTGCTTGATTGCCTTCAATTGCTAGAAAGAGTATCTTGATGTTGACATCTCTTGTAACTTTAGATGTGATAAACTTCCTTAATACCTCATGAACAAAAAATTGGATTCACTTGAATAATTTCCTAGCATCTTACAAAAACATAAGAATAGGTTGTATAATGGTTTCATATTCTTGATTTTACTAGCTTTATTGATTCCATAATAAACTTTTAGCAAGAAAAACTTGCGAAGCTGCTTCTAGAAATTGTCTTCATTTCCCAACTTTTGAATTCATCTTCTGCAACCCTATATGCTGAGCTTTTATTGCTGTCATAAAGATTTCTTTTTGAACAAAGAAAAATTTAATGAAAATGAGTAAAAGTGAAAGGGATGGTTGATGGTATGAGTGGTCTACAAAATGAAATATATGGTGACAAAATGAAAGGATGTTATACTTGTTGTGGTTGCTCATCATAATTTTCCAAACTTTCATCAAATTAAAATGTTTCATAAGTGATTTTACATCAAGTTTACCTCTTCGAATTGGCGGAGAAGAGAAAAGGATTTGAACACTGATTTGATGTTGATTTTACTCAGCTACTCTATTGGTGCATGATGCGTTGACCATCACTTTGATCTTGTTCCACAAAATTTGTCCCCTTCTTGTAGCAAACTTGTTTTTCCAATTTATCTTTAATGGTAAATCAGATTCTCCTAATTTTTTTTAAGGTTGTTACCATTAATATTATGCATCTTCCCACAAGAATTTTTTCCCAATGGGTGCACACTTCTTGAGAAAAAAATTAGAAATGGCTATAGATGATGGCGGCCAATTTATTGAAAACTACACACTAGAATTTCTTGAAAATTTCTATAATTATTTACACTACCATGATGTATTTACCATAAGAATTTTATGACCAACATATGCATCATTTGCAAGATATGGTCGAATCAACTTCCCCATTGTTTCACCCTTCACGCCAACCAATGTCGAACCAAAAACATATGCCACAAACTCATCTTATGGCCAAATTGAGTGCTTAAAAAGGTAAATGATGCAATTTTATCTATTTTACTACCACATGCCTTCAAAATTTCATTTTGATGAAGAAGAGATGTTACTGTATAAAAATACTAAATTCTATCTTGATGTGTGCACAGTAGTGAAAATGAAAACCTAGTATCTCAATTTTTTTTATTTATGCTCTAATTTCTTGCGATCACTGTGCAAAAACTACTCTGGAACAAGCTACTACAGTAAAATGAACAAGCGACTACAACAATAGCCGCAGAAAATGCAACTTTATGTACTTGTTGTAGAAAATGTCAAACTCTTTCGAAAGTTGTTTTCTCTCAGTCTAATATGATGATTTCGGTTGTGTGATTTATGATGAAGTAGAGACCATGAAATTTGAATGAAGATTCATTGAAATAGATCCAATTTTATTGATTTGCTTGAAAAGGAATTGAATGAAGTGCCCTCATGTTTCTATTGGATGACATATTTTATTGGAACAAAATACGAACATGTTGCTACAAGAAACATTTTAGAACCATAAAATGAACTGCTGCAAATTGTTTTTGATTCTATTAAACCATATAGTCTTCATCAAAACCAAAATACATGGTACAATTATTACCATGAGAATGAATGCGTCGAAGTTGAGCATGGAAATAAATCATTGGATTATCGATTGCTAATGACAATCATTAACCAATGCAATAAAACTCACCGATAATGTAAATGAGTGTCAAGGTAACTAAGTGCATCTTGACAGGGATGAATGAATGTGTTGAGGTCGAGTCACCTGCAAGATATCACAATCAATAGACATTTTCCTATTCCCATTATTGTCAGCAAGGAGGCTTGCCATTGATGAATGCAAGTTCTAAGGCCCTCAAAAGAAACTCTAATCTTTATCCCAGATAAGGTGTTGAAGTCGATGTGACAAGATCTATTGGAAGGTGGGCCTTAATCCCACATCAGCCAACTCAAGCATAGAACAAAAATATTTGAAGAACCATAATAAAAGATTGAAACCATCAATAAATTACAAAACTTATTGTGAACTTTTCTCGCCAGTTCCCTGGCTTTTAAGAAAATCTCATGTCTAATTGCACCACCAGGTTGGTTTTCATAATAGGTCTTATTTTTCTCTTTACATTTTTTTTTTTTTAATATGTCGTACTCTACTTGAAAAATAAATCTTGTTCAAGTATAGGAATAATTCCAATGAAACCATGTGTATAACAAGATGATAGATAAACTCATATGCAGGTTTGAAAGAAACACTTTGATATATACCTGTATATGAGAGACCAAATTCCTTGATAGAGATGATGTCAGCAAATACTAAGGAATTGAGTACTAGGATCTGATGGCTATTTTGAACCAAGATTCATTGTAATCTTGTCTTCCTTGGCTGCCTTCTACCATTCCAATCAAGTCTTCATAGATGTAATCCCCATTAATATAATCTTGTGATAGGCATGCAAAGACCATTTCAATCTCAGTTTCCAACAACTGCTCATCTTTAACGAGCATCCATGATTCTTCACCCTTATCTGAATCTTCTTCTTATTGTTTTTTTCGTCAATGATAGTTGGACATCATTTTTGCAATACCTCCACATTTTAAGTAGATTGAGGTGTTTTATTATTGGGGATTTGAAATGGTTGTGCATGTAGTTGACTGAGAAAGGCTGAATTGAGGTCATCTAAGGGTGAAACTGATGTTGTGATTGAGGTGAATGGTATGGATAAGATTGATATTGGTATTGAGGATAATAATGAAAATATTTAGGATATGGTGGATTTCCTTTGTAACAATGTTGTGAATCTTCTTGCCAACATTGGTTTTGCGGTTGGGATTGAGATGGCCAAGATTTCCAAGGCAAATGTGTTTTCCAATTACTTTGAGATTTTTGTACATAACCATGAAATTGAGAATTAAGATCTTGCATCATACAAAGTTGATGGGACTGCCATGGTCTTCTTAGAGCTACATAACAGGATTGTTCTAGTGTTTTATTTTCTCCCTGGTAAACTACCTTTAACCTTGGTAATGATGCGAATCTTTAGTAGTATGTGATCCTGCAAAAATTTCACAAATTTTAATGTTATCAAGTGGACATTCATGCAAAGAATGTTTCTTTCTACATTTAGGGAAAAATATAAATGAAGCAACACCCTCAACCTTTTTCTTGTTTTGCATTCTTAGCATACTCATTTCTTCATTTAAATTACCACGAATGTCTAATAAATTTTTAATTTCAGTTTGACTTACCAATCCTAATGCTAACTTACTTACTCTTTCCATAACTGGATCTTGACGGTATCTTCCATACTTTGCTTTTCGTCTTGATATGTTCTTGCACAATTCACAAATCTCTTGAAATGGAAATTGAGAGACATCTCTTTTTCTCATCAGGTTAAGAAGATTAATCCTTTCATCCCTTACAACTTTTAATAGGAAAGCTTTTAATGTGTCGAATTCTAAATCATGTAATTTAGATCTTTTTATACTATAAGTAACCACTGTAATAAATATTCTAGGCATTCATGCTCTTTTTGTGTCATCTTAAAGACTTCATTTCTAAGGTCATGGTGTATGCATTAATATTTATGTTTTTCCAAAAATACTTGTTTCATATCATCCCATGTCCTTATAGAAATTTTTCATAAATTCATGAACCATAAAAGAGCTTTATTCTTCAATGTTTCCATAAACAAATTCAATATTTGAGTGTGTAATGAGTAGCCAAAAGATCTACAAAGTGTTTCAAATTCGAAAAATAAGGTGTTCGGGTCGTTCGATCTCATACCTTTGAATCTAGGAAGTACGGATGGAGTGATGTTTTTCATATTAACATTGATATTAGTTTCTTGAATGGGAAATCCAAAAGGATCTTCCTCATCGACATCATTTCCATCCATTTCTTCAACCTCTTTTTTTCAATGCTTCTTCTACTTGCAAAAATATGAATTGAATATGTGGAAGGTGATCTACCTCTTACTGCACCACTTGATTTAGTGGGTGTGGTAGGTGATTGACGTCTTTTGACTTTTTTTTTAATGAATCTACCTCTAGGATGTACTAAAACGAGATTATATTATGAAACTAAATGGATGCAATTTACAGCTAACACCTATGTATACTTCCTCGAAAACTACGCCAAAATGTTGGGTAATTTAATCGACTATTAAATTACTTATCATTAATTGTCAAAATCGGGTTTCATGAACTTGTGAAGTATATGCGCACTATATGTGTTAGGATATCTTCTTTCAATTCAAAGAAACTAATCTAATTGCACATGAGTATTTAAACCTATTTATGACTAAATTTTGATAAGCATACCCACATGTTTTGTCTAAAAAGGCCAATGAATTCAAACTGAAAACTTTGAAATTTAAATGAACTTTTAAAGCAATCTATACTATGAAAATTTCGAGATATATTCTAGTTGGACAAGAAATTAAAATCTATTCTACTGAACATAAATTAAAGTCTATTCTATTAAACAATGAAAGGAAATCGACATAACCAACTTGAAAAGGGAAATTTATTCTATGATCTGTAAAACAATTCAACTCTAATTTTAATCTATGAGACTTGAAATAAATTTAATCTAAACTATTGAAATGAAATATAACTATCAAATTGAAAGCACAACTATTCTAAAAACTTGTAATTGAAAACTATTATAGAAAGTAGTGAAAAGACAATGGTTTGTTGATAAAATTTCAAGTGAAAGAGCCTCCAAAGATTACTCATGTGCGTATTCTATCAAGAACCAATGATATATATAAAATGACGACTACAACAACCATGAAAATGAAAGAAAATACTTAAGGAAATTGTTTTTGAATTTTAAAGTTTTAATCGAGCACTCAGCCTATAACAGACAGAAAGCATGTAAGAAAACTATATTGAAAACAAATCATTCAAACATCTAAAGAGATTGAAAATTAAATCGAAGAAAATACTAAAAAAATGAAATTAAAATGACAAATATACTATCTCAAAACTCCACAAGGGTACCTCCTGATGAGGGTGAGGAATATTAAACTCAGATCACTTGATTTAAATCACCAATTTCATTCAGCGTTGGGCGAGATCAGAGATTAAATTCACTAGAAAAAAAATAGATTTCTTCTTCTTCAAATAGAAACAATAGCTACAGGTTAATATTCATCATTTACATATGATTGATATTCTCATCAAACAAACTACAATTTATAGAGTTTTTAGGCAATTAACAAACTCAAAATTTTCGTGTTTAAGTTCTAGTCATGAGATCTTTATAGATTAGTTTTGAAAATAAAATCCAATCTTATTTGATGGATCCTTGGATAAAAATTCAGCCCAGTTATGATAAGAATGATCTCAATGCCATAAATTCACTAAAGAACAACTTGTTCCAATGTTTTTGGTCATTGGGTATTGACTGTACCATTTACTCACACAATCTTCGAAATAGGGCTCCAAAGAAACTAGAGAATCTCTCAAATGGTAATAAATTTGAGGAAACTTCTGAGTGAGAACTTCGTTGGGCTCATGTTGAATTAAACCCATGTTTTCATTTTTCAAAATTCATTTTATTTGCTCAGAAAATGCGTTAGAAGTTAGCTAGTCAAAATTATTGTATTTTTCCTCTGATCTCTTGTTGGAGGTCCACACGTGCAAGCTGGGTGGAATTTGACCAACACAAATCCATATTGGAGCTTCTAGAAACCAAGTCCAAGTGTCGGATTTCATTCTAGAGTGGTGCTACTACCTTAACCATGGAGAGAGCTACAAAGATTGGACTGAGTTGCAGAAGAAACTTGAACTGGCCAAACCGTCACTAGTAAAACCAAACATAATCCTAATTAATTCATTAAAAGAAAAGAAAACGTATGAAAATTAACCACTTTGAGTGTTGGAAATATTTATGAAGCGTTCACAAGATCTTGTGGAAAATGGGGTAAGGAACAAATGAAAAAATGGAACAAATGGTTAAAAGGATGATTGTAAATAACGGTGAAATGATGACAAATCAGCGGCCCAACACTTACATATAGAATGGATGTTCAAAATCTAATGATCAATGCTAGGTTTCATTGAGATTGGTCGCCATGTTACTTGGTAGAAGATTTAGTAACATATTTAGCACCAGTGCCAACAACATTGGAGTTAGCCCCTTTCTTATTAACCTAGGAACAATTCCTAAAAAGTAAAATACATTGGATTCAGTTCAATCTATAGGGGAAGATAAAACATCAATAATGGCATATGAACATGCATATACACTGATGAAAATCTTATGGAATGGAATATGCTAAAATGATATTTGTATTCTGTGTAACATTTAGTTACAATCCACAAAATTTATAGGTATGTTATAAACCCATGCATATGTTTCTCCGCTCAACATTAAATTTGAAAATGTTTCGCAAAATTACTACATTGTATAGAAAAATATGTTTGCATTCTAAACAGTTTAATCTGAATGGTCCCCATACCTTCCCATTTAGAGAATTTTTTTAAATCCCTCTAAACTTATGATTTTTTGGTAAGTTATCTCGTGATCTCCTATCGCCAACAAAATGAAAGCAAACCAATTTTATCGAGAAGCATATGCACAATCACTTAAACACATGGTATCTTCTTCTAAAATTCAATCAAACAAACAATTTTTGAATTCATGTCAAAACCATTATACCATTTTGATCAAATTTAAATACATGTACTTTGTGTTGTTTTTCTTTAATATCTTGGTTTTACGCAAGTTGTACACACAACATTTTTAGGATAAGCTTCATGAGTACCTTGGGTTTATGCAAGTTGTATACACAACATTTTCAGACATACCAAATGCTTTATTAATAGTACAAACCCCCTTAAATGGCATCCCTTCTATGAATTCCCTAGTTGGAAAGCTAACAACTATCTCATCAAAAATATTGGACGTGACACGATAAGGAAAAAAATAATAGAGGTGTTAAAGGAGACCATAAAATTAACAGAGGTGGCACGGAATTGTGCAGTGAAGGAATATGAAGGCATCAAGGTATTTTGTTTCATATTTGGTGCTTTATTTTGTTTCTCCACTTCTCTATAACTAGTGTAAAGGGATCATTCTAGTACAATGTTATGATAAAAAACATGAGCCTTTTGTTGTAAGTGGAAGGAACTTTTAAATTTTTTCTCTTAAAGTACTTCTTTAGGGTGTGAAGGCCTAAATGGTAGCCTTTATCTATAAAGGCTCCTAACTGAAAACCCTAATGTCAAGAATGGATGAGTTCTACAATGTTTAGAAGGCACGTGAGGTATCTAACAAGAAGGAAGGCACGTATAAAATTAGCCCGATACAAGATTTGGAATATTTCAAAAAATAGAGTTTTTGCAGCAACATATGTATGTACTAATAGTATCTGGTAGCAATTCATTTACAGATGTAGGGCACACTTCTAGTACACTCACTAGTGACATTGATTGAGCTTTTTCATTCACCTCTTTCCTATTCGTTTAGTTTTGGTAGCCCTAAAGGAGAACTAAAATGCATGCTTTGGAGCTATTGTAGGGCATAGAAGAACGGGGAGAAGGGCAAAATCTATTCAAAACATAACTTGTAGGTAAGAAATATTGATGCAAGCTATTGCAGGGAGCATAAACTTGTAGGGAGCAGAAACTATTGCAGTGCACTAAAGTAAGCTATTGCATGGCACAGAGGAACTTTTCACAAGTAATATGCACAAATCACAGAAGGTGGTGAATAACCCTTGCCTTTTGTTGTGGGAGTTGCCCAGTAGAGGCCTTCTTGGCAGTGAAACCCAATCATACCAAGGCTGTATAAAATTCTGGGTGGACAATTGAGCCTATTAAGAAGCTAATGCAAAGAACGAGAGGGGTGAAAGGATAACTTAAAGGAAATGTGAACCTTGTAGACACTGCCTTGCAAGGTGCATAAGAAGGCCATGCTTGAAACCACCTACTCGGAAAGCATAGCTTGTGGAACCATTCACAAGTAGCATATGGTGAGTACATGCAAGTAGCACTTGTCCATTACATGCACATGATCATGTGGCATGGTCTGTGGTCTCCTTACTAGAGGCCTTCTTGGTAGTGAAGCCCAATCATACCAAGGTTGTAGAAAATTGTAGGTGGACAGTTGGGTGGGTGAAAGGATAACTTAAAGGAAATGTGAACCCTGCACAGTAGGAGAAGTTACTCAGGGCGCAAAAGAAGGCCATGCTTGAAACCACTTAGCTGGAAAATGCAGCTTGTGAAACCATTCACAAGTAGCAGATGGTCACTAAATGAAAGTAGTGCATGGCCATTACATGGAGATGGCCGTGTGGTGTGGTCTATGGCGAATAAGACAACCTATATAATAGGAAACCAAACATTTAATTCTAATAAACTAATGTCAACATTACTTTATGTACATAAAATACCAATCATGTAAATCCTTTCAACCAAGAAATCATATTGAAAATATTATTAGTGGCCAAAATCATTGCGCTCATGAGATAGATTGAGATAGATTAACCCACAATGAATAAAAACTTAGTTTAATTTGAAAAGAGATTACTAATAATGTATGTCTAAGGACTAATAAGACATTAACACCACTTAAAAGTATATATATATCTATATATATATATATATATATATATATATATATATATATATATATATTGGGCATTGTCCATATAAGAGGAATAGATATAATATTTATATAAATCCATATATTTATAATTCAGATATTAATTCCAACTAGAATTATGGTGATTAGAAGATAATATAATTCAGGTTCAAGTGTTCCAAAAATATGTTAAAAAAAATCACATGTATAATGAGAGAGGTATATATTGTGTAATGAAAAGTATTGGTTTCGGACACCTACCCTAAATTTAATGTTAATTTAAATTATTTTAAAAATATTATATAACTTTTATAATATCAAAACATTTAATAGCCATTGAAATTTGGTCTTCCATTTAAACTTTCTGAAGTCTTCTACTGAAAAATATCTATGAGGAGAAGCCATTCTTATAACGTTTATATACAATGTGAAGGGAAGCCATTTCCGTTGGAGGCAGAGAAATCTGAGGCTGTCCTTGCGCCTTTGAGAAAAGTAAAATAAGGTAAACAAGATCAAAAGAATGGGCTGCGCTTAGTAATTGGTTCACCCATGGAAATAACGAATAAATGGTTGATTGATTCATTGCACGAATCCAACTCAATTATTTTTCCATGAAACTGTTGAACCCGAGATTTTGGTTGATTGATTCATTGCACTAATCCAACTAAATTATTCTGGGTTCTTTAAACTTAACGGTTCCGGCATATAACTCTTATATCTGACACCGGAAGTTGGATGTAATGGAAAATTATAATATTTATCAGATTTCATATATTTAAATATAAGATTAGCATGGTGCAACAAATACATTTTCAGATTTCCATAATCATAAAAATAATAATAGTAATTTATTACATAAAAATAAGTTTAATTAAATAGAGCCATAGAGCTGGCGATTTGAGAAAATTAAATAGAGCCAGAGATGAATACAAAATTTGATGTTATATTTTGCTTTTGGAATATCAGTTAAAATTTGTAATTCCATCTTTTAGGAATATTGTAATTAAATTTATCAATTTACATTAACTACTTCTCTATTTATCAACTTATTAATATTATATCAAGATATCACTGGAACAGTACTTTTAATACTCAATAAATATATTTATGCATAATAAGATATAAAATTATTCCAGTTACAGTTACAGCATAGAAATAAAAACTAAAAACTAAAAACTACATTAGTTGCACTATACGAATGAGAATGAGAATAGCACAGCATCAGATTCTCTTGCTCAGACTGAGAGATTCCCTTATTGCAAACCCCACGCCCATAGGCGGTGGGTGAGCCTGCGCGCGATGCTTTGTAGTCGTAACCGCTGAAGGCAGTGTTTCCCTCTAGATCTACGAGGAGGGATCCGAGAGTACTATAAAAGGAACTTCCGCTTGGGATCTTCTGCGTGTTACACGCAGACGATACGAAGTTTGTGTTGGGAGTGCCTACAGCACTGCCCACAACCAGTGCAGCTACTACCATTACTGCCAATGCAAAAGCAAATGAGTACCTCATCTCGAATGATATATATAACCTCTACAATGGGAAATGAAAAGGGAAAGGTTGGGTGGAATGGTATATAACCTCTAATGGAAGGGAAAGGCTGGGTGGAATGGTATATAACCTCTAATGGGAAATGTGATTTTCACCATTCTTAACAAACAAGAAGAGGAGTTCTTCTAAATTTGAAACTTCTCTGACTTGTTTGCTACTATTTTTCTTTTGAGACATCTTCTTCTTGTTCTTGTCAATAGCAACATGCAACATCTTCTTCTTCTTGTTCTTCTTTTGAGACTCACAATAGCAACATGCCTATATATATCAAACATTGAATACATGCCCTCCAACGCAATCTTTGCAATACAAACTCAATCAATACACCAGGCCACACAATCAATCTTCTCATCAAAATCAAACCCTGAAGTAACATACAATAAAAATCTCAACATCCAATGAAGCTATAGCAATAAACTCTCCAATGGAACCTCTGTAATCACAAACACATCAGCAATCTGAACTCTACTACATCAGCTCTAACAACACTCTCATCTCTATATCAACAATAATTGACATCAAACAAACTACAGCACAAGCATTTTAGGCACATAGATGCACAATAGCCCCATCATCCTCTAACATATGCTCAAGATATGAGCTTTGATCTATACTCTATCTCTGCAATATTGTTGCTCACATTGTTTGCATTGTTCTTTAGTGTGGATATTATCCTTTTCCATTGATGTCAAAGGGAGCGGGGGGGTGGGGGGGAGTATTGTGCTTATCTTCAAAGGTGAGGTTTAGGTTGACAATCAATTCCAAAGGGGGAGCATGTTGGTATTGTAATGTTTCCATTAATGTCAACTAGCCCTTAGTAGTGTTTAACCTTGCAATATTTTTTCAAACTCTTGTATTGGTCCAATGTGTGGTTTCCTATGAGTGCCATAGTGTCTCATGGTTGCATGTTATGTCGTCAAGTTGAGTTGGAAATATGGTGGAAGAAGGCTACATGAATAAGGGTTAATTACGGTAACATAGGTAAACAAGCATGCATAATGCATTATAACATGGGTTGAGCTTCTCTAGGGTGTGGTATAATGCACTTCCAGAAGGAAAAAGGAGTCCTACTCCCTGCAAGTGGAGTTTCCTAGATTATGTATTTATTCCACTTAATTGAAGGAGCATATACTTTCGTTTTGCACTTAGTAAATGGGTGAAGTTTTCTAGAAGAGGGTTCAAGTTGATAATATCTCTCATCCAATGAATATCATGGAGGACTGGGGCAAGGAGAAGAAATATCAAAGTACTGAAACAATCAAGAGTGTGTAATCAAAGATGATTAGCTCTCCATTACTACAATTGAAATTATTACTTTAATAATTCTAGTAAATTATATATTTAAGATTACATTGAGGAGTGGACGTTGGTTGGATGTATTGTTAGTGTGTGACGAATAGGTTTTTGAGCCTTGGGATCCAGGAATTTCATTTTCTTTTGGACAGTTTGGATTCTAGCCTTGCAAGGGCTTTCTTTATAACACATTGATGGATATCGAAAGATCCAAACCAATGGTCATTTTCCTAATGCGACAAAATGAAATGTAAAAAATTGCCTCCTAAAGTGTAATGTCTGAAGATATTTTGATGACTAGAGTGCTTGCAGATTGCAGTTGGTGACCTGGAACAATCTCTCAAATGTTACAATGTAATATACAATCATCGTTCAGGTAGGAATTCCCATACCCAGAACATAAATGTCTCAAAGAACCAGAACATAAATACATATGAGGATCTGTGTCAACAAAAGACATAGTATGGATGCAACCATCAGTGAATCTATGTTTACAATAATGAATATTTAATAACTCCATGTAGCTTGGATGGATGAAACTAGATCCAGGGTTTTGATCTCCATCTATCGATCTGTAGTGTGAATCTAACCATGCAAGTGAATGTCTCGTAGTTGAAGATGGTAGAAACCACTTGATTACTAGTCAATGATGTGAACTATTAACAAGCGTGAGAGAAACCATCAATAATGAAAACAGTTGTCCAGGTACTTCCAGTACAATCTATGAAGTGCAAATAGATGTCTTGGAGATAAAATCATTTGATCAAAGGTCAATGATGAGAACTTGTCATCGAAGGCGAGAAACCTACCATTAAGGCATGCAAGCTCCAAGGTACTGAAGGTTTCTAGATCAATTTATTAGATAGTGATTTGAGGTTGATAGAAAGTGCACTCGTTGCAGGAGGACCAATGACACAAAAATTATGTAAAGTTTTGAAGAATAGAAGTTTGGAGTAATCTAGGACTGTCTCATGGATGGTCGATGTGATTGAAGATTATCAAAGGAAAAGTAATTTGAATTGAGTTTGGACTTCTCTTGAACATATTGGCGACACGAAATTCTTAATTTGCACCATTTGAATCAAAATAAAATACCCAAAAACCAACTGAAGACTTTCAATAAGGTATGGTCAGTTAGGAGACAAATGGATTTCCCAACCCAGACACAAAAAGTGATGGAGTGTCATGTTCAAGAGCGACATACTACCTTTTATAAAACAAAAACAAAGACTCTCTCTCACTTTCCCCCACCATTACTGGTAAGTACCTCTTTATTTTTTACAAGCTTGAGGAGGATAACATATTCTTGTTGTTGGGCAGCGGATTCCCCCATGGTATGTTTTTGGGGCTTGAAGCCCGAATTTTGGTCAAAGTGTAATGTAAAGACCCCACAAAATGTCGGTGTAGAGTGCAAGAGTCTAGGGTTGTCCGCCCTAAGATAATGTAATTCAATGTATGGTATGTCACCCTACCCATGGTCCACAGACCATGGGGTTGTATAAATAGAGCGAGGCTCTAAGTGTAAAGTCAGTCTTAGTTTTGACAAGTAACAGATAGATGTGAAGGCATGGTTAGGAGATAGATGTGAATCTGAAGTGTATTGGGTCGTAGTAGTAGGTAAAGGCTCTATAGCTGAGTGTGTAGAGGCCTAGTAGAGTCCGTAACTGAGTGCGCGAACCCCTGCAACTGAGTGCACAGGGTGGAGTCGGGTCTGTAATTGAACTTGAGTATTAATAAAGATAATATTGATTCAGAATATTGTGCATCTGCTTGTAGATCTGTATATCTATGTTCTATTTATTCTTTATGCATTTATATTATTTTTAAGTACGCACACTAATCTGAAAGTTGAACAAGTAATAAGAATATTGGGACCGCAGAAACTAAGTGAAGCACTAATATAATAGTAAGGATCGGATCGGATCGGAATAATATGAAGGTGTGCACGGGTTTCGAATAATAGGAAGCTACGCGGAGGAGCACAGTGCGCAGATTAGGATCGTGAACCTCCAGAACACTCATCAAGACATCCCTAGGGTATGAAAACCTGGTTTCAGCACCCTCCCATAATACTCTGGGTGAGACCTCAGTCTGCGCTCTGCGGACTGTTGCCGAAAGGGCCAGTAGTACCGGGATTTGCTTGGCTAAACTCATTGCTGAACCTGGGCCAGGCCCCATGTAGCCAACACTTGTCCTATAAGCTCATCCTTCGGATGAGTCCTTCGAAGTATTTTTAATGAACCATAGGAAGGAGTGGTTTAGTCTCGTCATGCTTAACAAGTCCTGCACTATTTATATTTTACGAGTCATGTGAAGGGGTAACTCAATGTCGTTTTCATGTTTAAATAGTTTGAAGAGACACAAAAAAACTTGTTTAATTCTTTCAACATAAAATTTTAACAAGCCCGAAGAAAGTGAATCTCAGTGTTTTTCTGTTTTAGGGAGTCGAGAGAAAAACATATGTAAACTCCACAGTGTCCTTTTTTGTAAATTTAGTCCCTCAAGCTCAAAAAAGGGTAAAATAATGCAGGAGAGAACTCTATTGACCATGATTAGTTAATGTATACATTTTTCGTAAATAGTCTAGTTCAGTCTGGAAAAGGGGTAAAGTTATACTTAATAGACAAATGTTCAATTACTTTTACGAGTTCAAATAGTCAAGTACGCGATCACCTTTTCATGTTTCGGAAGTCTGAAAAAGGCATAAATAGAATTCTTGATTTTTCTTTTTTGTAAGTTTTTAACGAGTTCGAAAAACTGATAAAAATTTACTCATATCACTGACTTTCAATTTAATTAACGAGTAGGAAAAGACAAAAAGAACTCGAAATTTTCATGTATTTTTTATGAACGTGAAAATATAGCAAAAGAAGTTCCATATTTTCATGATTTTAAGGAGTCTTGAAAATAATAATCGAAATGGAGTTGAGGTAGTTTTCATTTTATACAAGGTTGAAACAAATAAAAGCTATGCTTGAGAGTGGTTTCATTTTTACATAATCTTGAAACAGAGAAAAGCTATGCTTGAGAGTGGCTTAATTTTTACACAAGCTTGAAACAACGAAAAACTATGCTTGAGAGTGGTTTCATTTTTACACAAGCTTGAAACATAGAAAAACGATGCGTGAGAGTGGTTCATTTTTACACAAGCTTGAAACAAAGAAAAACTATGCTTGAGAGCGGTTTCATTTTTACACAAGCTTTAAACAAAGAGGAAACTTTGCTTGAGATAAGTTTTATCGAGATTGAAACAAGAAAAGAACTATGCACATGGAACCTTGTTTCATTTTTTAATGACCTTAACACAAGAAAAATAACTATGCCCATGTAACCTTGTTTCATTTTTTAATGAGTTTGACACAAGAAAAGAACTATGCTCATAAGAATATATTTCGTTTTTTAATGAGGTTGACACAGTAAAAGAACCATCCTCTTCTACACTTGTTTCATTTTTAACAAGATTAACACAATAGAAGGTCCATCCTGACAAGTATTTGTTTAATTTTCTAATGAGGTTGACATAGTAAAAGAACCATCCTCATAACGACATTTTTTCATTTTTTAACGAGGTTGACACAATAAAAGAACTATCCTCATGGAACCTGTTTTATTTTTTAACAAGGCTGAAACAGTAAAAGAACCATCCTCATATTCAATTGGATCATTGCTTCCATTTGGATGAAACACATGAAAATGGATGTTTCCCAACCATAGCTTTGAAGAGATCTTCATCATAAGGAATAATATCTCTCTGGAAATAAGACATGTGAAGAGAATCAAAAGGGTTAAGAAACTCCATTTCAAATTCTCCCACTAGGTTCCCTATGTCAATTACCAGATCTAATTCATAAGAAATCGAGCAAATAGTGAGAGGCTTGCTTGCATCGAAAACTAAAGACATGGGAGTGGTTGCCACATAATTGACCCGTGGTGGGCTGGACACCACTTGTAGATAAGGAACATTCAGGGATGTCGAATGGCTCATAGTCGAATCAAGATCAACGAATGAAAGTTGGTCAATATTCAGAATGTTTCCATTGCGAGGAAAAGACATCACGCGAAATAATGTCGCTACGACAACTTTCATAGCATAGACATAGTATCGGCCAAGGAAAAAATTGAAATACAAGGGGCCTTGGACTACCATAAGATCAATAGCAACAGTTTTACCTTCCATAGTAATAGGTAACTTACGAAGGATCACTAAACAATCACTAATGGTTCTATTAAAAGCAAAAATATTGTGTAGAAGGCACAAGATGAGGGGAACCCAAATCTTGCCAAGAAGATGAGGATAAAATACTGACAGAAGCACCTTCATCTACATTTATGTGCCATACATTCTTACCATACACTTTCACAATGATTTGGAAAGGGTTGGAAGAAGGAAGACAACACTATGTCAATTTACTCCAATTAAAGGAAATAGTCTCATTACTTGGAGGTGAATCAATGGAAACAGGTGAAATTTCCCCATGTGTAGAAGAATTTGAAGTAACAAGAAGAACTAGAGTGGTATTAATTTCACTCTCTAAAGGGAGAGCAGGATCAACTGAGGATGGTATCGAGTTTACCACTTGATCAACCAATGTCTGGTCAACCTGAGTGATATGTGTTTCACTCTCTGATGGAAGAGTGGGATTTAATGTACTTGGAATTAGATCAATCACTTTGTCAACTGAAGGTAGGTTGAGAGAAAGTTTATGGTAATGAGTTGGAAGTTGTTGATGTGAAACAGTAAGTTTTTCCAAAAATTATGAGGCTTCGTCCATATGAGGAAAAATGTGACTATAATGAATCCCTTTGCATAACCAACAAGGAAACCTAACTTTACCCTTTTTCCCATGAACCTCACAATCACTGTTTGATGGATCAACAGTAGGTTGATAAGAATTTTTTGACCATATTACCAAGAACTTAGGAATACCAAGACAATCAATAAGGAATTGGTAACCCTTACAAATATTGCAAGGGTATCTGGGCTTGCGATGAATAATGGAAGCTTACTCAACATAACCATTATCTGCAGCCATGGTTGGTTGATTGACACCTTTCTTATCCTGCTTCTTCTTAGTATTAGTAACCATGTTACTATCATTATGACTTTTACCAAGGGAAGAAGAAGAAGGAGCATAGGACATGTTAAGTGAAGAAGGTATAGGGTCAATAAGAGGCTTGTGATGTTGAGATGATGAACTTGGTTGAGGGGAAAAACTCGGTTGAGGTGGAATAGTTTTTTTATTTGGGATCAAAGAAGTTGAAAACAACCACATCGGTAAACCTATTGTGAATCCAAGAAGTGGCAACGTAGCCATATAAGGAGGACCGACATTTGAAAAGACATGGATAGGACTGGGATTCCTATTAATAGGGGGTTCTTTATCGGTAAATTCCAACATTTATGCCATTAGATTCAACTTACATAAATTTACTATCAATATTAGCAATGGAAAATCACAATCCTGTCCTAAGGTATGAAAAAAAGTAAAAACAAACAATTAACACATTCAAAAAAATCTAGGGATTCAAACCATGGAAACAAGCTTTTCACAATGAAATCACTAGTTGGTGATGAAATCGAACATCATGTAGATCAAAGTGAAAAGTGGCTATAGATAGAGCGGGTAGAACTAGTTATTCTCACAACCTTCTTAATGTACACGATTTGGTGCAAGTAAACTTAATTTATGCCATCTAGAATGAAGAATACCCATCGAAAAGGTCCAAGTGAGTCTAACCAACGTTTGTTCTAGGTACAACAAAGACTTCCCCTCCGTCGTCACCTTGGGTAATAGCCCTAAGATTATGGTATCAAATGTTACCATGTAAAACAATTTAACCGGAGAGGACAATCACAGATCCGATGTACACACACGGGTAGAGTAAGAAAGCTCAATTGCCTTGAAAGTTTCTCAACATGGTTAATCTGAGGTTTACTTCCAAGTGACTCCCATGTACCTTTCGATGCCACTTTCAATATGTGTAAATCACTCTACCGTAACCAATGAAGTCGGTTCGATCACTCCACTGGGTCCGATATGATCTCATGCTTATCTCCTTTTGTAAGGGGAACTTCCTAGAGCCAAATTGTAGTAAATGAATTTACTCCCTATTGCAAGATGCTAATGTTTTTTTGTAGCTTCGGAAATTTAATTCACTTCTCTATTCCAAATCCCTACAACCTGATCTTATGTAGGTGGAAAAGAGCCCTAAAATAACAAAAATTCTAGATTGATTTTAACAGCGTTGATTTTAAGAGCTACTATTTACTCACAGGGTAAATGGATGTGGAACTGATGGTGTTATAACCTGACTCAAAACTTTAATGGAATTCAAAATGATATTGTGATCTTTTCATTTAGGTGAATTCTAGCTAAAGTAAGGAGAGAGGTTCTTTAAAATATTAACTCTAGAATGCACCACTTCTGATTTTCGAGTGAAAATCAAAGCCCTAATTGCCAAACCATGCAATGTAATAAGTGCAATGAAGTTGGCTAGTCAAAACTGTTGTGTTTTTCCTTTGATCTCTTGTCGGAGGTCCACATGTGTAAGATGGGTGGAATTTGACCAATTCAAATCCATATTGGGGCTTATAGAAACCAAGTCCAAGAATTATATTTCCTTCTAGAGTGGTGCTACTACCTTAACTATGGAGATAGCTACAAAAATTGGACTCAGCTATAGAAACTTGAATTGGCCAAACTATCGTTAGTAAAACCAAACATAATACAAATTAATTCATCAAAAGCAAACAAAATGTATGAAAATTAACCACTTTGACTGTTGGAAATATTGATGAGGTGTTCACGAGATCTTGTGGAAAATGGGGTATGAAACAGATTAAAAAATGGCACAATGGTTAAAACTGTAAATAACGGTGAAATGATGACAAATCAACAGCCCAACACTTACATACAGAATGGATTTTCCAAATCTAATGATGAGTCCAAGGTATGGTTGAGTTTCCCCGCCATGTTACTTAGTAGAGGATCCAGTAACATATTCAGCACAAGTGCCAACAACATTAGAGTTAGTCTGAAATCCCATATGTGTCTTTCTCATTAACCTAGGAACAATTCTTGAAACGATAGATACAGTGGATTCAGTTCCATCTATAGTGGAAGAAGAAACATCAACAATGGAAGATGAACATGCATATCCATCGATGAAATGCTTCCGGAATGGAATATGCTAAAATGATATTTGTATCATGTGTAACATTTAGTTACAATCCACAAAATATGCAGGTATGTTCTAAACCCATGCATAAATTTCTATACCAAACTTTAAATTTGAAAACGTTTTGCAAAATTATTATATTGTATAAAAAAAGTATGTTTGCAGTTCTATCTAAAGGGTTTAATCTGAATGGTCACCACACCTTCCCATTTAGAGAGTTTTGTTAAATGCTTGTAAACTTATGATTTTCTGGTAAGTTATCTCGTGATCTCGTAATGCCAACAAAATGAAAGCAAACCAATTTTATCAAGAAGCATATGCATAATCACTTAAACATATGGTATTTTCTTCCAAAATTCAATCAAACAAACAAATTTTAAATTCATGTCAAAACAATTCTGCCATTTTGAGAAAATTTAAATACATGTACTTCGTGTTGTTTTTGTTTAATATCTCGATTTTGGATTGCATGAACATTTCAGGATAAGCTTCATGAGTACCTTGGTTTTATGCAATTTGTACACAACATTTTCAGGATAAGCTTCATGTGTACCTTGTCTTTATAGAAGTTGTATACACAACATTTTCAGACTTACCAAATGCTTTATTAATAATACAAACCCTCTTAACTAACATCCCTTCTATGAATTCCCGAGTTGAAAAGCTAACAACTACCTCTTCAAAAATATTGGAGGTGACACGACAAGGAACAAAAGAATAAAGGAGCTAAAGGAGACCATAAAAGTAACAGAGGGGGCACGAGATTGTGTACTGAAGGAATATGAATGCATCGTGGTCTTTTGTTTCATATTTCATGCTTTATTGTGTTTCTTTACTTCTCTATAACTATTGTAAAGGGATCATTCTAGTACAATGTTATGATAAAAACCATGTGCCTTTTGTTGTAAGTGGAAGGAAGCTTTATTTTTTTCTCTTAAAGTATTTCTTTATGGGGTGAAGGCCTAAATGGTAGCCTTTATCTATAAAAATTCGTATCTGAAAACCCTCGTGTCAACAATGGACGAGTTCTACAATGTTTAGAAGGCATGTGAGGTATCTAACTAGAACGAAGGTATAAAACTAGCCCAATACAAGATTTGGAATATTTAAATAAATAGAGCTTTTGCAACAACATATGTATGTACTACTAGTAACTCGTAGCAATGCATTTACAGACACTAGGCACACTTCTAGTACACTTACTAGTGACATTAAAATGCATGCTTTGGAATAAGCTATTGCAGGGCACTGAAGTAAGCTATTGCAGGCGCAGAGGAACTGTTCACAAGTAATACTTGCATATCACAAAAGCAACTGAATAACCATCGTGCCATTTGTTGTGTGAGGCGCTTACAAGAGGCCTTCTTGGCAGTGAAGCCCAACCATACCAAGGTTGTATAAAATTGTGGGTGGGGAGTTGGGCCAGCTAAGGAAAAGAAGGAGAGGAGTGAAAGGATAACTTAAAGTTATTGTGAACCCGGTAGACACCACATAGTAGCAGAAGCTCTGCCAGGGTGTAGAAGAAGACCATGCTTGAAACCGCCTACCCGGACAGCGTAGCTTGTGGAACCATTCACAAGTAGCAGCTGGTAAGTACACGCAAGTAGCACATGTCCATTACATTCAAATGGTCATGTGGCATGGTCTGTGGTCTGCTTACTAGAGGCCTTCTTGGGAGTGAAGCCCAATCATACCAAGGGTGTATAAAATTGTGCGTGGACAATTAGGCCTATTGAGCAGCTGAGCGGGAGGGGTGAAAGGATAACCTAAAGGAAATATGAACCATGTAGACACCGCAGAGTAGTAGAAACTACTTCACCTCGCAGAAGAAGACCATGCTTGAAACCGCTTACCCCGAAAATGCAACTTGTCAAACCGTTCACAAGTATCAGATGGCAAGTACATGCAAGTAGTGTATGGCCATTACATGCAGATGGCCATGTTGTGTGGTCTATGGCATAGGACAACCGATATATAATACCAAACCAAACATTTAATTCTAATAAACTAATGTCAACATTAGTTTATGTACATAAAATACCAATCATATAAATCATTTCAACCAAGAAATCATATGGAAAATCTTATTAGTGGCCAAAATAATTGCATCCATATGATAGATTAAACCTCAATATTTTATAAAAGTGTGACTAAAATCTTAGATTAATTTAATAAGAGATAAATGTCACGAACTAATTTCGATTACTAATAGTCCCATGGCTAAGGACTAATAAATTTGTTTCACTTAGAATTTAAAATTTATTATATAATAAAAGGTATTGTTTTTTTTAAATATGAGACACTACCATAAATTTATATACCATAGAATTTAATAATTTAAATTAATTTAAACATATCACACAATAGATTTATATTATATAACTTTTGTAATCCCAAAACATTTAATACCCATTGAAATTTGGTCTTCCATTTAAACTTTCTAAGGTCTTCTACTCGCTTTGACTGAAAAATATCTACCGGGAGAAGCCATTTTTATAACGTTTATATACAATGTGAAGGGAAGCCATTTCCGTTAAGGCAGAGAAATCTCAGGCTCTCCTTACGCCTTTGAGAAAAGTAAAATAAGGTAAACAAGATCAAAAGAATAGGCTTGCCATTTCCGTTAAGGCAGAGAAATCTCCGGCTCTCCTTACGCCTTTGAGAAAAGTAAAATAAGGTAAACAAGATAAAAAGAATGGGCTTAGCTTAGTAATTGCTTCACCAATGGAAAAAGTAAAATAAGGTAAATAATATCAAAAGAATGGTCTGGGCTTAGTAATTGCTCCACCAAATATCAATAATGAATAAATGGTTGATTGATTCTTTGCACGAATCTAACTAGATTATTTTTCCATGAACCAGAGATTTTGCATTTCTGGTTCCTTTAAACTTAACGGTTCTTGCATATAACTTTTATAAATGAGAAGATATCTGATACCGAAAGTAACTCGTAGCAATTCAAAACAAAAGCTGTGATACGAGAATGAGAATAGCATCAGATTCTCTTGCTCAGAGAATCACGTTTTATTGAAACATAGATAGAGAAGATATGAGATATTAGAATCATGCAGACGTTGAATGAAATGGTCAGTCAGCTGAACTCGAGCACCGATGGCGTTTCCGCAAATGTTCCAGATGCGGCCCCCAAGGTTTTTAAGACAAGTGGTGCAATCAGATTGAGAGATTCCGTGATTGCAAACCCCAGTCCCATAGGCGGTGGGTGAGCCTGCGCGCGATGCCTTGTAGTCGTAACCGCTGAAGGCAGTGTTTCCCTCTAGATCTACGAGGAGGGATCCGAGAGTACTATAAAAGGAACTTCCGCTTGGGATCTTCTGCGTGTTACAGCACTGCCCACAACCAGTGCTACTACCATTACTGCCAATGCAAAAGCAAATGAGTCCCTCATCTCGAACGCTATATAACCTCTAATAAACTCCTACAATGGGAAATGTGATTATCAATGTGTTGAGGCAGCCTCCATTTATGGGCCTCCGTGTGGGTAGATGGGCCCGAAACGTACGACTCATTCTAGCGAGAATTATGGATAACACATGTGTGCTGGACGACGGTAGGTGGGCCCGAAATGTACGACTCATTATAGCCGCCTGTCTTGACTAGACCATTGCCCCTATCATGAGTGCCACTCGAGTGGGCACAAATTGCAATCCATGTGGGTCACATAGAACAGATACTCAAATCGACACATCTTTAAGATAAGAAAAATAACACCGTGTGAGTGAACATATTCTAGAGAATGAATTTTCTCCGTGTCCCTGCATTTAAAACTTATATGGTTATACTATAACAGGTTCTCTACAAAATATAAACTTACCCCATACAAAAATATAGATTCTCGCTACTTTGAATAGTTTAAAATCATGACAAGAAGGGATTTGTTAGATCATAACGTGACCTGTCCCTTGCAAATTGGGAGAGTAAAAACACTGGAAGTTGATCTTGTACTTAGGTTCTTAAATACAACATTTTTTGGAGAGTCCATCAACTTTGCAATTTTGGATCCAATAGATGTGGGTGATGGAGCCAAAGTGGAAAACTTTCATCGAGGTGTTACTTCTTCTTTTCCATGAGTCAAGACAAGAGTTTAAAGGACCTCTATCATTTTCCTAATCAATCACACATTTGGAGTCTCCAAAAAGTATAAAATCCTTAGGGTCGAGCCAATTAGCATAGTGCAAGACACGCCCAGAGTGCGAGTAATTCAACACGAGTGTTGGAGCCATTGCCATAGTGCCTGTGAAATCTGTAGGAGCTCAGTGGCCCTAAATGAATGGTCATACCACATCCACACATGCCAAAAGAAGGTGGCCCATAAAAAAAATGGACAGGAAAGGTAGACCATATATTGCGAGGTTGAGGAGGGTTTTTAGAATCTGTAGGATAAAAGGAAGAATACTCTAGATAGTAAGATATGATTCTACAACTTTTCCTCTAGATATCAGGCATCACTTGCTTAAAGATAAGACCATTCCTAGATCGCCAAAGTCCCCAAATGATAAATAAATACAATGTCTTGTGGGTTTGATGATCCATTGTCCACCTACCAAGGCAAGAGACACTGGAGTTTATCAAGTGTAAAACGCATGTCCAAACCTATGTGGCAAAGGGATAGTGGAGAAAGAGGTGATAGATGTCCTCTCCAAAGAAAAGGCAAAGGTTGCATCTACCAGGGATCTAGTTTGTACCACCAACCAGGAAAAACACTTGAGTTTCACAGGAAAATTCCATTTCCAAGACCAAGCAAGCCAAGAGAAAAACAAAATATGTTTGACGAGTTGGGTGATTATCCGATATGTCTGTTGAAAAATTACCTTTCCCTGCTATAAGCCACCAAACCAAATAAATTTGTCTTCTTCTGGTAATATATAATTTCCATTTCAGAATAAGGGGATCTAAAATCTCTAGCTCAGTTGCATCCTTCCAATGTGTGAATGGAGGAGAGGAAATAGAAATGTTTGCAATATCTTTAATTACAAAAAATTTGTGATTTTGCATAAATCTAATGATAGGAAGAGTTAATAAATGTGGACCAATCATGCGTTAGAGCGAGTCTAGGCCTATCTCCATGATAGATCTCAAGCCAACGTCCCACCTGAGATTCCCAAACAACCAATGCATAGTATCAAGGAGACTACGCCATGATAATCAAATATAAGGAGGGTCTCAAGCACCAACATGTAGCCAACCAATGAGATCCATGTTCTACATATATTTATCCATGATGGTTTGATTCCAAATTCCATCACAGCTAACTGCTAGCCAAATTTTTTTAGAAGCAATGCCAAGTTGAAAAACCGAGTGTCTTTAAGGCCCCAACGACCATGATTAACACATAGGTTAAACATCTCCAAACTTACAGGATCAAATTTGCAATATGTAGCAAACCTAAAATTAGATAGTTTTGGAATAAAATATTTGTAAAGATATATTTTATATAAAACAAATGAGAAATAGTTAACAAATAAAATATTTTTATTATCTTGTTGCTCAAGATGAAAGAGATGGCATACTCTCTCCACTTATAAATAACTTGTAATTTTTTAGACTTTTTGCATCTCAAAAGATTTCATTCATCTCGCAACTATGTAGATCCAAAATTAATATATCTATACTATAAATATTAATTATTAAAAATTATATACTAAATAAAAATTAAAATAAACATAATCTTTTAGCCACAAAAACTTATTGGTCCATAAAATTTAAAATGTTATTTTCTTTAAAAAACAAGTAACATTGCAATAAAATTAATGAGAACATGAGAGAAACAAAAAGATCATCTACTAATAACCATATCCTAGGCTTAAATTGATTCACATTTAGGGTAATACTACTTGGCTTAAATTGACTCACATTGAATATAATAATAACAATGTTAGATATTTTTGCTAATTATAATATAATCAAAATAATTATATTTATATAAATATATTTAATTGGGAATTATATTAATTAAAATAATTATATTTATATAAGCTCATTTGGTGATGATGGGGTATACAGTTAAGTCACTTCGTGATGTGAAGGTCACCAGTTCGTGGGAAATAATTCAGTGCGCGATCCCGTGGTGATTGGTGATTTTGATGGCTTAGATGCCCCTAGGTCATGGTTTCTCAAGCCAAAGGTCGAACTGGTTGTAAACTCCAAATTGGCTAACAAAATAAAAACTATATTTATATAAATATATTTCATTTTGAAATTGGTGTTAAAATTATGCTAACAATTAACAACATTATTTATAAATTTCATATTTTAAATTTGAAAATATATTATTCATTATAAAATATCGAGGTTACCAATATGAATTATCATTAATTAATTTTTCTTTAACGTAATATCCATATGGTGAGTATTCTTCTAAATAAATTGTTTGTAACATAACAAAATCAATTAAATCTACTTATATTTAATAAACTAAATGAAATAATTTCTATAATTAAAAAATTTAGAATAGTACTAATTGTTTTATCAATTATAATATGAATTAATATCACTATCATTGAGTTGGAATATCTCTATATTAGCCTTCAAATTGGAAGTATACTCTCTTAGTGTGAAACATCTTATCATTGCCTCCAACCAGGCTTCTACTTGTTCGCTTGCACGACTTCTAGAAAATTTTGGGGGCTTAATATTCTGAAGCTCCCTAGTAATCTCCCTAGTTGGAGATCCTCTATTAAAGTCCTCTGATCCCTTGAAATTTCCCACCCCTGATGGAAAGCGCTCTAGGTCCACCCAGTTGTTTCGTGCCCTCTTAAAGTCTCATTAATTACCTCTACAGAGCACAATATGAGAGCTAGCTCTGGTGATGGAAATGGGGTTCTTGGAGGAGGTGGTCATTGTGATGAGTCTCCTCTGCCTTGATTCCCTCACATAGCTAGAAAGTGAGGTTTCTCTACTCTACTTCTCCAACCTTTTCTCTTATCTCAAAAGAACCGTATCACAAAGCCTTGATTTTTTTTAACAAGACCTTGTAGTCTCTCCTTGTTCAACTATAACCATACTCTGTCTCCACCTTGAACGAATTCCCTGTGTTGTGCTGATAATGCCTAGAACTATATTTTCCCTATAGTGTTTGCAGTGTCCCATATCCTTTGTTGGGTCCCTATAATACTAGTGATTACCCCATTACTATTGTAGTTATACCCCTTATTTATATTGTTGTGCCCCTATTACCCCCATGTTGTTATTTCTGTGCCCCATAGAATCCCTCTATTGTTATTTTTGTGGCTTTATATTATTATTGTTAGGTTGGCTGGATTATATTGTGACTCCTTAGACTCCTATATATAGAAAGGAGGTTTTATCATTTGAATCATCCAAGAATTGTTCATTTATGTAATTTAAAGGAGGTTGCCCCCTCCAAGAGGCTGAATTTTAAGGCGTTGATCTATCTTTTCTATCTTTTCTTGAGCTGGTTTCATAACATTTGGTATCAGAGCTTTGGATTCTAGGGTTTTGCTGCTCCAAATAGGTCATCGTGGCATTTTTGCTATAAATTTTTTTCTGTGACATTTCAGAAGTAAAAAAAAAAACCCATTTGAGAAGAAATCGCGCTGAACCTTGGGTCCGAATTTCAGAACTTTTTGCGCGATATTTGCGGAGATATGATCTGAGGAAGTTGGTCTTTTTGCAGACTCCTGAATTACATTCAAAATAGGTGACCTGGGGAAAATCATCATAACTTTCTCTCTGGGGATCGGATTGAAATTTCGTAAGAAGGTACAGAAAGAGGACGGACTGTAGTTTCTTGTATGCATGTTTCAGATCCAAAGGTTGAAACAGTGACTCGTGGCACGTCGTACAAGTTCGCTCTACTGAACTAGTCTAGAAGCAAGTCACTGTGGGAGATTTCACATAACTCTTCCTTGGAGAATCCAATTTGGGTCAGACTTGTGGCATTGGAAAGAGGACGCAGAAGGCTACTACAAGTTGCAATTTCAGAACTGGATGATCCGAAATTACAGAGATACATCAGATTCAATATCAGGCTTCTACAAAGTGAAAAAAGGTGTGTAGTTTTTTTTAAATTTTTGCGTAAGCTTGGTTTAACGGAATTCAAAGGGCATAATTATCGATAACTGATGCCCCGAGGAAAGAAAATGCAAACACCTAGTAAGGAACCTGAAAGCTCTAGCATGACTCATGAAGAAGAGGAAGAAATGCTACATGATATATCAAAATTACAAGAACAAGTGCAACAAATGTCACGCTCACAAAAGCTAACAGAAGCTAAGATAAGTGTGGAATCTAAGATAAATGGCGTGGAATCTAAGATAAAGGGCATGGAAGCTAAGATGGATGATTCAAAGATAGATTTGAAGAGAGACATGGCAGATTTGAAGACAGACATGGCAGATTTGAAGACAGATTTGACAAATTTTCTACAAGAAATACTTACTAATGGTGAAAAGGTTGTAAAGGAAACTCATGATGTGAACAAAAGAAATGTTAATCATGATTCCATAGACTCTAATGTTGGATCGAAGACCCACCATATTCCAAAAATCGATATGAGGAAGTTTGATGGCAAGGATCCCGCCACATGGATATTACAGATGGAGCAATTCTTCGATCTCAATAATGTGCAAAACACACAAAAGGTACGTATGGCAACTGTATATTTGGAACCAAATCAGTTTGTATGGTATCAATGGCTTTGCTCTCGTAAAAATTTATCACTTGGGCAATTTTTACGGAAGAATTGATAGCACATTATGAAGATACAAAAAGCAACACTTTTTTTAGCCAATTGATAAGTCTCAAACAAAAGGGTTCAGTAATGGAGCACATTGAGGAGTTCCAAAAATTGAACATAAGGGTAAAAGATATTCCAGAGGAGCATAGGATTGATGTGTTCATAGGGTCTTTAAAGGATAATATCCAACATGATGTTCGCCTTTGGGAACCTGATTCATTAGAGAAGGCATTCAGGTTAGCAAGAAAAATGGAAAGCAAAATTATGGCAACCAGGAAGCATACCACTCACAACTATAAAGACGGAAGTGTTGTTGCCCCTAGTCTTCCACAACCTATAAGGTTGACACCACAACAATTGGAAGAAAAAAGAGCAAAAGGGCTTTGTTACAGTTGTGATAGCAAATACACTAAAGGTCATAAGTGTGCTGAGAAGAAATTATTCTACATAGATTGTGAAGAGGAAGAAGAAAAGGAGCAAGAAAGGTCAAAAGAAGAAGATATACTCCAGGAACAAAGCCTAGATGAAGAACAAATAAATCCGACCATATCTTGTAATGCATTGGCGGGAATTACCACTCCTCAAACCATCAAGATAGAAGGACAAATCAAGAAGAAAAAGGTAATAGTGTTGATTGATTCAGGAAGCACCCACAATTTTATTCATTGTAGGGTAGCAAAAGAATTGAATTGCTTCCTATATCCAGCACCAGAGTGTCAAGTGATGATTGCAAATGGAGGAACAATAAATTGCTCTGGAAAGTGCCATAATATCAAGCTATCCATGGGAGAATATGTATTGACTAGCCCAATGCTTTCCATTCCAATGGGAGGTGCTGATGTTGTACTAGGAGTCCAATGGCTACAATCCTTGGGTACAATAGCTTTTAATTTTCAAGAACTTTTCATCAAATTTTCTACGGAAGGAAAGGAAGTTGAATTAAGGGGTATTGCAGGGAAACCAGGAAAGATAATCAGCTCTAATGGTATGACAAAGCTTCTAAAAAAGGAGCAAAGAGGTGTAATTGCACAATTATGTTCGCTAGATGTTTCCACATTGGAATCATCTATTTCTCCAGATCTCCAAAAAGTCTTGGACAATCATTCCAAGGTATTTGAGACTCCCAAAGGTCTCCCACCTATGCGTGATCATGATCATGCTATTCATCTGATTCCAGGAAGTGTTCCTCCAAACATCAGGCCGTACAGATATCCCTATGTCCAAAAAAGTGAAATTGAACGTATGGTTGCAGAAATGCTAGAGGCTGGTATAATTCAACCAAGTCAAAGTTCTTTCTCTGCTCCAGTAGTATTGGTGCACAAGAAGGATGGATCATGGCGCATGTGTCCGGATTATAGGGAGCTCAACAAGCTCACTATTAAAGATAAGTTCCCCATTCCTGTCATTGATGAATTACTGGATGAATTGCATGGATCAATTTACTTCACCAAGTTGGATCTTCGTTCGGGATATCATCAAATCAGAATGAAGATTGAAGACATTCCGAAAACGGCATTTAGAACTCATGAGGGTCATTATGAATTTTTGGTCATGCCTTTTGGCCTTACCAATGCACCTTCAACATTTCAAGGTTTGATGAATTCAATTTTCAAACCATTCCTTAGAAAATTTGTGTTAGTATTTTTTGATGATATACTAATCTACAGCAAGTCTTGGAAGGATCATGTTGAACATGTTGACAGGTGCTACAACTATTGGAGGAGAAACAATTATATGCAAAAAGATCCAAATGTTTCTTTGGAGTCCAGGAGGTGGAATATTTGGGTCATATTGTATCTCATGAAGGAGTTAAGGTAGACCCTAGCAAAATTAAAGCCATTAAGGAATGGAAAATCCCCACATCCATAAAGCATCTGCGAGGATTTCTTGGGTTGACAGGGTATTATCGCAAGTTTGTTAAGAATTATGGGAGAATAGCAGCACCTCTAACAACATTATTGAAGAAAGATGCATTTTCATGGACTCCGGAAGCAACAAAGGCCTTTGAACATCTTAAAGAGGCAATGTGCCAAGCACCGGTCTTAGCTACACCGGACTTCACAAAAACCTTTATTGTGGAATGTGATGCTTCAGGAAATGGAATTGGTGCTGTTCTAATGCAAGATGAAAGACCCATTGCTTTTGAAAGTCGTCCAATCAAGGGAAAGTTTTTAAGCAAAGCTATTTATGAGAAGGAAATGTTGGCAATACTCCATGCACTTAAGAAATGGCGACCCTACCTAATGGGAAGACACTTCAAGGTAAAAACGGATCATGATAGCCTTAAATACTTTTTAGAACAAAGATTATCCTCTGAAGAGCAACAAAAGTGGGTCACAAAGATGTTGGGTTATGACTTTGAAATCATCTACAAAAAAGGGAAGCAAAATGTGGTGGCAGATGCACTCTCAAGAAAGGATGAGGATGTGGAAGCATTGTTGTGCGCCATTTCTATTATCCAACCAGATTGGATAAACGAAGCAAGGGAGGAATGGAAGAATGACGAAGAAGTGTGGGCACTTATTCGAAAGCTACAACAAGATTCCAGTACGTCTGATACATTTAGCTGGCAAAATGATTCGTTATGGTACAAAGATCGCTTATACCTCTGTAAGAATTCCCAGCTAAAACAAAAGATTCTTATGGAATTGCACACTTCTCCCTTAGGAGGGCACTCAGGATTTTTAAAAACTTACCACAGGGTTAAGAAGGAATTTTTTTGGGATGGCCTTAAATCAGATATTCAAAAGTTTGTGGCGGAATGTTTGGTTTGCCAACAAAATAAAGTTGAAACAATTAAGACACCGGGTCTATTACAACCTTTATCCATTCCAAGCCAACGTTGGGAGGAGGTTTCAATGGATTTTATCACAGGTTTACCCAAGTCTGAGGGAAAGAGTGTCATCATGGTGGTAGTTGACAGACTTACCAAGTATGCACACTTTTGTGCATTATCACATCCATTTAAAGCCAGTACAGTTTCTACTGCATTTATGGAAACAATTCAAAAGCTACATGGAAACCCAAAGATTATTGTAAGTGACAGAGATCCCATTTTCACTGGAAATTTTTGGACAGAATTATTTTCTTGTCTTGGTACTCAGTTAGCTCATAGCTCATCTTATCATCCTCAATCTGATGGGCAAACTGAGATAGTAAACAAATGTTTGGAAGGATATCTTCGTTGCTTTGTATCTGATAAACAGACACAATGGGTCAAATGGTTGCCTCTGGCTGAATGGTGGTATAACACTTCCTTCCATACAGCAACAAAAATGACCCCATTTATGGCACTTTATGGGTATCAACCACCATCCATCACATCATATTTAAGAGAAAATTCTAAGGTTCAGGCAGTGGAACATCACATCGAACATCAACAACAAGTCCTCCAACTCTTAAAGGATAACCTCGTGTTGGCACAAAATAGAATGAAACAACAGGCAGATCAACATCGCAGTGAAAGAAGTTTTGATGTAGGTGATTGGGTATTCCTACGGCTACAACCATATAAGAAATGTCCCTAAAGCAAGCTAAGAAGGATAATAAATTATCACCAAAGTATTATGGTCCGTACAAGGTGTTGCAAAAGATTGGTACTATGGCATACAAATTGGAGCTTCCTGCAGCTTCTCGATTGCACCCAGTTTTCCATGTTTCATGTTTAAAGAAGGTTATAGGCGACAAGCTCCCAGTTCAAACAATATTGCCAGAACTTGACGAGGAAGGAAAAATTATATTGGAACCGGAAGCAGTCACAGAAACAAGAACTCGACAGCTACGAAATCGATCAATTTCAGAGTATCTTATCAAGTGGAAGAACTTATCCGCTGAAGATTCCACATGGGAGGATGAGAATTTTATGCAGAAGTATCCAGAACTACTCAAGCGTTGAGGACAACACTTTTTTGAAGGAGAGGGGCATGTTGGGTCCCTATAATACTAGTGATTACCCCATTACTATTGTAGTTATACCCCTTATTTATATTGTTGTTCCCCTATTACCCCCATGTTGTTATTTCTGTGCCCCATAGAATCCCTCTATTGTTATTTTTGTGGCTTTATATTATTATTGTTAGGTCGGCTGGATTATATTGTGACTCCTTAGACTCCTATATATAGAAAGGAGGTTTTATCATTTGAATCATCCAAGAATTGTTCATTTATGTAATGTAAAGGAGGTTGCCCCCTCGAAGAGGCTGAATTTTAAGGCGTTGATCTATCTTTTCTATCTTTTCTTGAGCTGGGTTCATAACATCCTTGCATATGGATCTCTTTGATCTTCTCAACATATTTTTTAGCACTCAAGGAATCCCTTGTAAGATCCTTATTACTGCCCATATGAATATCCAAAGGTGAAGGTGAAAAATATCTAAAAACAAGTTGGATCTAATGATTCTCCTTTTTCATGCTCATGGTCTTGTTGATGATTCTACTTTTTCACGTTGCTGCTAACATTTCTTGATATGCTTGTAGACGCTTCTACACTAGATCCACTCCTTTTTAATTCATCTCTTGTAAAATTTTCTTCGATTTTTAGTGCTTCAAATTTTTCTTTAATCTCCTTCATGTGATTGCTAACTTCCTCTTTAGTTCTCCTTGCCTCCTCTAGTTTGGTTTTCAAATCAGAAATTTCTTCCTTGAAATTATTCTCTCTTTCTTCAAGAATTTGAAGCATTGTCTTCAAAACTCTATTTTCATGTGAGAGCATTTTTACTATATCTAATGTTGAGTTTGATCTTCAATTGTTCTCTCCTTTTCTCCATCATCGCTACTAACTTCTTCTCCAAAAGGAATATCTCCACTTCTATCTAAAAGATTAATCTAAATCAATCGGTTATCATCTTCAAACCCATAAATCTCAAGAGTATCGTCATAATTACGTGTGCAAGGACAACCTGGTAATTATTCACCATTCTTAACCAAAAAGAATAGGAGTTCTTCTAAAGTTGAAACTTTTTTGACTTGTTTTCTACTGTTTTTCTTTTGATATATCTTCTTCTTGTTCTTGTCCATGGTCAACAATCTCTTCATACAAACTCTTTTGAGCCACATCTCGTCCATTTTCATACTAGACTCACAATAGCAACCTGCTCATATATATTAAACATTGAATACATGCCCTCCAATACAATCTTTGCAATACAAACTCAATCAATACACCAACCCACACAATCAATCTTCTATTCAAAATCAAACCGTGCAGAAACATACAATAAAAATTTCAACATCCAGTGAAGCTACAACAATAAACTCTCCAATGGAACCTCTCTAATGACAAACACATCGATAATCTGAACTCTACTACATCAGCTCCAACAACATATCAACAATAATTGACATCAAACAAACTACATCACAAGCATGTTAGGCACATAGATGCATAATAGCTCCATCATCCTCTAACATATGCTCCAGATATGAGCTTTGATCTGTACTCTATCTCTGCAATATTGTTGCTCACATTGTTGGCATTGTTATTTAGTGTGGATATTATCTTTTTCCATTTATGTCAAAGGGGGAGAGAGTGTTGTGCTTAGCGTCAAAGGTGAGGTTTAGGTTGAAAATAAATTTCAATGGGGGGGCATGTTGGTATTGTAATGTTTCCTTTGATGTCAACTAGTGCTTAGTAGTGTGTAGTCTTGCAATAGTATTTCAAACTCTTGTATTGGTCCAATGTGTGGTTTCCTATTAGTGTCATTGTTTCTCATGCTTGCATGTTATGTCGTGAAGTTGAGCTGGAAATATGGTGGAAGAAGGCTGCAAGTATAAGGGTTAAGATAGGGTAATGTAGGTAAACAAGCATGCATAGTGCATTATAACAAAAGTTTAGCTTCTGTAATGTGTGGTATAATGCACTTCCAGAATGAAAGAGGAGCACTACTGCCTGCAGGTGAAGTTTCCTAGATTCTGTATGCACCCCACATAATTGCAGGCGCATACACTTTGGTTTTGCACTTGTTAATGGGTTAAAAAGTCCGAGGAAGTTTTCTAGAAGAGGGTTCAAGTTGATAAGATCTCTCATTCAATGAATATCATGGAGGATTAGGTCAAGGAGGAGAAATATCAAAGTACCAAAACAATAAAGAGTGTGTAATCAAAGATGATTAGCTATCTACTACTATAATTGCAATTATTGCTTTAATCATTCTAGTAAATTATATATTGTAGATTACATTGAGGAGTTGAGGTTGGTTCGATGTATTGTTAGCGTGTGAGAAGAGAAGTGTATGCTAGTGGAGAAAACTATGCATATTTCCTTAAGACTTGCAGAGAAAAAACACAAGCTGTAGAAGTTAACAGAAGCAAATTTCAGTTGGCATATTGAGCAGAGACCAAGGAGATGGAGATAAAAAAGTTATGAAGATATATTTAGTGTATTTTGTTGTTGTTAATGTGTTTACCAAATTATCATATGAAATGTTTCTTTTATTAGATTTACCATTCTGTAGAGGGTCGGTGTGTTATTTTTTATCTGTGTAGTTCTCCTTATACTCAATGTTATGTGGACAAATCGGTCTTACAAATAAGAGCGATCTCCTTAGACCTTAGAGAAATCTAGTAACAAACAACCAAGAACTGCTACCTTTCTCTAGATTGTGATTCACTCAAACAAACATTATGATCAAGATCACTTATCGTTTAATAGACATACCTGAAGAAGTCCCTTTCAGAGCTTTCGACCCTCCACTTCTCCTCGATTCTTTATAGATATTCCCATTGCTTCCCACAGCCTCTCCGTGATGTCCTGAAGGAAATCTACATAGACAAAGAAACATACATAAGATCAAAGCATCCAATATATAGCATAAGAGATAAATGAACTAATTAAATCAATCATATATCATAAATTGATCAATATGAAATCATAATATATGCGGGTGATCAAGTAATCCTACAAATTATATCAACAAAGAAATAATTGAGAAAGAACAATTTCTTTTATATTAATAAAATGGAGAATAAGCTTACAACCTTGAAGCCTTGATGTTGCAAGTCCCTTCCCACAATCTCCAACCCTCTCCTTGAATAAAGACCCTTCCGTCATACAAGGTTGATGAGACTGCCATGGTCTTCTTAGAGCGACATAACAGGATTGTTCTGGTGTTGGATTTTCTCCCTGGTAAATTTCCTTTAACCTTGGTAATGATGGGAAACTTTAGTAGTATGTGATCCTGCAAAAATTTCACAAATCTCAATGTTATCAAGTGGACATTCATGCAAAGAATGTTTTGTTCTACATTTAGGGAAAAATATAAATGAAACAACACCCTCAACCTTTTGCTTGTTTTACATTCTTAGCATATCATTTGTTCATTTAAATTACTAAGAATGTCTAATAAATTGTTAATTTCAGTTTGACTTACCAATCCTAATGTTGACTTACTTACTCTTGCCATAACTGGATCTTGAGGGTATCTTCCATACTTTTCTTTTCCTTCTGATATGTTCTTGCACAATTCACAAATCTCTTGAAATGAAAATTGAGAGCCATCTCTTTTTCTCATCAGGTTAAGAAGATTAATCCTTTCATCCCTTATAGCTTTTAGCAGGAGAGCTTTTAATGTGTCCAATTCTAAATCACGTAATTTAGATATTTTGATATTATAAATAAACCTCTCCACTAAATATTCTAGACATTCATCCTCTTTTTGTTTCATCTTAAAGACTTCATTTCTAAGGTCCTGGTGTATGCATTAATATTTATATTTTTCCAAAATTACTTGTTTCATATCATCCCATGTCCTTATAGAAAATTTTCCTAAATTCACGAACCATATAAGAGCTTTATTCTTCAATGTTTCCAGAAACAAATTCAATTTTTGAGTGTGTAATGAGTAGCCAAAATAACTACAAAGTGTTTTAAATTTGAAAAGAAAGGTGTTCGGGTCTTTTGATCTCATACCTTTGAATCTAGGAAGTACGGATGGAGTGATGTTTTTCATATGAACATTGCTATTAGTTTCTTGAATGGGAAATCCAATAGGATCTTCGTCATTGACATCATTTCCATATGTTTCTTCAACCTCCTTTTCTCACCTCTTCTTCTACTTGCAAAAATATGAATTCAGGATGTGGAAGGTGATGTGGCTCTTACTGCACCACATGATTTAGTGGGTGTGGTAGGTGATTGAAGTCTTTTTGACATTTTTTTTAATGAATCTACCTCTAGGATGTACTAAAATGAGATTAATCTTATGAAACTAATTGGATGCAACTAAGAATGAGATGCAATTTAAAGCTAACACCTATGTATACTTCCCCGACAACAACGCCAAAATGTTGGGTAATTTAATTGACTATTAAATTACTTGTCATTAATTGTGAAAATCAGGTTTTGTGAACTTCTGAAGTATATACGCACTATATGTGCTAGGATATCTACTTTCAATTCAAAGAAACTAATCTAATTACACATGAGTATTTAAACCTATTTATGACTAAATTTTGATAAGCATATGCACATGTTTTGTCTAAAAAGGCCAATGAATTCAAACTGAAAACTTTGAAATTTAAATGAACTTTTAAAGCAATCTATACTCTGAAAATTTCGAGATATATTCTAATTGGACAAGAAATTAAAATCTATTCTACTAAACATAAATTAAAATCTATCCTACTAAACAATGAAACGAAATCTACATAATCAACTTGAAAAAGGAAATTTATTCTTATTTTTCTTTTTTTTCATTCTTAGCATATTGATTTGTTCATTTAAATTACCAAGAATCTCTAGTAAATTGTTAAGTTCAGTTTGACTTACAAATCCTGATGTCGAATTACTTATTCTTGCCATAACTGGAGCTTAAGGGTATCTTCCATACTTTTCTTTTCCTCTTGATATTTTCTTGCACAATTCACAAATCCCTTGAAATGACCATTGGGAGACATCTCTTTTTCTCATCAGGTTAAGAAGATTAATCCTTTCATCCCTTATATATTTTAGTAGGAAAGCTTTTAATGTGTCCAATTCTAAATCATGTAATTTACATCTTTTCATATTATAAGCAAACCTCTCCACTAAATATTCTAGTCATTCATCCTCTTTTTGCTTCATCTTAAAGACTTCATTTCTAAGGTCCTGGTGTATGCGTTAATATTTATATTTTTCCAAAAATACTTGTTTCATATCATCCCATGTCCGTATAGAAATTTTTCCTAATTCCTGAACCATGCAAGAGATTTATTCTTCAACGTTTCCATAAACAAATTCAAGTTTTGAGTGTGTAATGTGCAGCCAAAAGATCTACAAATGATTTCAAATTCGAAAAGAAAGGTGTTCGGGTCTTTTGATCTCATACCTTTGAATCTAGGAAGTATGGATGGAGGAATGATTTTCATATGAACATTGATATTAGTTTTTTGAATGGTAAATCCAAAAGGAAATTCCTCATTGATATCATTTCCATCCATTTCTTCAACCTCTTTTTTTCACCTCTTCTTCCACTTGCAAAAATATGAATTCAGTGTATGGAAGGTGATCCAACTCTTACTGCACCACGTGATTTAGTGGGTGTGGTAGGTGATTGAAGTTTTTTTGACTTTTTTTTAATGAATCTACCTCTAGGATGTACTAAAATGAGATTAAGCTTATGAAACTAAATGGATGCAACTAAGAATGAGATGCAATTTAAAGCTAACACCTATGTATACTTCCCCGACAACAACGCCAAAATGTTGGGTAATTTAATTGACTATTAAATTACTTGTCATTAATTGTCAAAATCGGGTTTCGTGAACTTGTGAAGTACATGCGCACTATATGTGCTAAGATATCTACATTCAATTCAAAGAAACTAATCTAATTTCACATGAGTATTTAAACATATTTATGACTAAATTTATATACGCATATGCACATGTTTTGTCTAAAAGGGACAATGAATTCAAGCTAAAAACTTTGAAATTTAAATGAAATTTTAAAGCAATCTATACTATGAAAATTTCGAAATATATTCTAATTGGACAAGAAATTAAAATATATTCTACTGAACCTAAATTAAAATCTATTCTATTAAACAATGAAAGGAAATCTACCTAACCAACTTGAAAAAGGAAATTTATTCTATGAACTGTAAAACAATTTTACTCTAATTTTAATCTACGAGTCTTGAAATAAATTTAATCTAAACTATTGAAATGAAATATGACTACCAAATTGGAAGCACAACTATTCTAAAAACTTGGAATTGAAAAGTATTATAGAAAGTAGTGAAAAAACAATGATCTAGTTGATAAAATTTCAAGTGCAAGAGTCTCCAAAGATTACTAATGTGGGTATTCTTTCGAGAACCAATGATATATATAAAATGATGACTACAACAACCATGAAAAAGAAAGAAAATACTTCAAGGAAAGTGTTTTTGAATTTTAAAGTTTATATTTGGCACTCAGCCTATAATAGATAGAAAGCATGTAAGAAAACTATATTGAAAACAAAGAATTCAAACATCTAAAGAGATTGAAAATTAAATCGAAGCAAATACTGAAAAAAAATAAAAATAAAAAATAAAAAATAAAAAAATGAAGTAAAAATGACAACTATACTGTCTCAAAACACCTTGGATCAACATCAGCCCATATATCATAAGAATCATCTCCCTACAATAAATTCACTAAATAACAGCTTGTTCCAATCATTTCAGTCGCTGGGTGTTGACTGTGAAATTAAAAAATCGTTTTCTCACGCGATATTCAAAATTGGGATCCAAAGTACCCCGTGAATCTTTGAAACAGTAACAAATTTGAGGATAATTCTCAATGATAACCTAATTCGGGTGGTGTTGAAATAAACCCATGTTTTCGTCTTTCGAATTCATTTTCATTTGCTCAGAAAATGTGTTTGAGGTTGGTTGGTCAAAACTGCTGCATTTTTCCTTTGATCTCTTATTAGACGTCCACATTTGTAAGCTGGGTGGAATTTGACCAATACAAATCCATATTTCAGCTCCTAGAAATCAAGTCCAAGTGTCGCATTTCCTTCTAGAGTGGTGCTACTACAAAAATTGGACTGAGCTACAGAAACTTGAACTGGCGAAATTGTCATCAGTGAAACTAGACATATTCCTAATTAATTCATTTAAAGAAAATAAAATGTATGAAATTTAATCACTATGAGTGTTGGAAATATTTATCAAGTGTTCACGAGATCTTGTGGAAAATGGGGTAAGAAACAGATAAAAAAATGGCACAAATGGTTAAAAAGATGACTATAAATAAGAATGAAATGATGACAAATAATGATCAGTCCGAGGGTTGGTTCAACTTGGCCACCATTTTACTTGGTAGAAGACCTAGTGACATATTTAGCACCAATGCTAGAAACATTAGAGATAGTCCCGATGACCATAAGTGTCTTTCTGATTGACCTACGAATAATTCCTCAAAAGAGAGATACAGTGGATTCAGTTCCATCTATAGTGAAAGAAGAAACATAAAAAATGGCATATGAACATGCATATGCATCATTGAAATGCTTCTGGAATGGAATATGCTAAAACAATATTTGCATATTTTGTAACATTTAGTTACAATCCACAAAATTTATAGGTATGTTATAAACCCTTGAATAAATTTCTCTGTCGAACTTTAAATTTGAATTTTTTTTGCAAAATTATTACATTTTATACAAAAATATGTTTCCAATTCTCTCTAAAGGGTTTAATCTAAATGTTCCCCACATCTTCCTATTTCCCAAGTTTTGCTTAATGGCTATAAACTTATGATTTTCTAGTAATTTATCTCGTGATATCCTATCGCCAACAAAATTAAAGCAAACCACCTTTATCAAGAAGCATATGCACAATCAGTTAAACATATGGTATTTTCTTGTAAAATTCAATCAAACAAACACAAATTTTGAATTCATGTCAAAACCATTCTACCATTTAAATATGAAAATATATTCTTCATTATAAAATATCAGAGTTACCAATATGAATGATGACTAATTAATTTTTCTTTAATGTAATATCCATATGGTGAGTATTCATCTAAATAAATTGTTTGTAATATAACAAAATCAATTGAGTCTACATATATATAATAACTTAAATGAAATCATTTTTATAATTAAAAAATTTAGAATCGTACTAATTGGTTTATCAATTATAATATGAATTAATATCACTATCATTGAGTTGGAATGTCTCTATATTAGCCTTCAAATGGGAAGTATACTATCTTAGTGTGAAACATCTTGTCATTGCCTCCAACCAGGCTTCTACTTGTTCGCTTGCACGACTTCTAAAAAATTATCGGGGCTTAATATTTTGAAGCTTCCTAGTAATGTCCTTAGTTGGAGATCCTCTATTAAAGTCCTTTGATCCCTTGATATTCCCACCCTTGATCGAAGGTGCTCTAGGTCCACCTCAATGGTTTTGTGCCCTCTTAAAGTTTCATTAATCATCTCTATAGAGCACAATATGAGAGATAGCTCTAGTGATGGCAATGGGGTTCTTAGAGTAGGTGCTCTTTGTGATGACTCTCCTCTGCCTCGATTCCCTCACATATTCACCATTCTGAACTATTCAATTATCTCGGTGACACACAAGTCTTATTAGTGCAACTGAGGACTTGGTTAGCAATTAGTTGGCACACACACACATATAAAATGATAGGTGTTAGTTTCCCTTTTACTATGCTGGTAAAAAACTGATGTTGATTCCGAGTAGATCCTCATGGATCTACTAAATCATTTTCCCTTTCTAACTAATCAAGTTTTATGTTATGTTGTTAGTCACCATCACACGTCTTCCTAGCATCAAGTCTCTCCCCTCCAACAACCTTAATTAATTAAATGGATCATTAACCTTTTTTTAGCCATCATTAGACTTCAATTTATTATTATGTGATTCCTCACTAAATTTAATTTGATCCATAAAGTGCCGTGGATATTCCATCAGATAATTCTTCAAAATAGATCTAATGAAACTATATTTGAAAATCTGAAATATACACTATAACGGTTTTATTTCTCTTTAGAATTCTCGATTTGTAGAGTACTATTAATTGTGTGTGCATGCAGATTAAAATTATCTAGAAAATAAATAATAGTGAAATAAAAACTCACAAACCACAGTTTGAATCAAGATATGACATAGTAAACTCTTTCGGGAGAGAAACATAGCTAGAAAGTGAGGTTTCTCTTGTCTACTTCTCCCATAGTTTCTCTTATATCAAAAGAACCATATCACAGAGCCTTCATATTTTTCTCAAGACATTGTAGCCTCTCCTTGTTAAACTATAACTATACTCTGTCTCCACCTTGAATGAAGCACATCATTCAACTACCAATTCAACTTCTAAATATGCCATACCTCCAGTCTTCAAGGTAATAAAAGCTTGGTACTCAAGAATTGTTGCTTGATTGCCTTCAATTGCTAGAAAGAGTATCTTGATGTTGACATCTCTTGTAACTTTAGATGTGATAAACTTCCTTAATACCTCGTGAACAAAAAATTGGATTCACTTGAATAATTTCCTAGCATCTTACAAAAACATAAGAATAGGTTGTATTATGGTTTCATATTCTTGATTTTACTAGCTTTATTGATTCCATAATAAACTTTTAGCAAGAAAAACTTGCGAAGCTGCTTCTAGAAATTGTCTTCATTTCCCAACTTTTGAATTCATCTTCTGCAACCCTATATGCTGAGTTTTTATTGCTGTCATAAAGATTTCTTTTTGAACAAAGAAAAATTTAATGAAAATGAGTAAAAGTGAAAGGGATGGTTGATGGTATGATTGGTCTACAAAATGAAATATATGGTGACAAAATGAAAGGATGTTATACTTATTGTGGTTTCTCATCATAATTTTCAAAACTTTCATCAAATTAAAATGTTTCATAAGTGATTTTACATCAAGTTTACCTCTTCGAATTGGCGGAGAAGAGAAAAGGATTTGAACACTGATTTGATGTTGATTTTACTCAGCTACTCTGTTGGTGCATGATGCGTTGACCATCACTTTGATCTTGTTCCACAAAATTTGTCCCCTTCTTGTAGCAAACTTGTTTTTCCAATTTATCTTTAATGGTAAATCAGATTCTCCTAATTTTTTTTAAGGTTGTTACCATTAATATTATGCATCTTCCCACAAGAAATTTTGCCCAATGGGTGCACACTTCTTGAGAAAAAAATGAGAAATGGCTATTGATGATGGTGGCCAATTTATTGAAAACTACACACTAGAATTTCTTGAAAATTTCTATAATTATTTACACTACCATGATGTATTTACCATAAGAATTTTAGGACCAACACATGCATCATTTGCAAGATATGGTCGAATCAACTTCCCCATTGTTTCACCCTTCATGCCAACCAATGTCGAACCAAAAACATATGCCACAAACTCGTTTTAAGGCCAAATTGAGTGCTTAAAAAGGTAAATGATGCAATTTTACCTATTTTACTACCACATGCCTTCAGAATTCCATTTTGATGAATAAGAGATGTTACTGTATAAAAATAATAAATTCTATCTTGATGTGTGCACTGTAGTGAAAATGAAAACCTAGTATCTGAAACTTTTTTATTTATGCTCTAATTTCTTGCGATCACTGTGCAAAAACTACTCTGGAACAAGCTACTACAGTAAAAAGAACAAGCGACTACAACAATAGCCGCAGAAAATGCAACTTTATGTAGTTGTTGCAGAAAATGTCAAACTCTTTCGGAAGTTGTTTTCTCTCAGTCTAATATGATGATTTCGGTTGTGTGATTTATGATGAAGTAGAGACCATGAAATTTGAATGAAGATTGATTGAAATAGATCCAATTTTATTGATTTGCTTGAAAAGGAATTGAATTAAGTGCCCTATTGTTTCTATTGGATGACATATTTTATTGGAACAAAATACAAACATGTTGCTACAAGAAACATTCTAGAACCATAAAATGAACTGCTGCAAATTGTTGTTGATTCTATGAAACCATATAGTCTTCATCAAAATGAAAATACATGGTACAATTCTTACCATGAGAATGAATGCGTCGAAGTTGAGCATGGAAATAAATCATTGGATTATCGATTGCTAATGACAATCATTAACCAATGCAATAAAACTCACCGATAATGTAAATGAGTGTCAAGGTACCTAAGTGCATCTTGACAGGGACGAATGAATGTGTTGAGGTCGAGTCACCTGCAAGATATCACAATCAATAGACATTTTCCTATTCCCATTATTGTCAGCGAGGAGGCTTGCCATTGATGAATGCAAGTTCCAAGGCCCTCAAAAGAAACTCTAATCTTTATCCCAGATAAGGTGTTGAAGTCAATGTGACAAGATCTATTGGAAGGTGGGCCTTAATCCCACATCAGCAAACTCAAGCATAGAACAAAAATATTTGAAGAACCATAATAAAAGATTGAAAACATCATTAAATTACAAAACTTATTGTGAACTTTTCTCGCCAGTTCCCTGGCTTTTAAGAAAATCTCAGGTCTAATTGCACCACCAGGTTGGTTTTCATAATAGGTCTTATTTTTCTCTTTACATTTTTTTTTTTTTTTTATATGTCGTACTCTACTTGAAAAATAAATCTTGTTCAAGTATAGGAATAATTCCAATGAAACCATGTGTATAACAAGATGATAGATAAACTCATATGCATGTTTGAAAGAAACACTTTGATATATACCTGTATATGAGAGACCAAATTCCTTGATAGAGATGATGTCAGCAAATACTAAGGAATTGAGTACTAGGATCCGATGGCTATTTTGAACCAAGATTCATTGTAATCTTGTCTTCCTTGGCTGCCTTCTACCATTCCAATCAAGTCTTCATAGATGTAATCCCCATTAATAGAATCTTATGATAGGCATGCAAAGACCATTTCAATCTCGGTTTCCAACAACTGCTCATCTTTAACGAGCATCCATGATTCTTCACCCTTATTTGAATCTTCTTCTTCTTGTTTTTTTCGTCAATGATAGTTGGACATCATTTTTGCAATACCTCCACATTTCAAGTAGATTGAGGTGTTTTATTATTGGGGATTTGAAATGGTTGTGCATGTAGTTGACTAAGAAAGGCTGAATTGAGGTCATCTAAGGGTGAAACTGATGTTGTGATTGAGGTGAATGGTATGGATAAGATTGATATTGGTATTGAGGATAATAATGAAAATATTCAGGATATGGTGGATTTCCTTTGTAACGATGTTGTGAATCTTCTTGCCAACATTGGTTTTGCGGTTGGGATTGAGATGGCCAAGATTTCCAAGGCAAACGTGTTTTCCAATTACTTTGAGATTTTTGTACATAACCATGAAATTGAGAATTAAGATCTTGCATCATACAAAGTTGATGGGACTGCCATGGTCTTCTTAGAGCTACATAACAGGATTGTTCTAGTGTTTTATTTTCTCCCTCGTAAACTACCTTTAACCTTGGTAATGATGGGAATCTTTAGTAGTATGTGATCCTGCAAAAATTTCACAAATTTTAATGTTATCAAGTGGACATTCATGCAAAGAATGTTTCTTTCTACATTTAGGGAAAAATATAAATGAAGCAACACCCTCAACCTTTTGCTTGTTTTGCATTCTTAGCATATTCATTTCTTCATTTAAATTACCACGAATGTCTAATAAATTTTTAATTTCAGTTTGACTTACCAATCCTAATGCTGACTTACTTACTCTTTCCATAACTGGATCTTGATAGTATCTTCCATACTTTGCTTTTCCTCTTGATATGTTCTTGCACAATTCACAAATCTCTTGAAATGGAAATTGAGAGACATCTCTTTTTCTCATCAGGTTAAGAAGATTAATCCTTTCATCCCTTATAACTTTTAATAGGAAAGCTTTTAATGTGTCGAATTCTAAATCATGTAATTTAGATCTTTTTATACTATAAGTAACCACTCTACTAAATATTCTAGGCATTCATCCTCTTTTTGTGTCATCTTAAAGACTTCATTTCTAAGGTCATGGTGTATGCGTTAATATTTATGTTTTTCCAAAAATACTTGTTTCATATCATCCCATGTCCTTATAGAAATTTTTCCTAAATTCATGAACCATAAAAGAGCTTTATTCTCCAATGTTTCCAGAAAAAAATTCAATATTTGAGTGTGTAATGAGTAGCCAAAAGATCTACAAAGTGTTTCAAATTCGAAAAATAAGGTGTTCGGGTCGTTTGATCTCATACCTTTGAATCTAGGAAGTACGGATGGAGTGATGTTTTTCATATGAACATTGATATTAGTTTCTTGAATGGGAAATCCAAAAGGATCTTCCTCATTGACATCATTTCCATCCATTTCTTCAACCTCTTTTTTTCAATGCTTCTTCTGCTTGCAAAAATATGAATTGAAGATGTGGAAGGTGATCTACCTCTTACTGCACCACTTGATTTAGTGGGTGTGGTAGGTGATTGACGTCTTTTTGACTTCTTTTTTTAATGAATCTACCTCTAGGATGTACTAAAATGAGATTATATTATGAAACTAAATGGATGCAATTTAAAGCTAACACGTATGTATACTTCCTTGAAAACTACGCCAAAATGTTGGGTAATTTAATCGACTATTAAATTACTTATCATTAATTGTCAAAATCGGGTTTCATGAACTTGTGAAGTATATACACACTATATGTGTTAGGATATCTTCTTTCAATTCAAAGAAACTAATCTAATTGCACATGAGTATTTAAACCTATTTATGACTAAATTTTGATAAGCATACCCACATGTTTTGTCTAAAAAGGCCAATGAATTCAAACTGAAAACTTTGAAATTTAAATGAACTTTTAAAGCAATCTATACTATGAAAATTTCGAGATATAGTCTAGTTGGACAAGAAATTAAATTCTATTCTACTGAACATAAATTAAAGTCTATTCTATTAAACAATGAAAGGAAATCTACATAACCAACTTGAAAAGGGAAATTTATTCTATGATCTGTAAAAAAATTCAACTCTAATTTTAATCTATGAGACTTGAAATAAATTTAATCTAAACTATTGAAATGAAATATAACTATCAAATTGAAAGCACAACTATTCTCAAAACTTGTAATTGAAAACTATTATAGAAAGTAGTGAAAAGACAATGGTCTGTTGATAAAATTTCAAGTGAAAGAGCCTCCAAAGATTACTCATGTGCGGCTAACACTGATAAAAGAATCGAGAAGCTTAGTTGAGCGATGGCGAACCCTAGATCCTCCGTCTCCGTGCCCTCGGCCGCCGTCGGCTCTCGGCATGCTCTGCGTGAGAAGGGGTTTGAGAGTTCTAAGCTAAGACTCAAAGGCTATCTCTCAGAAGCAGATCAGCAGCATGATTTAGCCATGTTCACCGGCTTGAACCCCAGCACCGACGCCTCCATGCCTTATGCCGTCGCAGGGTTTCAGATTGTTCCGGCTGCGATGGGGACGGAGAGATCTGGGCAAAGATCAAAGGGCTTTCACTCACATGCAGGCACACAAGATTCCCAAGCCATCATTACGGGTGCTGCAGATCTAAAAGAACCTGCAATCCTCTTGGCCGAATGCTCCCGGAAAGCCTGGATCCGGCCCCCTGTCTCCACGACGCGCCTATGCAGGCCCCTTTCGATGGTTGGAGCAGCGAACAAGACAGATCGTGCAGATCCATTGGCCTGTCCTCGGTCCAGAGTTTCCAGAAAGGAAGGAATGGCGTCTATCAGATGCACGGAGCCCCTGCCACTTAGACAACTGCGGGATCCGAAAATTTATCAAGGCATCTGCCTTGCCTCTCCACAGATCGATTGGGGACAAAGGCTTTCAGAGACTTCCTCTTCCTTCCAGATTCAAATCAGGCTTCTTTCTGGCAAAACTATGCTTCAATGGGTCTGCCAGACGGATCTAGTGCGGAATCTCAAGCATGCATTGGACATCAAACTGGGGATCCCGTCTGCAGCTCAAAGGCTTCTCTTCGAAGGTAAACATCTTGAGGATCTCTTCCCTATTTCTTCTTACGACATTGTGAAAGATGCATCTATTATCTTAACCCTTCGGCTTCGAGGAGGAGCTTTGGGAGAGCCTTCTTCAGCTAAGGCTTTTTCGTATAAGGATGCTGTCCATGCCAAACAGTCTGAAAAGACAGATCCACCAATGCAGTATTCACCCAAGCCTTTCTTGGTTGACAAAGTGGAGGAAGTCCCCTCAGTTGAGATCTCTTACCCTGATCTTGAAGACGAAACCCAGAAATTTGCTGAAAGAGCCATCATCTGCAGATTCAATGGGCTCTGGCCGCGCTCACAGGATCTGTATGACTGGATCAAAGATAACTGGACTGACCGCTGCAAGGTTTATTTCTGTGCAAAAGGATATTTCATAGTGTTGTTTGACGACCTCGAGCATTGCTACAATGCCCTCGACGAAGGACCTTGGTTCATGGGAGAAGCTGGCCTCTTCCTCACTCCATGGTTTCCAGACTTTGACCCAGCCACAGCAGTTATCACCAAAGCCCCGGTATGGATCAGACTTCCAAATCTCCCTGTTCACCTATGGCGTACAGAAGTATACAGGCAAATCGGCAATACCTTGGGTAGCTTTCTCACGGGAGACTATAAGAGAGAGAGGCAGGGGCTCTATACATATGCCAGAGTTTGTGTGGAGCTTGATTTAAGCAAGGGATTGCCAGAGTACATCAATCTCAAGATCAAGGACTTTATCTGGACCCAGTTTTTAGAGTACGAAAACACTGCCTTCAGATGCCGTCATTGTCACCTAACAGGGCATCTGCATCACTCTTGCCCATCGCTGTCAGCAAGAGCGAAAAAGGGCCTCTTCGCTCATTCTAAGCCCAAACGTTGGGCTCCTTGTCCTCAGCAGCCAGCTGGAAGCTCCAGCTCCCCTTGTATGGAGAAGGAGGAAAGAGAGTCAGAACCAGATCAGACGCAGCAGCCGATGGAACCGCCACCGGTCAACATGGGGATCTCCCAGGTCTCAGCTATCTCCCAGAAACGTCCCCATGAGACTTCTTCCTCGGATTCAGAGAAGGAGTCCCCGATGATAGAGAACTCCAGTCTTCAAGTTGTTCTAGCCCATCCTCCCCAGGATGGCTGGACAAAAGTCAACAAAAAGAAAGGGAAAAAACATTGTGGAGCAGTCATTGCCCCGCTGGGGTAACAGCCTAACAGTTTGTATTTGCTAGCGAATCAGTTGATGTAGCTGAGCTTGTATCTTCCTCCGAGACCGAGGTTGATGATCCCATCATTTCCGGTCTGTCGGTCTTTTGTTTTTCCTGTAGCTCTGTGATTGTTTTTTTCTTCCGGGACCGAGGTTGATGACTCCATCATTTCCGGTCCGACGGTCTTTTGCCTTTCCAGATTGTACAATACTTTACTTAATAGATTTAGTCTTTTACCGAGAAAAAAAAAAAAAAGATTACTCATGTGCGTATTCTATCAAGAACCGACGATATATATAAAATGACGACTACAACAACCATGAAAATGAAAGAAAATACTTAAGGAAAGTGTTTTTGAATTTTAAAGTTTTAATCGAGCACTCAACCTATAACAGACAGAAAGCATGTAAGAAAACTATATTGAAAACAAATCATTCAAACATCTAAAGAGATTGAAAATTAAATCGAAGAAAATACTAAAAAAATGAAATTAAAATGACAAATATACTATCTCAAAACTACACAAGGGTACCTCCTGATGAGGGTGAGGAATATTAAACTCAGATCACTTGATTTAAATCACTAGAAAAAAATAGATTTCTTCTTCTTCAAATAGAAACAATAATTATAGGTTAATATTCATCATTTACATATGATCGATATTCTCATGAAACAAACTACAATTTATAGAGTTTTTAGGCAATTAACAAACTCAAAATTTTCGTGTTTAAGTTCTAGTCATGAGATCTTTATAGATTAGTTTTGAAAATAAAATCCAATCTTATTTGATGGATCCTTGGATAAAAATTCAGCCCAGTTATGATAAGAATGATCTCACTGCCATAAATTCACTAAAGAACAACTTGTTCAAATGTTTTTGCTCATTGGGTATTGACTGTACCATTTACTCACACAATCTTCGAAATAGGGCTCCAAAGAACCTAGAGAATCTCTCAAATGGTAATAAATTTGAGGAAACTTCTGAGTGAGAACTTCGTTGGGCTCATTTTGAATTAAACCCATGTTTTCATTTTTCAAAATTCCTTTTTATTTGCTCATAAAATGCGTTAGAAGTTAGCTAGTCAAAATTATTGTATTTTTCCTCTGATCTCTTGTTGGAGGTCCACACGTGCAATCTGGGTGGAATTTGACCAATACAAATCCATATTGGAGCTTCTAGAAACCAAGTCCAAGTGTCGGATTTCATTCTAGAGTGGTGCTACTACCTTAACCATGTAGAGAGCTACAAAGATTGGACTGAGTTGCAGAAGAAACTTGAACTGGCCAAACCGTCACTAGTAAAACCAAACATAATCCTAATTAATTCATTAAAAGCAAAGAAAATGTATGAAAATTAACCACTTTGAGTGTTGGAAATATTTATGAAGTGTTCACAAGATCTTGTGGAAAATGGGGTAAGGAACAAATGAAAAAATGGAACAAATGGTTAAAAGGATGATTGTAAATAACTGTGAAATGATGACAAATCAGCGGCCCAACACTTACATATAGAATGGATGTTCAAGATCTAATGATCAATACTAGGTTTCATTGATTTTGGTCGCCATGTTACTTGGTAGAAGATTTAGTAACATATTTAGCACCAGTGCCAACAACATTGGAGTTAGCCCCTTTCTGATTAACCTAGGAACAATTCCTGAAAAGTCAAATACATTGGATTCAGTTCAATCTATAGGGAAGATAAAACATCAATAATGGCATATGAACATGCATATACATTGATGAAATTCTTATGGAATGGAATATGCTAAAATGATATTTGTATTCTGTGTAACATTTAGTTACAATCCACAAAATTTATAGGTATGTTATAATCCCATGCATATGTTTCTCCGCTCAACATTAAATTTGAAAATGTTTCGCAAAATTACTACATTGTATAGAAAAATATGTTTGCATTCTAAACAGTTTAATCTGAATGGTCCCCATACCTTCCCATTTAGAGAGTTTTTTTAAATCCCTCTAAACTTATGATTTTATGGTAAGTTATCTCGTGATCTCGTATCGCCAACAAAATGAAAGCAAACCAATTTTATCGAGAAGCATATGCACAATCACTTAAACACATGGTATCTTCTTCTAAAATTCAATCAATCAAACAATTTTTGAATTCATGTCAAAACCATTATACCATTTTGATCAAATTTAAATACATGTACTTTGTGTTGTTTTTCTTTAATATCTTGATTTTGGCTTGCTTGAACATTTCAAGATAATCTTCATGAGTACCTTGGTTTTATGCAAGTTATACACACAACATTTTTAGGATAAGCTTCATGAGTACCTTGGGTTTATGCAAGTTGTATACACAACATTTTCAGACATACCAAATGCTTTATTAATAGTACAAACCCTCTTAAATGGCATCCCTTCTATGAATTCCCTAGTTGGAAAATTAACAACTATCTCATCAAAAATATTGGACGTGACACGATAAGGAAAAAAATAATAGAGGTGTTAAAGGAGACCATAAAATTAACAGAGGTGGCACGGAATTGTGCAGTGAAGGAATATAAAGGCATCAAGGTATTTTGTTTCATATTTGGTGCTTTATTTTGTTTCTCCACTTCTCTATAACTAGTGTAAAGGGATCATTCTAGTACAATGTTATGATAAAAAACATGAGCCTTTTGTTGTAAGTGGAAGGAACTTTTAAATTTTAAAGTACTTCTTTAGGGTGTGAAGGCCTAAATGGCAGCCTTTATCTATAAAGGCTCCTAACTGAAAACCCTAATGTCAAGAATGGATGAGTTCTACAATGTTTAGAAGGCACGTGAGGTATCTAACAAGAAGGAAGGCACGTATAAAATTAGCCTGATACAAGATTTGGAATATTTCAAAAAATAGAGTTTTTGCAGCATCATATGTATGTACTAATAGTATCTGGTAGCAATTCATTTACAGATGTAGGGCACACTTCTAGTACACTTACTAGTGACATTGATTGAGCTTTTTCATTCACCTCTTTCCTATTCATTCAGTTTTGGTGGCCCTAAAGGAGAACTAAAATGTATGCTTTGGAGTTATTGTAGGGCATAGAAGAACGGGGAGAAGGGCAAAATCTATTCAAAACATAACTTGTAGGTAAGAAATATTGATGCAAGCTATTGCAGGGAGCATAAACTTGTAGGGAGCAGAAACTATTGCAGTGCACTAAAGTAAGCTACTACATGGCACAGAGGAACTTTTCACAAGTAATATGCACAAATCACAGAAGGTGGTGAATAACCCTTGCCTTTTGTTGTGGGAGTTGCCCAGTAGAGGCCTTCTTGGCAGTGAAACCCAATCATACCAAGGCTGTATAAAATTGTGGGTGGACAATTGAGCCTATTAAGAAGCTAATGCAAAGAACGAGAGGGGTGAAAGGATAACTTAAAGGAAATGTGAACCTTGTACACAGTGTTTCCCTCTAGATCTACGAGGAGGGATCCGAGAGTACTATAAAAAGAACTTCCGCTTGGGATCTTCTGCGTGTTACACGCAGACGATACGAAGTTTGTGTTGGGAGTGCCTACAGCACTGCCCACAACCAGTGCAGCTACTACCATTACTGCCAATGCAAAAGCAAATGAGTACCTCATCTCGAATGATATATATAACCTCTACAATGGGAAATGAAAAGGGAAAGGCTGGGTGGAATGGTATATAACCTCTAATAAACTCCTACAATGGGAAATGTGATTATCAATGTGTTGAGGCAGCCTCCATTTATAGGCCTCCCTGTGGGTAGAGTTATGGATAACTCATGTGTGTTGGACGTTGGTAGATGGTCCCGAAATGCACGACTCATTCTAGCCGGCTGGCCGCCTGTCCTGACTAGACTGTTGTCCCCATCATGAGTGGAGTGGGCGCAAATTGTAATCCATGTGGGTCACACACGACGACCACCGCATCATCCACCCTCAAGTCGACACACCTTAACATAGGCAAGATCATGTGGCACGTTATTTAATAAAACTAATGGGCTTATAGTCGTCCTATTTCCATCTTTTCAGAATTTATTAAAAAATTAAGTGGTTGGTTGGGATTTAGAGTATTTTTTTCAAAACACAAAAAACATTTTCACTTTCTTTCTTCTTTTTTTTTTTTTTTTTAGAGAAAGTACATATTCTAGAGAATGGAATTTTTCACTATTCCTATATTTAAAACCTATATGCTTATATTACAAGCAAACTTCTATAAAATTGGAACTTACCCTATATAAAAATATAGATTCTCGCTATTATGAATAGTCTAAAATCATGACAAGAACGAATGTGTTCTTTGCAAATCTCTAGAGTAAAAAAACTTGAAGTTGATCTTGTGTTGATCACGCCTAGAACTCTATTTTTCCTATAGCTTTTGCAGTGTCCCATATCTTTGTATATGGATCTCTTTGATCTTCGCAACACTTTTTTAGCACGCGGGGAATCACTTGTAAGATCCTCCCTCACTCCTCCTTGCTGCCCATATGTAATATGAAAAGGTGAAGGTGTAAAATATCTAAAACAAGTTGGATCTAATGATTCTCCTCTTTCACGATCACAGTCCTGTTGATGATTCTCCTTTTTCACGTTGCTCCTAACATTTCTTGTTATGCTTGTAGATGCTTCTGCACTAGATCCACTCCTTTTTAATTCATCTCTAGCAAAATTTGCTTCAGCTTTTAGTGCTTCACATTTTTCTTTAATCCCCTTCATCTGATTGTTCGCTTCCTCTTGAGTTCTCCTTGCCTCCTCTAGTTGGGTTTTCAAATGAGAAATTTCTTCCTTGAAAACATTCTCCCTTTCTTCAAGAATTTGAAGCATTTTCTTCAAAACTCTATTTTCAACTGAGAGCCTTTGTACTATATCCGATGTTGAGTTTGATCTTCAATTGTTCTCTCATTTTCTCCGTCGTTTCTACTAACTTTTTCTCCAAAAGGATTACCTCCACTTCTATCTGAAAGATTAATCTAAATCAATCGGTTATCATCTTCAAACCCATCAATCTCAAGAGTATCATAATCATTACATGCGCAAGGACAACTTGGTAATTTTTCACCATTCTTAACAAACAAGAAGAGGAGTTCTTCTAAATTTGAAACTTCTCTGACTTGTTTGCTACTATTTTTCTTTTGAGACATCTTCTTCTTGTTCTTGTCCACGGTCCACAATCTCTTCATACAAACACTTGTAGCCACATCTTTTCCATTTCATACTAGACTCACAATAGCAACATGCTCATATATATCAAACATTGAATACATGCCCTCCAACGCAATCTTTGCAATACAAACTCAATCAATACACCAGGCCACACAATCAATCTTCTCATCAAAATCAAACCCTGAAGTAACATACAATAAAAATCTCAACATCCAATGAAGTTATAGCAATAAACTCTCCAATGGAACCTCTGTGATCAAGCAATCCCACAAATTATATCAACAAAGACATAATTGAGAATGAACGGTTTCTTTTATATTAATAAAATGGAGAATAAACTTACAACCTTGAAGCCTTGATGTTGCAAGTCCCTTCCAACAATCTCCAACACGCTCCTTGAATGAATAGCCTTCCAACCTTATTTCTACAGCATAAGCCTACTTCCAACTGTCCTTCTAAATCCTCAGTACTGTGTTACCTTTATAGGCCAAGAGTGGAACGTTTGGGATCCATCTGCCAAGGGATGAGATCCACTAATGGTGAGATAGGGCTTCCACAGAGAGAGGTAGTAGCTCCATGATGGGATGGATCAAAGCTGAATGGGCATTCATTCGAAGCTGGTTAGTTGGAAAAGATATGACTAACAATGCTTCTAGACTTTATCTTTTATTTTTACATTCATTAAGTCATGTGCGTATGCCACAGTGTAAGATAGAGCGCATTTATGTGCAGTTCCTAATGGAGCTTTTTACGTCTTGGGATCGACGAATAGGTTTTTGAGCCTTGGGATCTAGGAATTTCATTTTCTTTTGGACAGTTTGGATTGAAGTGCAAATAGATGTCTTGGAGATAAAATCATTTGATCGAAGGTCAATGATGAGAACTTGTCATCGAAGGTGAGAAACCTACCATTAAGGCATGCAAGCTCCAAGGTACTGAAGGTTTCTAAATCAATTTATTAGATAGTGATTTGAGGTTGATAGAAAGTGCACTCATTGCAGGAGGGCCAATGACACGAAAATTATGTAAAGTTTTGAAGAATAGAAGTTTGGAGTAATCTAGGACTGTCTCATGGATGGTCGACGTGATTTAAGATTATCAATGGAAAAGTAATTTGAATTGAGTTTGGACTTCTCTTGAACATATTGGTGACACGACATTCTTAATTTGCACCATTTGAATCAAAATAAAATACCCAAAAACCAACTGAAGACTTTCAATAAGGTATGGTCAGTTAGGAGACAAATGGATTTCCCAACCCAAACACAAAAAGTGATGGAGTGTCATGTTCAAGAGCGACATACTAACTTTTATAAAACAAAAACAAAGACTCTCTCTCACTTTCCCCCACCATTACTGGTAAGTACCTCTTTATTTTTTACAAGCTTGAGGAGGATAACATATGCTTGTTGTTGGGTAGCGGATTCCCCCATAGTATGTTTTTGGGGCTTGAAGCCCGAATTTTGGTCAAAGTGTAACGTAAAGACCCCACAAAATGTCGGTGCAGAGTCAAAGAGTCTAGGGTTGTCCGCCCTAAGATAATGTAATTCAATGTATAGTATGTCGCCCTACCCATGGTCCACAGACCATGGGGTTGTATAAATAGAGCGAGGCTCTAAGTGTAAAGTCAGTCTTAGTTTTGAAAAGTAATAGATAGATGTGAAGGCATGGTTAGGAGATAGATGTGAATCTGAAGTGTATTGGGTCGTAGTAGTAGGTAAAGGCTCTGTAGCTGAGTGCGCGAACCCTTGCAACTGAGTGCACAGGGTGGAGTCGGGTCTGTAATTGAACTTGAGTATTAATAAAGATAATATTGATTCAGAATATTGTGCATCTGCTTGTAGATCTGTATTTCTATGTTCTAGTTATTCTTTATGCATTTATATTATTTTCAAGTACACACACTAATCTGAAAGTTGAACAAGTAATAAGAATATTGGGACCGCACAAACTAAGTGAAGCACTAATATAATAGTAAGGATCGGATCGGATCGGAATAATATGAAGGTGTGCACAGGTTTCGAAGAATAGGAAGCTACGCGGAGCAACGCAGTGCACAGATTAGGATCGTGAACCTCTAGAACACTCATCAAGACATCCCTAGGGTATGAAAACCTGGTTTCAGCACCCTCCCATACTACTCTGGGTGAGACCTCAGTCCGCACTCTACAGACTGTTGCCGAAAGGGCCAGTAGTACCAGGATTTGCTTGGATAAACTCACTGCTGAACCTGGGCCAGGCCCCATGTAGCCAACACTTGTCCTATAAGCTCATCCTTCGGATGAGTCCTTCGAAGTATTTTTAATGAACCATAGGAAGGAGTGGTTCAGTCTTGTCATGCTTAACAAGTCCTGCACTATTTATATTTTACGAGTCATGTGAAGGGGTAACTCAATGTCGTTTTCATGTTTAAATAGTTTGAAGAGACACAAAAAAACCTTGTTCAATTCTTTCAACATAAAATTTTAACAAGCCCGAAGAAAGTGAATCTCAGTGTTTTTCTGTTTTAGGGAGTCGAGAGAAAAACATATGTAAACTCCACAGTGTCCTTTTTTGTAAATGTAGTTTCTCAAGCTCAAAAAAGGGTAAAATAATGCAGGAGAGAACTCTATTGACCATGATTAGTCAATGTATACATTTTTCGTAAATAGTCTAGTTCAGTCTAGAAAAGGGGTAAAGTTATACTTAATAGACAAATGTTCAATTACTTTTACGAGTTCAAATAGTCAAGTACGTGATCACCTTTTCATGTTTTGGAAGTCTAAAAAAGGCATAAATAGAATTCTTGATTTTTCTTTTTCGTAAGTTTTTAACGAGTTCGAAAAACTGATAAAAATTTACTCATATCACTGACTTTCAATTTAATTAACGAGTAGGAAAAGACAAAAAGAACTCGAAATTTTCATGTATTTTTTATGAACGTGAAAATATAGCAAAAGAAGTTCCATATTTTCATGATTTTAAGGAGTCTTGAAAATAATAATCGAAATGGAGTTGAGGTAGTTTTCATTTTATACAAGGTTGAAACAAATAAAAGCTATGCTTGAGAGTGGTTTCATTTTTACATAATCTTGAAACAGAGAAAAGCTATGCTTGAGAGTGGCTTAATTTTTACACAAGCTTGAAACAAAGAAAAACTATGCTTGAGAGTGGTTTCATTTTTACACAAGCTTGAAACATAGAAAAACGATGCGTGAGAGTGGTTTCATTTTTACACAAGCTTGAAACAAAGAAAAACTATGCTTGAGAACGGTTTCATTTTTACACAAGCTTTAAACAAAGAGGAAACTTTGCTTGAGATAAGTTTTATCGAGATTGAAACAAGAAAAGAACTATGCACATGGAACCTTGTTTCATTTTTTAATGACCTTAACACAAGAAAAATAACTATGCTCATGTAACCTTGTTTCATTTTTTAATGAGTTTGACACAGGAAAAGAACTATGCTCATAAGAATATATTTCATTTTTTAATGAGGTTGACACAGTAAAAGAACCATCCTCTTCTACACTTGTTTCATTTTTAACAAGATTAACACAATAGAAGGTCCATCCTGACAAGTATTTGTTTCATTTTCTAATGAGGTTGACATAGTAAAAGAACCATCCTCATAACGACATTTTTTCATTTTTTAACGAGGTTGACACAATAAAAGAACTATCCTCATGGAACCTGTTTTATTTTTTAACAAGGTTGAAACTGTAAAAGAACCATCCTCATATTCAATTGGATCATTGCTTCCATTTGGATGAAACACATGAAAATGGATGTTTCCCAACCATAGCTTTGAAGAGATCTTCATCACAAGGAATAATATCTCTCTGGAAATAAGACATGTGAAGAGAATCAAAAGGGTTAAGAAACTCCATTTCAAATTCTCCCACTAGGTTCCCTATGTCAATTACCAGATCTAATTCATAAGAAATCGAGCAAATAGTGAGAGGCTTGCTTGCATCGAAAACTGAAGACATGGGAGTGGTTGCCACATAATTGACCCGTGGTGGGCTGGACACCACTTGTAGATAAGGAACATTCAGGGATGTCGAATGGCTCATAGTCGAATCAAGATCAATGAATGAAAGTTGGTCGATATTCAGAATGTTTCCATTGCGAGGAAAATACATCACGCGAAATAATGTCACTACGACAACTTTCATAGCATAGACATAGTATCGCCCAAGGAGAAAATTGAAATACAAGGGGCCTTGGACTACCATAAGATCAATAGCAACAGTTTTACCTTCCATAGTAATAGGTAACTTACGAAGGATCACTAAACAATCACTAATGGTTCTATTAAAAGCAAAAATATTGTGTAGAAGGCACAAGATGAGGGGAACCCAAATCTTGCCAAGAAGATGAGGATAAAATGCTGACAGAAGCACCTTCATCTACATTTATGTGCCATACATTCTTACCATACACTTTCACAATGATTTGGAAAGGGTTGGAAGAAGGAAGACAACACTATGTCAATTTACTCCAATCAAAGGAAATAGTCTCATTACTTGGAGGTGAATCAATGGAAACAGGTGAAATTCCCCCATGTGTAGAAGAATTTGAAGTAACAAGAAGAACTATAGTGGTATTAATTTCACTCTCTAAAGGGAGAGCAGGATCAACTGAGGATGGTATCGAGTTTACCACTTGATCAACCAATGTCTGGTCAACCTGAGTGATATGTGTTTCACTCTCTAATGGAAGAGTGGGATTTAATGTACTTGTAATTAGATCAATCACTTTGTCAACTGAAGGTAGGTTGAGAAAAAGTTTATGGTAATGAGTTGGAAGTTGTTGATGTGAAATAGTAAGTTTTTCCAAAAATTTTGAGGCTTCGTCCATATGAGGAAAAATGTGACTATAATGAATCCCTTTGCATAACCAACAAGGAAACCTAACTTTACCCTTTTTCCCATGAACCTCACAATCACTGTTTGTTGGATCAACAGTAGGTTGATAAGAATTTTTTGACCATATTACCAAGAACTTAGGAATACCAAGACAATCAATAAGGAATTGGTAACCCTTACAAATATTGCAAGGGTATCTGGGCTTGCGATGAATACTGGAAGCTTACTCAACATAACCATTATCTGCAGCCATGGTTGGTTGATTGACACCTTTCTTATCCTGCTTCTTCTTCTTCCATTTCTTCTTAGTATTGGTAACCATGTTACTATCATTATGACTTTTACCAAGGGAAGAAGAAGAAGGAGCATAGGACATGTTGGGTGAAGAAGGTATAGGGTCAATAAGAGGCTTGTGATGTTGAGATGATGAACTTGGTTGAGGGGAAAAACTCGGTTGAGGTGGAATAGTTTTTTTATTTGGGATCAAAGAAGTTGAAAACAACCACACCGGTAAACCTATCGTGAATCCAAGAAGTGACAACGTAGCCATATAAGGAGGACCGACATTTGCAAAGACATGGATAAGACTGGGATTCCTATTAATAGGGGGTTCTTTATCGGTAAATTCCAACATTTATGCCATTAGATTCAACTTACATAAATTTACTATCAATATTAGCAATGGAAAATCGCAATCCAGACCTAAGGTATGAAAAAAAGTAAAAGCAAACAATTAACACACTCAAAAAAATCTAGGGATTCAAACCATGGAAACAAGCTTTTCACAGTGAAATCACTAGTTGATGATGAAATCGAACATCATGTAGATCAAAGTGAAAAGTGGTTATAGATAGAGCGGGTAGAACTAGTTATTCTCACAACCTTCTTAATGTACACGACTGTTGGGCCATGAATACGACCACTTTGTAACACTTATTTCATCCATTTTTACTATTCTCTATTATATCATCTATTATAATTTATCATTTAAATCCATTTTATAAATAATTTATGCTCTCATGGATGAATATTATTTATTCTCCTTTATTTCTAATAAATTGATGATTATGCATTATTTTATCAATGATAGTTCTAATAAGTTGGTTATAACATTATTCACCATTTTTAGCCTCCAAAGTAACTTCCAGATTGAAGATTTGATTTTTAAATCTGCCAACTTAGAAATTCGCTGGTTTAAGGAGTGACAGTTTTGCGGTTGAGATTCTGAGCAGATGAAGACGAATTTGAGAAATCCAGAACATGGGTTTTGTCCAGAACGGGCCCAATTAACTTTGTAAAAGAACGGTTTGCCCAAATTCGGCTTGTACAGAGAGAAACGTGGGGTTCTTTGAGCACGACCAACTCAGAAATTCGCTGGTTTAAGGAGTGACAGTTTTGCGGTTGAGATTCTGAGCAAATGAAGACGAATTTGAGAAATCCGGAACATGGGTTTTGTCCAGAACGGGCCCAATTAACTTTATTAAAGAACGGTTTGCCCAAATTCGGCTTGTACAGAGAGAAACGTAGGGTTCTTTGAGCACGATTTTCTCAGATTTGCAGTTGCGGCCGTCCTCCAAATCTCAGCTGCAAAGCCAAATTCGCCTTGTTCTTGTTGATCAAATGGTTAGAAGCAAACCAATTTTGTAATAGGAATCATGTTGTACTTATCCTTATTGTAACTTCTCTCTGATCTCTCTCTATTTAAATGAAAACAGAGATCAGAGATGGGGATGATTTGGGGGAGACTTCAGGATGACTTTGGGGATTCGAATGATGGCGAATTGATGATTTGAATTAGAGATTCAGAAGCAAGGATTCATGATAGGATAGGAGGAAGGAAGGATTGTTTTATGTTGTAAGTCTCAAAGCTTCAATTATTGTAATGATTTCACTATTTAATGATTAATACATAATTTGGGCATTGCTGTTCACTCTTTCCTTCTGAAGTAACCCAGCAGCGTCCGCTGGCGGCTAAGGGCCCAGCCTCTGGTGGAGTACGCTGCTGCTGTGTATCATATCTTTACAATTGCTGATGTGTGACGGTTTGTTTTCCCTTTCATTTCTTTAAATTGTTTTGTTCAGCGATCTTTTGTTTATGAACATTTCGCGGAATTACTTTGTTATATTGAAATCATAATTGGATTGCGTGAGTGATAGAATTATTAATTATAACTTGAAATGTATTGTTGATAATTTTGATCTCATACTGCGCTGTCTAATTAAGAACCGTGGTCCATTTAATTGCTGCTCATTTATAATTGTCGTGGTTGTTCAATTAAGTTACTACTCAAATATAACTGCGATTGTAATTGCTTCAATAACTGCGATTAATGTTCATGCTGCTGGATTAAGGTTGCTAATTCAATTACATTTATAGTTTGTTGTGTCTTTCCAATTACTTAGTTTTGCTGTTCGGTTCCTTTAATTCCAGTTTGTTGTTCCATTTACGGTCGTTCTATTTTAGACTTGCTATTCGATTTCCTACTTGCTGTTCTATTTTACTTTTTGTCGTTCCAATTACTTGCATTTGCTGCTTTGGTGTGAGAGAAGGTCTAAGGCTATAGTGAGCCTCAGCAAGTCGCTACTTAGCTCCCAGACCTATGGTCCATGCTCTAATTTCCTTTCCATCAGTTTCTAGAGGGATGGGTTATCACTTCCGCACCCTTGACTGATAAGTTGTCTTGTGTGATTTTATCCTTTTGAAGTAATTTAGTCATAGTTTAGCACCCGTCTACTCTTGTGTTCTCTGAACGCTATACTACTAAACATTACTCTTGAGTAAATAGCCGCCTCAGACCGAGTACACTCTTGAAATAAAAAGTCGTCCCTGGGTTGATAATTAATGTGAAGGTAATTAGGAGTTCGAAAGGCACCTTTTTATCGCACCACAACGACTTGATGCAAGTAAACTTAATTTATGCCATCTAGAATGAAGAGTACCCATCGAAAAGGTCCAAGTGAGTGTAACCAACGTTTGTTCTAGGTATAACAAAAACTTCCCCTTCGTCGTCACCTTGGGTAATAGCCCTAAGATTATGGTATCAAATGTTACCATGTAAAACAATTTAACCTGAGAGGACAATCACAGATCCGATGTACACACACGGGTAGAGTAAAAAAGCTCAATTGCCTTGAAAGTTTCTCAACATGGTTAATCTGAGGTTTACTTCCAAGTGACTCCCATGTACCTTTCGATGCCACTTTCAATATGTGTAAATCACTCTACCGTAACCAATGAAGTCAGTTCGATCACTCCACTGGGTCCGATATGATCTCATGCTTATCTCCTTTTGTAAGGGGAACTTCCTAGAGCCAAATTGTAGTAAATGAATTTACTCCCTATTGCAAGATGCTAATGTTTTTTTGTAGCTTCGGAAATTTAATTCACTTCTCTATTCCAAATCCCTACAACCTGATCTTATGTAGGTGGAAAAGAGCCCTAAAATAACAAAAATTCTAATAGCGTTGATTTTAAGAGCTACTATTTACTCACAGGGTAAATGGATGTGGAACTGATGGTGTTATAACCTGACTGAAAACTTTAATGGAATTAAAAATGATATTGTGATCTTTTCATTTAGGTGAATTCTAGCTAAAGTAAGGAGAGAGATTCTTTAAAATATTAACTCCAGAATGCACCACTTCTGATTTTCCAGTGCAAATCAAAGCCCTAACTGCCAAACCATGCAATGTAATAAGTGCAATGAAGTTGGCTAGTCAAAATTGTTGTGTTTTTCCTTTGATCTCTTGTTGGAGGTCCACATGTGTAAGATGGGTGGAATTTGACCAATACAAATCCATATTGGGGCTTATAGAAACCAAGTCCAAGAATTATATTTCCTTATAGAGTGGTGCTACTACCTTAACTATGGAGATAGCTACAAAAATTGGACTCAGCTATAGAAACTTGAATTGGCCAAACTATCATTAGTAACACCAAACATAATACTAATTAATTCATCAAAAGCAAACAAAATGTATGAAAATTAACCACTTTGACTGTTGGAAATATTGATGAGGTGTTCACGAGATATTGTGGAAAATGGGGTAAGAAACAGATTAAAAAATGGCACAAATGGTTAAAACTGTAAATAACGGTGAAATGATGACAAATCAGCAACCCAACACTTACATACAGAATGGATGTTCTAAATCTAATGATGAGTCCAAGGTATGGTTGAGTTTCCCCGCCATGTTACTTAGTAGAGGATCCAGTAACATATTCAGCACAAGTGCCAACAACATTAGAGTTAGTCTGAAAGCCCATATGTGTCTTTCTCATTAACCTGGGAACAATTCTTGAAACGACAGATACAGTGGATTCAGTTCCATCTATAGTGGAAGAAGAAACATCAACAATGGAAGATGAACATGCATATCCATCGATGAAATGCTTCCGGAATGGAATATGCTAAAATGATATTTGTATCATGTGTAACATTTAGTTACAATCCACAAAATATGTAGGTATGTTCTAAACCCATGCATAAATTTCTATAACAAACTTTAAATTTGAAAACGTTTTCAAAATTATTATATTGTATAAAAAAAGTATGTTTGCAGTTCTATCTAAAGGGTTTAATTTGAATGGTCACCACACCTTCCCATTTAGAGAGTTTTGTTAAATGCTTGTAAACATATGATTTTCTGGTAAGTTATCTTGTGATCTTGTAATGCCAACAAAATGAAAGAAAACCAATTTTATCAAGAAGCATATGCACAATCACTTAAACATATGGTATTTTCTTCCAAAATTCAATCAAACAAACAAATTTTGAATTCACGTTAAAACAATTCTGCCATTTTGAGAAAATTTAAATACATGTACTTCGTGTTGTTTTTGTTTAATATCTCGATTTTGGATTGCATGAACATTTCAGGATAAGCTTCATGAGTACCTTGGTTTTATGCAATTTGTACACAACATTTTTAGGATAAGCTTCATGTGTACCTTGTCTTTATAGAAGTTGTATACACAACATTTTCAAACTTACCAAATACTTTATTAATAATACAAAGCCTCTTAACTGACATCCCTTCTATGAATTCCCGAGTTGAAAAGCTAACAACTACCTCTTCAAAAATATCGGAGGTGACACGACAAGGAACAAAAGAATAGAGGAGCTAAAGGAGACCATAAAAGTAACAGAGGGGGCACGAGATTGTGTACTGAAGGAATATGAATGCATCGTGGTCTTTTGTTTCATATTTCATGCTTTATTGTGTTTCTTTACTTCTCTATAACTATTGTAAAGGGATCATTCTAGTACAATGTTATGATAAAAACTATGTGCCTTTTGTTGTAAGTGGAAGGAAGCTTTATTTTTTTCTCTTAAAGTATTTCTTTATGGGGTGAAGGCCTAAATGGTAGCCTTTATCTGTAAAAATTCGTATTTGAAAACCCTCCTGTCAACAATGGACGAGTTCTACAATGTTTAGAAGGCATGTGAGGTATCTAACTAGAACGAAGGTATAAAACTAGCTCAATACAAGATTTGGAATATTTAAATAAATAGAGCTTTTGCAACAACATATGTATGTACTACTAGTAACTCGTAGCAATGCATTTACAGACACTAGGCACACTTCTAGTACACTTACTAGTGACATTAAAATGCATGCTTTGGAGCAATTATAGGGCATAGAGGAATGCGGAGAAGGGAAAAAGCTATTCAAAAAGTAACTTGCATGTAAGAAATATTCATGCAAGCGATTGCAGGGAGCATAAGCTATTGCAGGGCACTGAAGTAAGCTATTGCAGGCGCAGAGGAACTGTTCACAAGTAATACTTGCATATCACAAAATCAACTGAATAACCATTGTGCCATTTGTTGTGTGAGGCGCTTACAAGAGGCCTTCTTGGCAGTGAAGCCCAATCATACCAAGGTTGTATAAAATTGTGGGTGGGGAGTTGGGCCAGCTAAGGAAAAGAAGGAGAGGGTTGAAAGGATAACTTAAAGTTATTGTGAACCCGGTAGACACCACATAGTAGTAGAAGCTCTTGTAGGGTGTAGAAGAAGACCATGCTTGAAACCGCCTACCCTGACAGCGTAGCTTGTGGAACCATTCACAAGTAGCAGCTGGTAAGTACATGCAAGTAGCACATGTCCATTACATTCAAATGGTCATGTGGCATGGTCTGTGGTCTGCTTACTAGAGGCCTTCTTGGGAGTGAAGCCCAATCATACCAAGGGTGTAGAAAATTGTGCGTGGACAATTAGGCCTATTGAGCAGCTGAGCGGGAGGGGTGAAAGGATAACCTAAAGGAAATATGAACCATGTAGGCACCGCATAGTAGTAGAATCTACTTCACCGCGTAGAAGAAGACCATGCTTGAAATCGCTTACCCTGAAAATGCAACTTGTCAAACCGTTCACAAGTATCAGATGGCAAGTACATGCAAGTAGTGTATGGCCATTACATGCAGATGGCCATGTTGTGTGGTCTATGGCATAGGACAACCGATATATAATACCAAACCAAACATTTAATTCTAATAAACTAATGTCAACATTAGTTTATGTACATAAAATACCAATCATATAAATCATTTCAACCAAGAAATCATATGGAAAATCTTATTAGCGGCCAAAACAATTGCATCCATATGATAGATTAAACCTCAATATTTTATAAAAGTGTGACTAAAATCTTAGATTAATTTAATAAGAGATAAATGTCACGAACTAATTTCGATTACTAATAGTCCCATGGCTAAGGACTAATAAATTTGTTTCACTTAGAATTTAAAATTTATTATATAATAAAAGGTATTGTTTTTTTTTAAATATGAGACACTACCATAAATTTATATACCATAGAATTTAATAATTTAAATTAATTTAAACATATCACACAATAGATTTATATTTTATAACTTTTGTAATCCCAAAACATTTAATACCCATTGAAATTTCGTCTTCCATTTAAACTTTCTAAGGTATTCTACTCGCTTTGACTGAAAAATATCTACCGGGAGAAGCCATTTTTATAACGTTTATATACAATGTGAAGGGAAGCCATTTCCGTTGAGGCAGAGAAATCTCAGGCTCTCCTTACGCCTTTGAGAAAAGTAAAATAAGGTAAACAAGATCAAAAGAATAGGCTTGCCATTTCCGTTAAGGCAGAGAAATCTCAGGCTCTCCTCACGCCTTTGAGAAAAGTAAAATAAGGTAAACAAGATCAAAAGAATGGGCTTAGCTTAGTAATTGCTTCACCAATGGAAAAAGTACAATAAGGTAAATAATATCAAAAGAATGGTCTGGGCTTAGTAATTGCTCCACCAAATATCAATAATGAATAAATGGTTGATTGATTCTTTGCACGAATCTAACTAGATTATTTTTCCATGAACCAGAGATTTTGCATTTCTTGTTCCTTTAAACTTAACGGTTCTTGCATATAACTTTTATAAATGAGAAGATATCTGATACCGAAAGTAACTCGTAGCAATTCAAAACAAAAGCGGTGACACCGTGAAAATGATTGAAATTATTGGCAGCTACAGTGGAACCTCACTTTCTAGCTATGTGAGGGAATCAAGGCAGAGGAGACTCATCACAATGACCACCTCCTCCAAGAACCCCATTTCCATCACCAGAGCTAGCTCTCATATTGTGCTCTGTAGAGGTAATTAATGAGACTTTAAGAGGGCACGAAACCACTGGGTGGACCTAGAGCGCTTTCCATCAGGGGTGGGAAATTTCAAGGGATCAGAGGACTTTAATAGAGGATCTCCAACTAGGGAGATTACTAGGGAGCTTCAGAATATTAAGCCCCCAGAATTTTCTAGAAGTCGTGCAAGCGAACAAGTAGAAGCCTGGTTGGAGGCAATGATAAGATGTTTCACACTAAGAGAGTATACTTCCAATTTGAAGGCTAATATAGAGATATTCCAACTCAATGATAGTGATATTAATTCATATTATAATTGATAAAACAATTAGTACTATTCTAAATTTTTTAATTATAGAAATTATTTCATTTAGTTTATTAAATATAAGTAGATTTAATTGATTTTGTTATGTTACAAACAATTTATTTAGAAGAATACTCACCATATGGATATTACGTTAAAGAAAAATTAATTAATGATAATTCATATTGGTAACCTCGATATTTTATAATGAATAATATATTTTCAAATTTAAAATATGAAATTTATAAATAATGTTGTTAATTGTTAGCATAAATTTTAACACCAATTTCAAAATGAAATATATTTATATAGATATAATTTTTATTTTGTTAGCCAATTTGGAGTTTACAACCAGTTCGACCTTTGGCTTGAGAAACCATGACCTAGGGGCATCTAAGCCATCAAAATCACCAATCACCACGGGATCGCGCACTGAATTATTTCCCACGAACTGGTGACCTTCACATCACGAAGTGACTTAACTGTATACCCCATCATCACCAAATGAGCTTATATAAATATAATTATTTTAATTAATATAATTCCCAATTAAATATATTTATATAAATATAATTATTTTGATTATATTATAATTAGCAAAAATATCTAACATTGTTATTATTATATTCAATGTGAGTCAATTTAAGCCAAGTAGTATTACCCTAAATGTGAATCAATTTAAGCCTAGGATATGGTTATTAGTAGATGATCTTTTTGTTTCTCTCATGTTATCATTAATTTTATTGCAATGTTACTTGTTTTTTAAAGAAAATAACATTTTAAATTTTATGGACCAATAAGTTTTTGTGGCTAAAAGATTATATTTATTTTTATTTTTATTTAGTATATAATTTTTAATAATTAATATTTATAGTATAGATATATTAATTTTGGATCTACATAGTTGCGAGATGAATGAAATCTTTTGAGATGCAAAAAGTCTAAAAAATTACAAGTTATTTATAAGTGGAGAGAGTATGCTATCTCTTTCATCTTGAGCAACAAGATAATAAAAATATTTTATTTGTTAACTATTTCTCATTTGTTTTATATAAAATATATCTTTACAAATATCTTATTCCAAAACTATCTAATTTTAGGTTTGCTACATATTGCAAATTTGATCCTGTAAGTTTGGAGATGTTTAACCTATGTGTTAATATGTTTAACGCCATCGGTGCTCCGACCGACCATTTCATCCGCTACGAGCAGTACAGCTTCTAGTTTAGTTATATATTCAACGTCTGCATGATTCTAATATCTGATATCTTCTCTATCTATGTTTCAATAAAACGTGATTCTCTGAGCAAGAGAATCTGATGTTGTGCTATTCTCATTCTCATAGGTCGTTATCTAAATCGTTCCACTGTAGCTGCCAATAATTTCAATCATTTTCAATGGGTATTAAATGTTTTGGGATTACAAAAGTTATATAATATAAATCTATTGTGTGATATGTTTAAATTAATTTAAATTATTAAATTCTATGGTATATAAATTTATGGTAGTGTCTCATATTTAAAAAAAAACAATACTTTTTATTATATAATAAATTTTAAATTCTAAGTGAAACAAATTTATTAGTCCTTAGCCATGGGACTATTAGTAATCGAAATTAGTTCGTGACATTTATCTCTTATTAAATTAATCTAAGATTTTAGTCACACTTTTATAAAATATTGAGGTTTAATCTATCATATGGATGCAATTATTTTGGCCACTAATAAGATTTTCCATCTGATTTCTTGGTTGAAATGATTTATATGATTGGTATTTTATGTACATAAACTAATGTTGACATTAGTTTATTAGAACTAAATGTTTGGTTTGGTATTATATATCGGTTGTCCTATGCCATAGACCACACAACATGGCCATCTGCATGTAATGGCCATACACTACTTGCATGTACTTGCCATCTGATACTTGTGAACGGTTTGACAAGTTGCATTTTCGGGGTAAGCGATTTCAAGCATGGTCTTCTTCTGCGCGGTGAAGTAGATTCTACTACTCTACGGTGTCTACATGGTTCATATTTCCTTTAGGTTATCCTTTCACCCCTCCCACTCAGCTGTTCAATAGGCCTAATTGTCCACGCACAATTTTCTACACCCTTGGTATTATTGGGCTTCACTCCCAAGAAGGCCTCTAGTAAGCAGACCACAGACCATGCCACATGACCATTTGAATGTAATGGACATGTGCTACTTGCATGTACTTACCAGCTGCTACTTGTGAATGGTTCCACAAGCTACGCTGTCCGGGTAGGCGGTTTCAAGCATGGCCTTCTTTTACACCCTGCAAGAGCTTCTGCTACTATGTGGTGTCTACCGAGTTCACAATAACTTTAAGTTATCCTTTCACCCCTCTCCTTCTTTTCCTTAGCTAGCCCAACTCCCCACCCACAATTTTATACAACCTTGGTATGATTGAGCTTCACTGCCAAGAATGCCTCTTGTAAGCGCCTCACACAACAAATGGCACAATGGTTATTTAGTTGCTTTTGTGATATGCAAGTATTACTTGTGAACAGTTCCTCTGCGCCTGCAATAGCTTACTTCAGTGCCCTGCAATAGCTTATACTCCCTGCAATCGCTTGCATGAATATTTCTTACATGCAAGTTACTTTTTGAATAGCTTTTTCCCTTCTCCCCGTTCCTCTATGCCCTATAATTGCTCCAAAGCATGCATTTTAATGTCACTAGTAAGTGTACTAGAAGTGTGCCTAGTGTCTGTAAATGCATTGCTACAAGTTACTAGTAGTACATACATATGTTGTTGTAAAAGCTCTATTTATTTAAATATTCCAAATCTTGTATTGGGCTAGTTTTATACCTTCGTTCTAGTTAGATACCTCACATGCCTTCTAAACATTGTAGAACTCGTCCATTGTTGACAAGAGTGTTTTCAGATACGAATTTTTATAGATAAAGGCTACCATTTAGGACTTCACCCCATAAAGAAATACTTTAAGAGAAAAAAATAAAGGTTCCTTCCACTTACAACAAAAGGCACATGGTTTTTATCATAACATTGTACTAGAATGATCCCTTTACAATAGTTATAGAGAAGTAAAGAAACACAATAAAGCATGAAATATGAAACAAAAGACCACGATGCGTTCATATTCCTTCAGTACACAATCTCGTGCCCCCTCTGTTACTTTTATGGTCTCCTTTAGCCCCTCTATTCTTTTGTTCCTTGTCGTGTCACCTCCAATATTTTTGAAGAGGTAGTTGTTAGCTTTTCAACTCGGGAATTCATAGAAGGGATGTCAGTTAAGAGGGTTTGTATTATTAATAAAGCATTTGGTAAGTCCGAAAATGTTGTGTATACAACTTCTATAAAGACAAGGTACACATGAAGCTTATCCTGAAAATGTTGTGTACAAATTGCATAAAACCAAGGTACTCATGAAGCTTATCCTGAAATGTTCATGCAATCCAAAATCTAGATATTAAACAAAAACAACACGAAGTACATGTATTTAAATTTTCTCAAAATGGCAGAATTGTTTTGACATGAATTCAAAATTTGTTTGTTTGATTGAATTTTGGAAGAAAATACCATATGTTTAAGCGATTGTGCATATGCTTCTTGATAAAATTGGTTTGCTTTCATTTTGTTGGCATTACGAGATCACGAGATAACTTACCAGAAAATCATAAGTTTACAAGCATTTAACAAAACTCTCTAAATGGGAAGGTGTGGTGACCATTCAGATTAAACGCTTTAGATAGAACTGCAAACATACTTTTTTTATACAATATAATAATTTTGCAAAACGTTTTCAAATTTAAAGTTTGGTATAGAAATTTATGCATGGGTTTAGAACATACCTCCATATTTTGTGGATTGTAACTAAATGTTACACATGATACAAATATCATTTTAGCATATTCCATTCGGGAAGCATTTCATCGATGGATATGCATGTTCATCTTCCATTGTTGATGTTTCTTCTTCCAGTATAGATGGAACTGAATCCACTGTATCTGTCGTTTCAAGAATTGTTCCTAGGTTAATCAGAAAGACACATATGGGCTTTCAGACTAACTCTAATGTTATTGGCACTTGCGTTGAATATGTTACTGGATCCTCTACTAAGTAACATGGCGGGAAAACTCAACCATACCTTGGACTCATCATTAGATTTGGAACATCCATTCTGTATGTAAGTGTTGGGCTGCTGATTTGTCATCATTTCACTGTTATTTACAGTTTTAACCATTTGTGCCATTTTTTTATCTGTTTCTTACCCCATTTTCCACAAGATCTCATGAACACCTCATCAATATTTCCAATAGTCAGAGTGGTTAATTTTCATACATTTTGTTTGCTTTTGATGAATTAATTAGTATTATGTTTGGTTTTACTAATGATAGTTTGGCCAATTCAAGTTTCTATAGCTGAGTCCAATTTTTGTAGCTATCTCCATAGTTAAGGTAGTAGCACCACTCTAGAAGGAAATATAATTCTTGCACTTGGTTTCTATAAGCCCCAATATGGATTTGTATTGGTCAAATTCCACCCATCTTACACATGTGGACCTCCAACAAGAGATCAAAGGAAAAACACAACAGTTTTGACTAGCCAACTTCATTGCACTTATTACATTGCATGGTTTGGAACTTAGGGCTTTGATTTGCATTGGAAAATCAGAAGTGGTCCATTCTGGAGTTAATATTTTAAAGAACCTCTCTCCTTAATTTAGCTAGAATTCACCTAAATGAAAAGATCACAATATCATTTTTAATTCCATTAAAGTTTTGAGTCAGGTTATAACACCATCAGTTCCACATCTATTCACCCTGTGAGTAAATAGTAGCTCTTAAAATCAACGCTATTAAAATCAATCTAGAATTTTTGTTATTTTAGGGCTCTTTTCCACCTACATAAGATCAGGTTGTAGGGATTTGGAATAGAGAAGTGAATTAAATTTCCGAAGCTACAAAAAAACATTAGCATCTTGCAATAGGGAGTAAATTCATTTACTACAATTTGGCTCTAGGAAGTTCCCCTTACAAAAGGAGATAAGCATGAGATCATATCGGACCTAGTGGAGTGATCGAACCAACTTCATTGGTTACGGTAGAGTGATTTACACATATTAAAAGTGGCATCGAAAGGTACATGGGAGTCACTTGGAAGTAAACCTCAGATTAACCATGTTGAGAAACTTTCAAGGCAATTGAGCTTTCTTACTCTACCCGTGTGTGTACATCGGATCTGTGATTGTCCTCTTAGGTTAAATTTCTTTACATGGTAACGTTTGATACCATAATCTTAGGGCTACTACCCAAGGTGACGACGGAGGGGAAGTCTTTGTTGTACCTAGAACAAATGTTGGTTAAACTCACTTGGACCTTTTCGAAGGGTATTCTTCATTCTAGATGGCATAAATTAAGTTTACTTGCACCAAATCGTGTACATTAAGAAGGTTGTGAGAATAACTAGTTCTACCCGCTCTATCTATAGCCACTTTTCACTTTGATCTACATGATTTTCGATTTCATCACCAACTAGTGATTTCACTGTGAAAAGCTTGTTTCCATGGTTTGAATCCCTAGATTTTTTGAGTGTGTTAATTGTTTGTTTTTACTTTTTTTCATACCTTAGGTCAGGATTGCGATTTTCCATTGCTAATATTGATAGTAAATTTATGTAAGTTGAATCTAATGGCATAAATGTTGGAATTTACCAATAAAGAACCCCCTATTAATAGGAATCCCTGTCCTATCCATGTCTTTGCAAATGTCGGTCCTCCTTATATGGCTACGTTGTCACTTCTTGGATTCACGATAGGTTTACCGGTGTGGTTGTTTTCAACTTCTTTGATTCCAAATAAAAAAACTATTCCACCTCAACCGAGTTTTTCCCCTCAACCAAGTTCATCATCTCAACATCACAAGCCTCTTATTGACCCTATACCTTCTTCACCCAACATGTCCTATGCTCCTTCTTCTTCTTCCCTTGGTAAAAGTCATAATGATAGTAACATGGTTACTATTACTAAGAAGAAATGGAAGAAGAAGAAGCAAGATAAGAAAGGTGTCAATCAACCAACCATGGCTACAAATAATGGTTATGTTGAGTAAGCTTCCAGTATTCATCGCAAGCCCAGATACCCTTGCAATATTGGTAAGGGTTACCAATTCCTTATTGATTGTCTTGGTATTCCTAAGTTCTTGGTAATATGGTTAAAAAATTCTTATCAACCTACTGTTGATCCATCAAACAGTGATTGTGAGGTTCATGGGAAAAAGGGTAAAGTTAGGTTTCCTTGTTGGTTATGCAAAGGGATTCATTATAGTCACATTTTTCCTCATATGGACGAAGCCTCAAAAATTTTGGAAAAACTTACTGTTTCACATCAACAACTTCCAACTCATTACCATAAACTTTCTCTCAACCTACCTTCAGTTGACAAAGTGATTGATCTAATTCCAAGTACATTAAATCCCACTCTTCCATTGGAGAGTGAAACACATATCACTCAGGTTGACCAGACATTGGTTGATCAAGTGGTAAACTCGATACCATCCTCAGTTGATCTTGCTCTCCCTTTAGAGAGTGAAATTAATACCACTCTAGTTCTTCTTGTTACTTCAAATTCTTCTACACATGGGGGAATTTCACCTGTTTCCATTGATTCACCTCCAAGTAATGAGACTATTTCCTTTGATTGGAGTAAATTGACATAGTGTTGTCTTCCTTCTTCCAACCCTTTCCAAATCATTGTTAAAGTGTATGGTAAGAATGTATGGCACATAAATGTAGATGAAGGTGCTTCTGTCAGTATTTTATCCTCATCTTCTTGGCAAGATTTGGGTTCCCCTCATCTTGTGCCTTCTACACAATATTTTGGCTTTTAATAGAACCATTAGTGATTGTTTAGTGATCCTTCGTAAGTTACCTATTACTATGGAAGGTAAAACTGTTGCTATTGATCTTATGGTAGTCCAAGGCCCCTTGTATTTCAATTTTCTCCTTGGGCGATACTATGTCTATGCTATGAAAGTTGTCGTAGCAACATTATTTCGCGTGATGTCTTTTCCTCGCAATGGAAACATTCTGAATATTGACCAACTTTCATTCGTTGATCTTGATTCGACTATGAGCCATTCGACATCCCTAAATGTTCCTTATCTACAAGTGGTGTCCGGCCCACCACGGGTCAATTATGTGGCAACCACTCCCATGTCTTCAGTTTTCGATGCAAGCAAGCCTCTCACTATTTGCTCGATTTCTTATGAATTAGATCTGGTAATTGACATAGGGAACCTAGTGGGAGAATTTGAAATGGAATTTCTTAACCCTTTTGATTCTCTTCACATGTCTTATTTCCAGAGAGATATTATTCCTTGTGATGAAGATCTCTTCAAAGCTATGGTTGGGAAACATCCATTTTCATGTGTTTTATCCAAATGGAAGCAATGATCCAATTGAATATGAGGATGGTTCTTTTATTGTTTCAGCCTTGTTAAAAAATAAAACAGGTTTCATGAGGATAGTTCTTTTATTGTGTCAACCTCGTTAAAAAATGAAAAAATGTCGTTATGAGGATGGTTCTTTTACTATGTCAACCTCATTAGAAAATGAAACAAATACTTGTCAGGATGGATCTTCTATTGTGTTAATCTTGTTAAAAATGAAACAAGTGTAGAAGAGGATGGTTCTTTTACTGTGTCAACCTCATTAAAAAACGAAATATATTCTTATGAGCATAGTTCTTTTCCTGTGTCAAACTCATTAAAAAATGAAACAAGGTTACACGAGCATAGTTATTTTTCTTGTGTTAAGGTCATTAAAAAATGAAACAAGGTTCCATGTGCATAGTTCTTTTCTTGTTTCAATCTCGATAAAACTTATCTCAAGCAAAGTTTCTTCTTTGTTTAAAGCTTGTGTAAAAATGAAACCGCTCTCAAGCATAGTTTTTCTTTTTTTCAAGCTTGTGTAAAAATGAAACCACTCTCACGCATCGTTTTTCTATGTTTCAAGCTTGTGTAAAAATGAAACCACTCTCAAGCATAGTTTTTCTTTGTTTCAAGCTTGTGTAAAAATTAAGCCACTCTCAAGGATAGCTTTTCTCTGTTTCAAGATTATGTAAAAATGAAACCACTCTCAAGCATAGCTTTTATTTGTTTCAACCTTGTATAAAATGAAAACTACCTCAACTCCATTTCGATTATTATTTTCAAGACTCCTTAAAATCATGAAAATATGGAACTTCTTTTGCTATATTTTCACGTTCATAAAAAATACATGAAAATTTCGAGTTCTTTTTGTCTTTTCCTACTCGTTAATTAAATTGAAAGTCAGTGATATGAGTAAATTTTTATCATTTTTTCGAACTCGTTAAAAACTTACGAAAAAGAAAAATCAAGAATTCTATTTATGCCTTTTTCAGACTTCTAAAACATGAAAAGGTGATCGCGTACTTGACTATTTGAACTCGTAAAAGTAATTGAACATTGGTCTATTAAGTATAACTTTACCCCTTTTCCAGACTGAACTAGACTATTTACGAAAAATGTATACATTGACTAATCATGGTCAATAGAGTTCTCTCCTACATTATTTTACCCTTTTTTGAGCTTGAGGGACTAAATTTACAAAAAAGGACACTGTGGAGTTTACATATGTTTTTCTCTCGACTCCCTAAAACAGAAAAACATTGAGATTCACTTTCTTCGGGCTTGTTAAAATTTTATGTTGAAAGAATTGAACAAGTTTTTTTGTGTCTCTTCAAACTATTTAAACATGAAAATGACATTGAGTTACCCCTTCACATGACTCGTAAAATATAAATAGTGTAGGACTTGTTAAGCATGACGAGACTGAACCACTCCTTCCTATGGTTCATTAAAAATACTTCGAAGGACTCATCCGAAGGATGAGCTTATAGGACAAGTGTTGGCTACATGGGGCCTGGCCTAGGTTCAGCAGTGAGTTTAGCCAAGCAAATCCCAGTACTACTGACCCTTTCGGCAACAGTCCGCAGAGCGCGGACTGAGGTCTCACCCAGATTAGTATGGGAGGGTGCTGAAACCAGGTTTTCATACCCTAGGGATGTCTTGATGAGTGTTCTGGAGGTTCACAATCCTAATCTGCGCACTGCGCTGCTCCGCGTAGCTTCCTATTCTTCGAAACCCGTGTGCACCTTCATATTATTCCGATCCGATCCGATCCTTACTATTATATTAGTGCTTCACTTAGTTTGTGCGGTCCCAATATTCTTATTACTTGTTCAACTTTCAGATTATTGTGCGTACTTAAAAATAATATAAATGCATAAAGAATAACTAGAACATAGATATACAGATCTACAAGCAGATGCACAATATTCTGAATCAATATTATCTTTATTAATACTCAAGTTCAATTATAGACCCGACTCCACCCTGTGCAGTCAATTGCAGGGGTTCACGCACTTAGTTACGGACTCTACTAGGCCTCTACACACTCAGCTACAGAGCCTTTACCTACTACTACTACCTAATACACTTCAGATTCACATCTATCTCCTAACCATGCCTTCACATCTATCTGTTACTTGTCAAAACTAAGACTGACTTTACACTTAGAGCCTCGCTCTATTTATAGAACCCCATGGTTTGTGGACCATGGGTAGGGCAACATACCATACATTGAATTACATTATCTTAGGGTGGAAAACCCTAGACTCTTGCACTCTGCACCGACATTTTGTGGGGTCTTTACATTACACTTTGACCAAAATTCGGGCTTCAAGCCCCAAAAACATACTATGGGGGAATCCGCTGCCCAACAACAAGCATATGTTATCCTCCTCAAGCTTGTAAAAAATAAAAAGGTACTTACCAGTAATGGTGGGGGAAAGTGAGAGAGAGTCTTTGTTTTTGTTTTATAAAAGGTAGTATGTCGCTCTTGAACATGACACTCCATCACTTTTTGTGTCTCGGTTGGGAAATCCATTTATCTCCTAACTGACCATACCTTATTGAAAGTCTTCAGTTGGTTTTTGGGTATTTTATTTTGATTCAAATGGTGCAAATTAAGAATGTCGTGTCGCCAATATGTTCAAGAGAAGTCCAAACTCAATTCAAATTACTTTTCCATTGATAATCTTCAATCACGTCGACCATCCATGAGACAGTCCTAGATTACTCCAAAATTCTATTCTTCAAAACTTTACATAATTTTCGTGTCATTGCCCTCCTGCAACGAGTGCACTTTCTATCAACCTCAAATCACTATCTAATAAATTGATCTAGAAACCTTCAGTACCTTGGAGCTTGCATGCCTTAATGGTAGGTTTCTCGCCTTCGATGACAAGTTCTCATCATTGACCTTCGATCAAATGATTTTATCTCCAAGACATCTATTTGCACTTCATAGATTGTACTGGAAGTACCTGGAGAGTTGTTTTCATTATTGATGGTTTTTCTCACGCTTGTTAATAGTTCACATCATTGACTAGTAATCAAGTGGTTTCTACCATCTTCAACTACGAGACATTCACTTGCATAGTTAGATTCACACTACAGATCGATAGATGGAGATCAAAACCCTGGATCTAGTTTCATCCATCCATGCTACATGGAGTTATTAAATATTCATTATTGTAAACATAGATTCACTGATGGTTGCATCCATACTATGTCTTTTGTTGACACGGATCCTCATATGTATTTATGTTCTGGTTCTTTGAGACATTTATGTTCTGGGTATGGGAATTCCTACCTGAACGATGATTGTATATTGCATTGTAACATTTGAGAGATTGTTCCAGGTCTCCAACTGCAATCTGCAAACACTCTAGTCATCAAAATATCTTCGGACATTACACTTTAGGAGGCAATTTTTTACATTTCATTTTGTCGCATTAGGAAAATGACCATTGGTTTGGATCTTTCGATATCCATCAATGTGTTATAAAGAAAGCCCTTGCAAGGCTAGAATCCAAACTGTCCAAAAGAAAATGAAATTCCTGGATCCCAAGGCTCAAAAACCTATTTGTCGATCCCAAGACGCAAAAAGCTCCCTTAGGAACTGCCCATAAATACGCTCTATCTTACACTGTGGCATACGCACATGACTTAATGAATGTAAAAATAAAAGATAAAGTCTAGAAGCATTGTTAGTCATATCTTTTCCAACTAACCAGCTTCGAATGAATGCCTATTTAGCTTTGATCCATTCCATCATGGAGCTACTACCTCTCTCTGTGGAAGCCCTATCTCACCATTAGTGGATCTCATCCCTTGGGAGATGGATCCCAAACGTTCCACTCTTGGCCTATAAAGGTACAACAGTACTGAGGATTTAGAAGGACGGTTGGAAGTAGGCTTATGCTGTAGAAATAAGGTTGGAAGGCTATTCATTCAAGGAGCGTGTTGGAGGTTTTTGGAAGGGACTTGCAACATCAAGGCTTCAAGGTTGTAAGTTTATTCTCCATTTTATTAATATAAAAGAAACCGTTCATTCTCAATTATGTCTTTGTTGATATAATTTGTGGGATTGCTTGATCACCCACATAGATTATGATTTCATATTGATCAATTTATGATATATGATTGATTTAATTAGTTCATTTATTTCTTATGTTATATATTGGATGCTTTGATCTTGTGTATGTTTCTTTGTGTTTGTAGATCTCCTTCAGGACATCACAAAGAAGATGTGGGAAGCAATGGGAAGATCTCTAAAGTATCGAGGAGAAGTGGATGGTCGAAAGCTCTAAAAGGGACTTCATCAGGCATTTTTATTAAACGATAAGTGACATCTATCATAGTTTTTGTTTCAGTCAATCATAATCTAGAGAAATGTAGTAGTTCCTTGTTGTTTGTTACTAGATTTCTCCCAGGTCTAGGGAGATCACTCTTGTCCGTAAGAGGGATTTTTTCGCATAGCATGGACTCTAACGATAACTACACAACTCAAAAATAACACATCGGTCCTCTACAAAATGGTAAATATGATTAAAAAAAGCATTGCAGATGATAATATGATAAACACATCAACAATAACAAAATACACTATATATATCTTCATAAATTTATTTTCTCCATCTCCTTGCTCTTTTCTCAATATGCCAACTGAAATATTCTTCAGCTACCTTCTACAACTTGTGTTTTTTCTCTGCAAGTCTTCAGGAAATCTACATAGTTTGCTCCATTTGCATACACTTCTCTTCTCACACACTAACAATACATCTAACCAACCTCCACTCCTCAATGTAATCTCGAATATATAACTTACTTGAATTATTAAAGTAATAATTTCAATTGTAGTAATTGAGAGTTAATCATCCTTGATTACACACTCTTGATTGTTTGGGTACTTTGATATTTCTCCTCCTTGCTCCAGTCCTCCATAATATTCATTGGATGAGAGATCTTATTAACTTGAACCCTCTTCTAGAAAACGTCCTCACACTTTTCAACCCATTACTAAGTGCAAAACCAAAGTATATGCCCATGCAATTAAGTGGAATAAATACAAAATCTAGGAAACTTCACCTACATGGAGTAGCACTCCTCTTTCATTATGGAAGTGCATTATACCACACCCTAGAGAAGCTCAACCTATGTTATAATGCACTATGTATGCTTGTTTACCTATGTTACCCTAACTAAACCCTTATTCTTGCAGCCTTCTTCCACCATATTCTGAGCTCAACTTCACGACATAACATGCAACCATGAGACACTGTGACACTCATATGAAACCACACATTAGACCAATACAAGAGTTTGAAACATTATTGCAAGGTTAGACACTAATAAGGACTAGTTGACATCAATGGAAACATTACAATATCAATGTTCTCCCCCTTTGAAATTGATTGTCAACCTAAACCTCACCTTTGTAGATAAGAAAAATACTCTCCCTCCCTTTGACATCAATGGAAAAGGATAATATCCACACTAAAGAACAATGCCAACAATGTGAGAAACAATATTGCAGAGATAGAGTATAGATCAAAGCTCATATCTAGAGCATATGTTAGAGGATGATGTAGCTATTGTGCATCCTTGTGCCTAACATGCTTGTGGTGTAGTTTGTTTGACCTCAAATGTTGTTGATATTGTAGGAATTTACAGGGTAAGTTCCTCAGAAAGAACACCAAAAGGACACCGCTCACAACCAGATCACAGATCAATACACCAGTATTTTTGACGTGGTTAAAACCCTCAAAGAGGGAAACAGTCCACGGCCTGCGCCAACGTGGCTACTACAGGCAATTTATTAATCAAAGAATGAAAATTTACATAAGCTTCTCTCATGCATGGATTACCCGAACAATGACCCTCCATGCGCTTTAAATAGAACTCATGGACCAATCGGGTGTCAAGCCACGGATCAAGTGTCGGTAATACCGAGGAGAGAGTGAACCGTCGGATCACTACATATCGTGACCGTCGGATTGTAAGTTACAAAATGTACAACGGTAAAGAAACACACTTTACCTAACTCTATACCTAACTCTATACTAGACCAAGTTGAACTTAACTATTTCCTATGTGTTGGAATATCCTAACAGATATAGAGATCAGAGTGTTGTTACAACTGATGTAGTAGAGTTCGTAGTTTTTGTTGATATAGAGATCGGAGTGTTGTTAAATAGTTTGCTCCAGTTGCATACACTTCTCTTCTCACACACTATCAATACATCCAACCAACGTCCACTCCTCAATGTAATCTTGAATATATAATTTACTAGAATTATTAAAGTAATAATTTCAATTGTAGTAATGGAGAGCTAATCATCTTTGATTACACACTCTTGATTGTTTCAGTACTTTGATATTTCTCCTCCTTGCCCCAGTCCTCCATGATATTCATTGGATGAGAGATATTATCAACTTGAACCCTCTTCTAGAAAACTTCACCCATTTACTAAGTGCAAAACGAAAGTATATGCTCTTTAATTAAGTGGAATAAATACATAATCTAGGAAACTCCACCTGTAGGGAGTAGCACTCCTTTTTCATTCTGGAAGTGCATTATACCACACCCTAGAGAAGCTCAACCCATGTTATGATGCACTATGCATGCTTGTTTACCTATGTTACCATAACTTAACCCTTATTCATGTAGCCTTCTTCCACCATATTTCCAACTCAACTTGACGACATAACATGCAACCATGAGACACTATGGCACTCATAGGAAACCACACATTGGACCAATACAAGAGTTTGAAAAAATATTGCAAGGTTAAACACTACTAAGGGCTAGTTGACATTAATGGAAACATTACAATAACAACATGCTCCCCCTTGGGAATTGATTGTCAACCTAAACCTCACCTTTGAAGATAAGCACAATACTCCCCCCCCGCTCCCTTTGACATCAATGGAAAAGGATAATATCCACACTAAAGAACACTGCAAACAATGTGAGCAACAATATTGCAAAGATAGAGTATAGATCAAAGCACATATCTGGAGCATATGTTAGAGGATGATGGGGCTATTGTGCATCTATGTGCCTAACATGCTTGTGTTGTAGTTTGTTTGATGTCAATTATTGTTGATATAGAGATGAGAGTGTTGTTAGAGCTGATGTAGTAGAGTTCAGATTGCTGATGTGTTTGTGATTACAGAGGTTCCATTGGAGAGTTTCTTGCTATAGCTTCATTGGATGTTGAGATTTTTATTGTATCTTACTTCAGGGTTTGATTTTGATGAGAAGATTGATTGTGTGGCCTGGTGTATTGATTGAGTTTGTATTGCAAAGATTGCGTTGGAGGGCATGTATTCAATGTTTGATATATATGAGCATGTTGCTATTGTGAGTCTAGTATGAAATGGAAAAGACGTGGCTACAAGTGTTTGTATGAAGAGATTGTGGACCGTGGACAAGAACAAGAAGAAGATGTCTCAAAAGAAAAATAGTAGCAAACAAGTCAGAGAAGTTTCAAATTTAGAAGAACTCCTCTTCTTGTTTGTTAAGAATGGTAAAAAATTACCAAGTTGTCCTTGCGCATGTAATGATTATGATACTCTTGAGATAGATGGGTTTGAAGATGATAACCGATTGATTTAGATTAATCTTTCAGATAGAAGTGGAGGTAATCCTTTTGGAGAAAAAGTTAGTAGAAACGACGGAGAAAAGGAGAGAACAATTGAAGATCAAACTCAACATCGGATATAGTACAAAGGCTCTCACTTGAAAATAGAGTTTTGAAGAAAATGCTTCAAATTCTTGAGGAAAGGGAGAATGTTTTCAAGGAAGAAATTTCTCATTTGAAAACCCAACTAGAGGAGGCAAGGAGAACTCAAGAGGAAGCGAATAATCAGATGAAGGGGATTAAAGAAAAATGTGAAGCACTAAAAGCTGAAGCAAATTTTGCTAGAGATGAATTAAAAAGGAGTGGATCTAGTGCAGAAGCATCTACAAGCATAACAAGAAATGTTAGGAGCAATGTGAAAAAGGAGAATCATCAACAAGACTGTCATCGTGAAAGAGGAGAATCATTAGATCCAACTTGTTTTAGATATTTTACACCTTCACCTTTTCATATTACACATGGGCAGCAAGGAGGAGTGAGGGAGGATCTTACAAGTGATTCCCCGAGTGCTAAAAAAGTGTTGCGAAGATCAAAGAGATCCATATACAAAGATATGGGACACTGCAAAAGCTATAGGAAAAATAGAGTTCTAGGCGTGATCAACACAAGATCAACTTCGAGTTTTTTTACTCTAGAGATTTGCAAAGAACACATTCGCTCTTGTCATGATTTTAGACTATTCATAGTAGCGAGAATCTATATTTTTATATAGGATAAGTTCCACTTTTATAGAAGATTGCTTGTAATATAAGCATATAAGTTTTAAATATAGGAATAGTGAGAAAAATCCATTCTCTAGAATATGTACTTTCTCTAAAAAATTAACTGAAAATGTTTTTTGTGTTTTGAAAAAAATACTCTACATCCCAACCAACCACTTAATTTTTTAATAAATTCTGAAAAGATGGAAATAGGATGCCTATCAACCCATTAGTTTTATTAAATAACGCGCCACATGATCTTGAATTACTTTTCTTATGTTCACTCATCACTCACACGGTGTTATGTTATTTTGCCTATGTTAAGGTGTGTCGACTTGAGGGTGGATGATGCAGTGGTCGTCGTGTGTGACCCACATGGATTACAATTTGCGCCCACTCCACTCATGATGGGGACAACAGTCTAGTCAGGATAGGTGGCCAGCCGGCTAGAATGAGTCGTGCATTTTGGGACCATCTACCGACGTCCAACACACATGAGTTATCCATAACTCTACCCACAGGGAGGCCTATAAATGGAGGCTGCCTCAACACATTGATAATCACATTTCCCATTGTAGGAGTTTATTAGAGGTTATATACCATTCCACCCAGCCTTTCCCTTTTCATTTCCCATTGTAGAGGTTATATATATCATTCGAGATGAGGTACTCATTTGCTTTTGCATTGGCAGTAATGGTAGTAGCTGCACTAGTTGTGGGCAGTGCTGTAGGCACTCCCAACACAAACTTCGTATCGTCTACGTGTAACACGCAGAAGATCCCAAGCGGAAGTTCCTTTTATAGTACTCTCGGATCCCTCCTCATAGATCTAGAGGGAAACGCTTCCTTCAGCGGTTACGACTACAAAGCATCGCGCGCAGGCTCACCCACCGCCTATGGGCGTGGGGTTTGCAATCAGGGAATCTCTCAGTCTGATTGCACCGCCTGCCTTAAAAACCTTGGGGGCTGCATCTGGAACATTTGCAGCAATGCCATCGGTGCTCGAGTTTAGCTAATTGACTGTTTCATCTGCTACGAGCAGTACAGCTTCTAGTTATATACTCAACGTCTGCACCCCAACGTCTAGTTATATACGCATTCAGCGTCTGCATGATTCTAATATCTCATATCTTCTCTATCTATGTTTCAATAAAACGTGATTCTCTTAGCAAGAGAATCTAATGTTGTGCTATTCTCATTCTCATAGGTCGCTATCTAAATCCTTCCTATAATATAATATAATATATAATAAAACAGTTATCATGCACTCTCTTATTTTACTTTTCATTCCGCCACTACTACACCAAGGGCACTTTTGAGACATTTTTTTGCGACAAAAAAAAATCTTTTGTCTCAAAAAATCATTTTTTTATTTTAGTTATTTTATATTAAAAATTAATATTAATTGATTTGTCTTAAATATAAACTTTAAGACAAAAATAGGTTGAGACAAAAATATTTTAAGACAAAACTTTATATTTAAGACAAAAATAGTTTAAGACAAAAATATTTTAAGACAAAAGTAGTTTGAGACAAATAAATTTTAAGACAAAACTTTATATTTAAGACAAAAATAATTTAAGACAAAAATATTTTGAGACAAAACTTTATATTTAAGACAAAAGTAGTTTGAGACAAAAATTTAAAGACAAAACTTTATATTTAAGACAAAAATAGTTTAAGACAAAATTATTTTAAGACAAAAATAGTTTAAGACAAAATTATTTTAAGACAAAAACAATTTAAGACAAAATTATTTTAAGACAAAACTTTATATTTAAAACAAAAGCATTTTGAGACAAAAATATTTTAAAACAAAACTTTATATTTAATACAATGACCACTTTTATATTTAATATTTATAAGAACTACTGTTGGTTTGAAAAAGTATTAAGAATGAATATATAGATATGAGAATGTGAATATTAAAAAAAGTATTAAGAATGAATATATGGAGATGAGAATGTGAATATTAAAATACACTAGAAATAAAGAAAAAAATGATTTAAAAGAAGAAATATGATGAAAAAATCATTAGGCGTATATTAGTAGGTAACATATTTGTAATGATAATGAAGCTTGAAAAGAAAGAGGTATTCCTATTGCTTAAAAGATGCATTTCTAACATTTAAGGCCATAAAGAAAAGTGTAATGATCATGATGTTAAGGGAGTAATTTAAGCTTTTGAAATTTTGTTTTATGTAACCTTTGAAGTTAGCCATGGGGCCTCTTCCTAGTAGTGTCGGAGGATTGGATGTAAGAGGCAAGCAACTTGGTGTATGTTAATCTCTAAGAAGGTAGTTAAGTATACTTGTTACTCATAAGTTATGAGTGTCTCGAGAGAGCTAAGTGAATCTTTGAAGAAATAAAATAATATCTCTGATATCACAATAAGGTGGAGCATTTGAATACAAAAATACCAACATTTAGATATGGCATATGCATTTTTCTCCAGGAAGGTGGTGATATATCTCAATGTAAGTTAGGTAGGATCAAACTCTAAGAATAAGAATTATAGACAATCCCCTTCCCAATCGCGAATCATGAAGCTCATCTCATGGAACATCAAAGGGCTCAACAGCCCGGGGAAGGGACGATTAATAAGGAACATGCTACAATAGGAAAAGCCTCAAATTCTCTTATTCCAGGATACCAAGTGTAATTCCACAACGTTGGATCAGATCCTTGCCAAAGCATGGCCAGGAAGCAAAGAAGTGGCGGTGGAAGCCATGGGAGCCTTAGGAGGGCTAGCCATCATTTGGGATGATAGAGCTATAACACTTACCAACATACATGCCAGTAAGCACTTTATTCAGGCCAAGTTTCATTTAACAGGGAAAAATGTTCATGGACACTTAACTAATGTCTACTTGCCCCAGGAGGCAACAAACAAAGTAGACACATTGAACACCCTAACTCAGATCAACTCAGAAAGATCCCACCCACTTTGGATCACAGGAGGGGACTTCAACATGATTACAAGATTGGAGGAAAAAAGAGGAGGACGGATCAAGCTGGACTGTGAAAGCACACACTTCAAAAACTACATTCATAACAACAGGCTTATAGATATGGAATTCAATAATGGCGTTTATACTTGGAACAACAAGCGTGCAGATGCCCACCAAATTGCATCTCGGTTAGACAGATTCCTGATCTCTGATAATGCAATACATCTTGGCGGGGATCTCTTGGCCTCTATATTGCCACTCTCTGGCTTGGACCATTGGCCTATTAGGCTTCACTGGAAAAGACCGGGAAACAATGTTCGCAGGCCCTTTCGCTTTGAAGCCTTTTGGCTGAATCACCCCGATTTTCATAACCTGATAACAGAGACATGGAGAAATTTCACACCACCAGAAGGCGCAAAGATGTACAAGCTCCAACAAAAGCTAAAACATATCAAGGAAAAAATAAAACAGTGGAATCGCTTTACCTTCGGCAATATCTTTCAGGCGTAAAACAATCTTGAACAAGAAATGCAAAAATTACAACATAGAATCATAGCTGAAGGCAGATCCGAAACCATAGCAGAACAGGAACGTCAACTACAAATGCAGATCTCAGAAAGAGCAAGACAGGTAGAGATTCTTTGGAGACAAAAATCGAGGATCCGATGGCTTAAAGAGGGCGAACGCAATACAAAGTTCTTCCACCATACCACTATCCAACGAAGAATGCACAACAGCATTACTCTCCTCCAAAATCGACAAGGGGAACATCTAGAGAAGCATGAAGATATAGAACAGGAACTCCTCACCCACTTTCGGAGGGTGCATCAGGAAATGGAGACTGATCGGCTGCCAGCTATAGAGAAGATCATCAAGATTATTCCTAAGATCGTAACTGAGGAACACAATCAAATACTCCTTAGGCCTATTTCTTTACGGGAAGTGGAGACAACTATGTGACATCTCAAAGTTGGGAAAGCACCCGGACCAGACGGCTTCACTTCGGACTTCTTTCACAACTTCTGGGATCTAATCAAGGAGGAAGTCTGGCAAGTAGTCAAGGAGTCCAGAGTTAACAGATGGATGCTTCCATCCTTGAATGCCACCTTCATCGCCCTCATCCCTAAGGAGGAGAACAGCCAGACTCCGGACAAATTCTGACCTATTGCACTATGCAATGTATTGTATAAAATTGTCTCCAAAGTGATCACCACACGCCTCAAGCCCTTGCTTCCTCTTCTTATATCACCGGAGCAATCAAGTTACGTGGAAGGAAGGTAGATCACCGATGGCATAATTCTCACTCATGAAATCATTCACTCCCTAAAGCAAACCAAAAAGGCAGGTATGCTCCTAAAATCGACCTCTCAAAAGCTTTCGATACTTTAAGCTGGAAATATATTCAAAAAATACTGCTAGCCTTTGGCTTTACCCCCCCTTGGGTAAGATGGATTATGAGTCTCATCACTTCTACCTTTTTCTCAATTCTTGTCAACAGGACCCCCTCCACCCCCTTCCACCCGTCCAGAGGTATCTGACAAGGGGACCCTCTCTCACCCTTTCTATTTGTTATTATGGCGGAAGGTCTTGGACGTTACATCAAAGATGCCCTTCAAAACCAGCAATTATGTGGCCTTTCTTTCCAGAATACCCCTGCTTTCACCCACCAGCAATTTGTGGATGACAATATGTTATTTGGTCATCCTTCGGTCCAGGAAGCCCGTAAGCTGAAATCAATTTTATCTGACTTTTCAGATGCCTCTGGCGCCTGCATTAACAAATCAAAATCTCAAGTCTTCTTCTTTCACACACCTCCCATCACTCAAGCCTCCATAGCCAGAATTTTGGGCTTCTCGATTGCATCTCTACCCTCCAAATACCTGGGAGCTCCAATGACAGCCTCTACCTTAAAGCACTCATCCTAGAAAATTCTCCTAGAAAAACTGGAAGCCCGTATCTCTTCATGGACCTTCAGAGCTCTCAATATGGCGAGTTGCCTAGTTCTAATCAAGGCAGTGCTACAATCTTTGCCGCTCTACCTCTTCACGGTCCTGGCAGCACCCAAATGGGTTCTTAAAGCAATCAAAAATCTTCAACGAGATTTTTTATGGGGGAATACGAAACAAAAAAGAAAATGGGCTCTGGTAAAGTGGGAAACAGTTTGTCACCTAAAATCCTCTGGAGGCACTGGATTACGGGATCCTCAGCACAGCAACGAGGTCATGGGAGCACGCATCTGGTGGAGATGGCTCTCGAACCCATATACTCCTTGGGCAATCCTCTGGACAGCTAAGTATGCTCATAATAGACCAGTGGATGATTTAATTCAGCTCAAAGAAGTTGGCACAAGCTCTCTAATTTGGAATGCTGCCAAACAACATAAAGATCTAATCCAACAATAGAGTTTTTGGGAAATCAGGAATGGAGATAATGCGAGCTTTTGGGAGGACTCCTGGCAGCAAAGACCAAAATTGAAGGACCTACTCACGCCCCACCAACTTCAGGATTGGGTAGAGCAACCGATGATCAAAGTAAATCAACTTTGGGAGGAAGTTCACAACCAAGGTTATAGGCAATGGTTATGCTCGAACCTCATTCTTGGGCAAGCCACGCAATCCATCAAAGATAGCCTGGATACGGAACTCTCAAACAGGAAAATTCGCCAATCAGATAAGAAAGACATCATCAGATGGGGTTATGAAACGAGAGGTACCTTCACTTCCCGGGAAGCATATCATATAATACTAAGGGACCATACTGTCAAGGATAGCCTCTGGCACAAAGTTTGGGAACCACCAATTTGGCCAAAAATCTCCACCTTTCTCTGGTTGTTGTGCCAAAATAGAATCCTTACTTGGGATAATCTAAGGAAACAGAGTTTTCACAGACCTTCCATCTGCCCAAATTGTAAACAGGCAGAAGAAACTAAGGAACATCTCCTAAACTCATGTCTATTAGCAACCCGACTTTGGGAGAAGGTTAGCTTCAGATGTCAAAGAGATGGACGAAATAAGGAGGATTCAACCAGCACTATTCGTTCAGAATGAAAATACGCCAACGAATAACAACACAAATGAAGAACCACGAGTGACGTCAAACACCTGCAAGCCGGTAGCAGTTGACAGACCCAAAATCGAGCTCCCAAGTCAGCGCATCAACACTCAGATCCAGTTTATGAGGGATCATGCTTTGATAGGAAAGTTCATAGGCCTTTGGCCAACGGAGAAAGCTTTGCACGGCTGGATCGCAGCCAAATGGAAGCCAAAAGGGCATATAACACTGCAGTTAGGGCCTAAGGGCTTCTTTACTGCCATTTTCAATTATCTGGAGGACCGAAACAGGGTATTGGATGGAGGACCATATTTCTTCAACGTAGCAGTGCTGTACCTAAAAGGATGGATCGAATGCTTTAACCCGGACAAAGAAAATCTGAGGTGGGCCCCAGTGTGGTTGCGCCTTTATTCTCTCCCTCTGGAGTATTGGGACGAAGACTCTTTGCAAGACATTGGGAATGGTTTAGGCGAATTCATTAAAGTGGCAGAGGAGACAAAGTTGAAGCGATACACCTCATATGTGTGGATCTGTGTATACATGCACCTTAGAAAAGCTATCTCGGACGCGGTAAGCCTCTACCATGATGATTATGAATGGTTACAAACAATAGATTACGAGCATGTACCATTCCGATGTCGAAAATGCCACGCCCTGGGCCATTTATTTCGAGACTGTCCCTCCAATATGAAATCCACGACCACCCCTTCAATGGACAAATCCGACCCGAATGGGTTCACAAAAGTTCCCAATCGCAAAAAGACCCATAAAAAGCCCTTTACCTCAGTCAAAAAACCTGTCACCATCACCTCCTTGCCTTCAATAAGCAACAGCTTTGAAATCCTGCTCCAGCCGAAGGTTCATATTTTAGATAATCAAAAACAACTTGAAGCCATTCCTAAGACTTCTGCCCATTCTGCTCCATCAAGCTCAAAGAAAGCCCTCACTTCTAAGCAACCCGCGGACACCAAAACGCCCTCTCCCAGTAACATACAGGAAAGGACTACTCAAGGTATGGAGGTAGATAGCACTCAGATGCAGCTCACAATTGTAGATGATTCAGAGGCAGAGCAGGAAATAGTACAGCACATGGAAGAGGAACCAGAGAGCTTCGACATCGGAGATCTAGATATACTGGGACTTGAACAAGCTTGTAAGAAAAAGGAATATGACAAAATTCCTGAGCCACAGTTAGAGAAATTAGAAGTAATTCTCTCAAGAACACAGAAGTAAAGATCATTAGGCGTCCAAACTGGTAGTTAGTGGGATGGAAGAAATATATTCAAAGACAACAAGAAACGAGGACGGAAAACCGATCTTCAGAGAACCATCCGCATAGGGGAGATGTTGGTGGAATATGGAAGATACTCCAAGCTCACCAAATACTATAATCCCCTTCCCAATCGTGAATCATGAAGCTCATCTCATGGAACATCAGAGGGCTCAACAGCCTGGGGAAGGGACGATTAATAAAGAACATGCTACAACAGGAAAAGCCTCAAATTCTCTTCTTGCAGGAGACCAAGTGTAATTCCACAACGTTGGATCAGATCCTTGCCAAAGCATGGCCAGGAAGCAAAGAAGTGGTGGTGGAAGCCATGGGAGCCTCAGGAGGGCTAGCCATCGTTTGGGATGATAGAGCTATAACACTTACCAACATACATGCCAGTAAGCACTTTATTCAGGCCAAGTTTCATTTAACAGGGACAAATGTTCATGGACACTTAACTAATGTCTACTTCCCCCAGGAGGCAACAAACAAAGTAGACAAATTGAACACCCTAACTCAAATCAACTCAGAAAGATCCCACCCACTTTGGATCATAGGAGGGGACTTCAACATGATTACAAGATTGGAGGAAAAAAGAGGAGGATGGATCAAGCTAGACTGTGAAAGCACGCACTTCAAAAACTACATTCATAACAACAGGCTTATAGATATGGAATTCAACAATGGAGTTTATACTTGGAACAACAAGCGTGCAGATGCCCACCAAATTGCATCTCGGTTAGACAGATTCCTGATCTCTAATAATGCAATACATCTTGGCAGGGATCTCTTGGCCTCTATATTGCCACTCTCTGGCTCAGACCATTGGCCTATTAGGCTTCACTGGCAAACACTGGGAGACAATGTTCGTAGGCCCTTTCGCTTTGAAGCCTTTTGGCTGAATCACCCCAATTTTCATAACCTGATAACAGAGACATGGAGAAATTTCACACCACCAGAAGGCGCAAAAATGTACAAGCTCCAATGTCGACCTTTTGATCGTGCGCGAGATTTTGAACCGGAGCTCTCGCGCCCCTACAACCTCGCCTCCTGCGGCCCTCCATAGGCCTCCCACCTGGCAGCCCCTGCTGCTGGGCCTCCAGTCTTCCTCCTCGGCACCCCCGCAGTCGGGCTCTACCCTCCTCCTTCGGCCAGTGCTGCGACTGGCTCCCTTCTGGCCTTTCCATGGCTGGGATCGACCCCTCCCAGATGCAAGACAATGAAGACCAGGCTGAGATCTTCGCCTCTCTCATTTCTGAAAATGCTACCATCCGAAACAAACCCACAGCTTCAAAGTTCGTCAAGAAATTGGCTGACATCCCAGAAATCTCCCTTCCCCCTAGTCTCCCAAGGAAGGCAGCAATCTCTCTAGCAGAGAGAGGTCTGGTTGGACAATTTACTGGCTTGTGGCCCTCTAAATTCTAAATTCTTGAAGGGAACTCAAGACATTGGACTTAAGTATACACATGTCAGTGACTTCAGGTGGATTGGATACTCAGATTCAAACTTCGATGGAGATAAATAAATTGGGGTATCTACTTTAGGTTATATTATGAGTCTTGGATCAAGATTTGTCCCCTAGAGGTCACACAAACAATGAGTTCCACCAAATTCCACATATGAGGAAGAATATGTGGCAGCAGGTGAAGCAACAAAGGAAATTTTGTTGCTGAAGAAAATTCTGGAAGATTAACAGGAGAAACAAGTGCATTCAACTCCACTCATGATTGATGACACTTTTATAATAAAGTTGGCCAAGAACCCAAAGTTCCATGATCAAATGAAGCATATTAATACAAAATACCATCTGATTCGACATCATGTTGATGCCAAGACAATCCATCTATGCCATTGTTCCACAAATGAGAAAATTGTAGATATCTTCACCAAAGAACTTGGAAGAAAAAAGTTCGAAAGATTCAGAATGATGTTTGGACTTGCCAAAATCCCTTTAGATTAAGGGGGGTAATGTTGATACCTAATCTTTGGGATTAAGTAATCCATGTAAAATAGAGTAAATAGAAAATAATGAGAATTGGAATATGAAGAGACACTGGGAGATGAAGCCCAAGAGTCTCTCCCTCCATGTAGATATCTATAATCAATCTCAATGCAAAATCATAATTCATTTTGAGTAGCTACCTCCTGGCCTGCCATGACTTAAATCGAAATCACTTGACTTGACTCAATTAACATACTCTCCAAATTTAGGAAAATCTTGAATGCAGGAGTAATTACAATTTCCAACACTCCCCTTAATTATGACTGTATGACTCAACATAACTCAAACATGACTCAACTATGTCTACTAGGCTTATAATATACATTGACTCAATTATCACTCAAACATGCCTTCTGGTCTATGTCTCAGCAAGGCTTATAGTGACTCAAAATTTTTACAATTTTTCATTTTCTTTTTCTCTTCTTCGAAATTCTATATCCTCGAAATTGCTTCATTCTTAGTTGTGCATTCTTCTTGTAGACTCCATATTTCTTTACCTGTTGTTGCTGCAATGTTTCTTTGACTTGTCTTGAGTTTGTGTTGAAAAACAATCTGATCATGTCTTCTACACCTTCCTCTTCAAATATTTGTTCAACCATGGACTGATGCCATAACTCTTCATCTTCAAATTGTGTTCTTTTCTCTGCTTCATGCACTTCATATTTCTAATCTTCTTTCTGCCATAATTCTTCATATCAAAATCGGATTTCTTCTTGACTCCATTGCTGAAAAATTGTTTCAATACTTTTATCTTTGTCTTCAGAAGCATCCATCTCTTTCTTTTCACTTACATTATCAGGTACTACTGTCTTTTTCTTGTACTCCGCACAATCAAGATCAATGTTAGAAATATATTCATTATGCTCTACAATGACAAATTTCTTCTCTTCCTCTTCCTTATCTACATTATCTTCCACTACATGGAGGATATCTTCCACTTTTATATTTTCAATGGATATTCTCACCAAAAACTCTTCAATCACATTATCCTCCTCTTCCTTGAAATCATTAACTATTGCTAACATGTTGTATTCCACTTGGTTTCTAGACACAAGTGGGCTTCTCTCATTAAATAACAAGATATCTATAAGAGATTTATGTTACATCATGTGCAACCACTCATCACTAGTTAATCATTCTTCATCAAATTTAACATCAACATAACTTTCATCTACTCTATTATGGGATATTTAAGAATGCATGTGTTCATTAACAATTTCAACTTCACCAAATTCATCAGTTATGGATGGATTCACCAATTCATATCTCACTCTGCAGTCAACACGTACATGTTTTTTGTCACTATGGGATTCACCATCATCTGCACCATCCATGTGAATATGCTCGTGTTCTACCTCACAAACAAATGCTTTAGCGTCTCTCTCCATAATATTTGTTGCATCTTCTTCATCCACTTGCATGTTTTCATAATGGGTTTAACTTTTATAGTCTTCACAACCATTATCCACTGTCGAGTGGGATAATCCAAGCTCTTTTGTCCTCTCATAGTCTTTCTCATGTACTATCATATCTATGGTTGACTCAACAAATTGTGACACATCTTCCTGCTACATGTCACTCCCCCTTGCACCAAATTCTTTTTTCAAGATCTTCCATGCTTCCTCGGAAGTTGTAGCTTTTACTAACTTGAACAGAAATTTCTCATCCAATCCCTATTTTTTTAAATCCAATGCTAAAGCATTGCATGCTTTTTCATATGGGTTATTAGACCCGTTCTCAATTAACTCTTTAGCTTGAAGAAAAATTAGCATCTTGATAAGCCAATGATAAAAATATTTACCAATAAAAATAGGAGGCGGTAGCAGATCAAAGCTACACCAATCACCCTTGATTTTTGCTTTATCTTCTTAAAGACTTCTCAGTTCATTGGCTGTAGCCTGAACCTCTCTAAACATAGTGACGATCTCTTCCTCTTTGTTGTGATTCCTTTTCTTAATATTTATTAGTCGCTCTTTGCGAACCATGATTCTTGTCTTTCCTCTGTCTTATAGCTTGTTTCCTTATTTCATGAGTCTACCTTCCATATTGCCCCGAAAAAGAGAATACGATTTTCAATATGTGCCCCCATAAGACACAATCTTCACCCGAAACACTATCATGATTGAGAAAAACAAAAAAATTGCAGACGAACATACAATTTCCAAACCCTAAACACAGTTTCCAATAAACCTTTTTTTTAATACCATTCACTTTTTTATTTTTTATATATAAAATAAATAAAAATAAAAACATATATCTCCAAATAAACCTCCAATCCCTTCAAAAAACACCTTTCATAACCTTCTCTATTAACCTTTATAAGAAAGTCTTTCAACTGAATCTTGAAACACCTTTTAAAAACTTGCCATGTTTTTAATATATTAAAAGGACTCCTTTAAAAAATATGATTAAATAACTTTTGGTGTCACACTGTATTAGTCCCTTTATGCATCATTGTTTATGATAATTTTTTTCATAAAATACCTTTAATATCTCCTTTAAAAAAGGATTTTGAATCTATTGTTTTTAAATTATTTGATCTTGTCGCACGGATTTTCATTGTATGCGTAGATAAATGTTGCGTGGGATAAGAACTACAGGTACTCTTTATCATAATAAAACAATGAGATTACCTCTAGTACAATGGTGTATGGTAGCTCTGGTCACAATGGATAGTGGTGGTTGGGTATTCACGGCAGTTGCGATTTCTTTTTCAAAACAAATGGGTATCAAGCCCTCAATCAACTCTATTTACATTGTTGGAATACTAAACGAACTCGGCTGTGACACTTGAGAAACTTTCGACTCTTTTATCACTGACACAATGTGGCTCTGCATGTTATGGCAGTGGACTCTCTCACTCTTTAGATCCTCCATCTCCATGAATTTAGCTATGATACCAATTTGATCAAAGGCGAAGGAGGTAAGGCACAAAATAACACAAAAATTCACACACAACACGAGTTGTGACTCTTCTATTGATCACACAAAACTTGATGATTACAATCAACCCAATGTGGGGTATTTATACTTTTTCGACTGGCCAAAAATAACTTCACATGCACACACACTCTAAATTCAAATTTTCCCAAAATATGATTTAACATGAATTCACTCGACTTGACTCAGTTAACTGACTCCCCAAATTTTTTCAAACTCTTGAATGCGAGAGTAATTACAATTTCCAACAGAGGAGGCATGTTAGGCTTGCATGAAATCCACATGCCACCTTGAGTATGCCAAATACATTGATTGAATTTTTTCATTAAGATGAAACACATCCTTGAGGGTAGATAGGCTCACTTGGGTTAATAATGGGGAATTTATTGGAAATAGTGATCCAACTTTGGAATCAACATGCCAAGTTTCACTGTCTGCTCCACTATCTAGTCCACATTCTTTAAGCTTGGCTTTGGTGGGGATCCATTGAAAATCCACCCTATGGCACGGATGCAGTGAAAATGGGAAGGGGAACAACCACAAATCGAAAGAATGGCCTTCGATTCTCATTTCTTATTCAACCAATTAATTTTCTCACTTTTGATTCCATTGTGAAAAAAGATAGAGTAGAGTGCATCTCATATTGTGCTAGTGAAGGATGTCAATTACTTGGACATTTTTCCATCCTTACAAAGTAAGGTATATCGATACCCCAAAGGGCCTTCATGTGAATTATTTTTAATAATGGACTCTCAAACACTTTGTTTCTGTCCACCTTTACTAATGTCAGCTCTAACAAATAAGTAATTAAGAGGGTGAGGGATTAGAGAAAAAAGAAGCTCCACCAAAAAGAAAGCAAGGTAAAGTTCTTTGTTAGTGATTTGTAGAGTGGACCCGATGGGACTGAGTCAAGAGTGTTTCCATTCAATAAGTCAATTACAGAGCCAGAGATGAGTTTTATTATGAGTGTTGTTCTAACAAGTCAAGACACATTTTGCTTGCCCTCAGACTTGAACATAACTGTTAAAATTTCGTTCGGACAATTATATGTACTCCTCTAGATGTAAACAATTGCATTCAGTTACTATTCCTTATTTCCATTCCATTATGTTTGCCCGATTTGTTATTTTTATTTAGAGTACAATATAATATTTGAATGGATATTGCTAATTTAGGTCAATATCAGTATATCTTCAGTGGATGTTGCATCACTTAAATGATCACATTGGATAGGATGAACTCAGGAAATGGATTGGAACTTGTCCTTCTATTCATGTTCTTGAAATTTTTCGCATTTACTGTGTTTATTGATTTGTTGTTTATTTAAGTCAATATCGGTATTATTTTGTACATGTTGCATAAATTTAATGATCACATTGGTTAAGCTGAACTAGAAAATGGGTTTATAACTTGTCCCTGTATTCTTGTTCTTGAAATTTTGGGCACTAACTGAAAGCTATGTTTTCTAGAGAGACAAAAGATACCAAGTAATTGACATTATGTTGGATTTGTGTAGGGTCTTCTTCATTTTGTACACAACTTCAAACCAACCAATGTCCAAATCTCTTATTATTTCAATATTTGAATAGCTATTTGTGGTTCATGTTTATCAATCTGGGGATTTATGCCGCAAAATTAAGGAAATGCTTGAAATTCGTTGCTCAAGTAACATATTCCCAGTATCCACCATAGTGATTGTGAACTTGTGTGGATTGTATTTCATTAAGTAATCAATGGTTTATGTCGCTTAATTCTTTTTTTATAATTCACATATTTTGACTTGTTATATCTATTTCATATTAGTATATTTTGACATGATCAATTTTTTTACTAGATGACACGATGCAGATTTGTAATAAATTCCTATTTGGAACTGTTTGGGGTAGGTTGGAATCATTCATGGTTCATAGTTCCAACCTTCTCGGTGATAGTTTTCCCCATTTCTAAGTGAGCAAGCATTGTCTAAGTATTTGCATGGTGCTTATTGTTCTACTTGACTAAGCCTAATATTAATATATTTAAATCGAGTCATTTAATCTTCTAGCAAATTGCTCTCATGAAATATATTGATATAGGAAGTGAGGATTCTTATTTATTTAAAACGTTATTGGATTTTCTATAATCTTATTAGATTTTCGTCTGAAAAGAGGATTATTTCTCAACAAAATTAATTTACACCTATTTGAATCCTTGTATAACATTTCATCAAAATATTTGTGTTCAAGGTTTCATAATTCTTTTAGTATAAATCATGTATTTTCATCTCTTTTGAACTATGTGTGAAGTCTTTTTGGATAAGGGAGGAAAACGAAGATCTAAAAGTCAATCTTCTTAATCTACATTCAAATGTTCAACATAAAAAATGGTTTGATTTTGAGAGTTTAACCTTAAGTTGTTTGTAGGGTGACGTCTAATTTGAGCATGGCTAAGGGTTATGGAAGTGGATGAATCATATGATGGGCATGTGTTATGCTCTTAACCTACAGGATGATACTAGAATACCAAATATGCAAGAAATATACCCAGAACATAGAACAGTGAGAAATAACAACAAGTATTTTATTATTCAGTAAGCAATGTTCACTTGCCTCTTCGAGGGGGCAACCTCCAATAGAGTAGAGCTCGATTACAAAATAAGACATGATGCTCCTCGCAGGGAGTTTCTATCCTTTATATAGGATTCATACATGCGATTCCATGGGGCAATACCATGGTTCTTATTAATACCATCTATCTAATACCATGGCCCATTTGCAACTAACTATGGTCCCGTCATTAAATGCGGGTTAACCACTTACAATTATTAATATGGGCTTTATTGACTCTTTACTTAACTATAACTATGACTCGATCCTATTACATAAATAAGGGGGTTAGGGTGGGACCCTAACATGCCCTCCCCCATAATAATAGCCTTGTCCTCAAGGCTGAAGCTACAGAAACCGCTGAAGAATAGTGGCTGGTTCCTAGGTTGCATCTTCCGGAGAGGTGTCTTTCCACTTGACGAGGACTTCCTTGATCATGCGGCCACGCAGGTGCTGTTCTCTTGTGTCCAAGAGCTGTTCAGGTTCGAGCCAAATTGACCCTTCTTCATCCAGTTCAGGTAGACTAGTTTGAATTCTGCAATTGTTCCCAATCACTTTCTTGAGGCATGAGACATGGAAAATTGGATGGATTTTTGCAGTGGGTGGCAAAGCTAGCTTGTAGGCCACTTCTCCAATGCGCTGAAGTACTTGATACGGTTCGTAGAATTTTGGAGATAGTTTCTGACAACCCTTGTCTTTGAGTGATGTTTGCTTATATGTTTGCAGCCTCAAAAATACCTGATCCCCTTCTTGAAATTGGCGTTCTGAGTGATGCTAATCTACCTGTTGCTTCATGCAGTTTTGAGCTTGATGAAGATTCTCTCTAATATGGGCGAGCATGGTTGTGCGGTTCTGTAGGAGTTGATCCACTGCTTGTACCTTTGAGCACCCCTTAATATAAGAAGTAGCGGAAGGAGGGAGTTGACCATAAACTGCTTCATATGGAGTCATTTTGGTGGTGGCATGATAGTTGGTGTTATACCACCATTCAGCTAGAGGTAACCACTGTACCCAGAGATGTTGCTTTTCTGAAGTGAAACACCTAAGGTAGGTTTCCAGACATTTGTTGACTACTTCAGTTTGACCATCAGTTTGTGGATGATAGGAAGTACTGAGTTTTAGTTGGGTACCTTGTAGCCTGAAGAGTTCTTGCCAAAAATTATTGGTGAAGACCGGGTCACGATCAGACACCATGGAAGTGGGCATGCCATGCAATTTCAAGATCTGATCCATGAAAGATTGAGCGACCAAAGTCAGTGTAAAAGGGTGGGGTAGGGCGCAAAAATGAGCATACTTAGAAAGTCTGTCCACCACCACCATGATGACTGACTTGTTTCCTGACTTGGGAAGACTTGTAATGAAATCCATAGAAACCTCTATCCATATTGTTGCTGGGATGGGCAATGGTTGTAATGTGCCTGGTGCTTTGATTGTCTCTCCTTTGTGGCGCTGATAGACGTCACATTCCGCTACAAAAGTAAGAATGTCCTTTTTCATGCCTGTCCAAAAAAATGATCTTCGAGTGTGAGCATACGTCTTCTGAAAGCCTGAATGTCCTGCAGTGGGGGATGAGTGAAACTCCACCAAAATGCAGCTTTTGAGGGTGGATGTTGGTGATATTACGACTCTGTCCTTGTAGCGAAGAATCTTATCCTGCCACGAGTAGCCCTTGGTGGAATTTGGATCCACTTGCAATTGAGTAATGAGTTGGGAGAGCCAGGGATGTGAAAACCATTCCCTGCGAGCCTCTTCAATCCATTCTGGAATGGGAAGGGAAATTGCGAGTAGGGTACTTTCCTCCTCAAATTGGTGAGATAATGCATCTGCTACAATATTTTTGCACCCTTTCTTGTAAATTATCTCATAATCATATCCCAGCATTTTGGTGAGCCATTTATTTTGTTGTGGTGAGGATAGGCGTTGCTCCAAAAAAATTTAAGACTTTGATGGTCTGTGTGGATTTGGAAGCGTCGCCCCAATAAGTAAGGTCGCCTGGTATCTACTGCATGTAAGATGGCCATCATCTCCTTCTCATAGGTAGATTGTCCCAGATTCTTCCCACTTAGTTGTTGGCTTGTGAAGGCCAAGGGTCGACCTTCCTGCATTAAGATCGCCCCAATACCTGTACCCGAAGCATCACATTCAATGACAAAATATTTGGTGAAGTCGGGTAGTGCTAAGACTGGAGTGGAACACATGGCATTTTTGAGAGCTGTAAAGGCCTGTTGTGCTTCCTCATTCCATAGGAATGAATTTTTCTTGAGGAGTTGAGTGAGGGGCCTCGCAATGCGACCATAGTTGCGGACAAATTTGTGATAGTAGCCTGTGAGATCCAAAAGTCCTCTCAGGCTCTTCAAGGTCTTAGGTTGAGGCCAATCCTGCATTGCCTGGATCTTTTTGGGGTCCACTCTTACACCTTCACACCCCATAATGTTGCCCAACTACTCAACTTCTTCCATGCCAAAAGAACACTTGGACATCTTAACAAATAATTTATGCTCGCGGAGCAGTTGCAAGAGCAAATCTACATGCTGAAGATGTGCGGCCCAAGTGCGACTGTAGATGAGGATGTCATCGAAGAAAACAAGGACAAATTTTCTGAGATATGGTTTGAGCAGGTGGTTCATAAGGCTCTAAAACGTAGATGGGTCATTACAAACATCGAATGGCATGACCAGAAACTCATAATGGCCTTCATGAGTTCTGAAAGCAGTCTTTGGAATGTCGACTTCTTTCATGTGAATTTGGTGGTAGCCTGAGCGAAGATCAAGCTTAGTGAAGAATTGAGCCCCATTTAGTTCATCCAGCAAATCATCAACAACTGGGATGGGAGATTTATCTTTGACTGTCAACTTATTGAGGGCCCTGAAGTCTAGACACATACACCATTCCCCATCTTTCTTGAGCACCATGACCACCGGTGATGAATAAGGACTAATGTTGGGATGAATGACGCCTGCTTCCAAAAGTTCCTTGATTAGTCTTTCTATTTCATTCTTTTGGGTGAATGGATATCTATATGGGTGCACATTTGGTGGTTGGGCCCGTGGGACCAAAGTGATGCTATGATCATGTTCCCCTCTCGAGGGTGGAAGCTCATGAGGCTTGTCAAAGACTGGCAGATGGTTATTTAAGATCTGTTGCATCTCAGGATGAATCGGAAGAGAATTGGGTTCGAAGGCCTGGATGGCATTAAATTGAGGTATAATTCCATGATGGCCCTTTTTTAACAATTTCTCCATCTGATGTGAGCTGATGATAGAGGGAGCTCCCGCCTAGAGTCCGCGGAGGGTATGTGTGTGGTTGTTCTGCTTAAAGCTCATATATAACTCCTGGAAATCCACTGTGATTGGGCCAAGCGTGCGAAGCCATTTAGCACCGAGGACAATGTCGCACCCTCCCATGTGTATGGCAAACATGTGGGTCTTTAACTGATAATCCCCCATTTGAAGTTTGACATTTTCACAGCGGCCTTCACATTTCATTGTTCCCCATCATCAATTTGGACTTGGAAGTTAGAAACTGCTCGTACAAAACAATGCACTGCTTCCACGACTCTTTGATGGATAAAATTATGTGTACTTCCACAATCAATCAAGACTACTACTAGGCGATGCTTAATAAAACCTCTGATTTTGAGAGTTTGAGCCGAAGAAATCCCTGCCAAAGCATGCAGCGAAATAACTGGTTCTTCAGGTACATTGTCCTTCTAGTTGTCCTCTTCTTCCTCCTCTGGTTCCTCAAGTGGTGGGGCTTCCTCCGATGAGCTGTGATCAGTAGCATCAATTTGAAAAAATTTGGGCTCCTTGCATTTATTCCCGGGGGAGCATTTTTCATCATAGTAGTAACATGATCCCTGATTTCTTCTTTCCGCCATTTCTACAGGTGACACCTTTTGAACCTTAAGTGTTTGGGTAGTGCTGTGAGCCTATGGGGGGCGACCCTTGGCGGTGAAATTTGGGCGATTGGATTAGGCCGCTAACGCACGTTCAACTTCACGAGCTATCTTGCAAGCCTCCAGCCATGAGGGAGGGTGGTGCAGTCAGACATGAGCTTGTATGGCCTCTTTAAGACCACTGATAAAACATTCCTTGTAGAACTCATCTTGTAGACCTAAAGTGCAGAAAACTAAGGCTTCAAAGGCTGTAATATATTCATCCACTATTCCAGTCTGTCGGAGCTTAGTGAGACGACCCAAAAAAGCAGAATCATGGTCAAAGCGATCCATAAGAGCTTTTTTGAATGTGTCCCAAGTCAAGGGCCTTCCATAGCAACGTTGATGCCATTGCCACCATTGCCATCTTTCATTGTCCAAGTACATGCTCCCCACACTAAGCTGAGTGGCATTATCCAGGATGTAATTCAGATTGAAATATTGCTCCATTTGTGCTATCCATGCTGCCGGGTGAGAGCCATCAAATTTATGCATGTCCAGCTTGGGTGGTCGTGGACGGGATTGTTGGTGGGTGCCCCAGAGGTGAAGAGAGTGGCTAGACTCACCCTCACTGTGTTCATTGCCAATATATGCCTCCTTGCGGGCTTCCGCCTTGCCCATAGAGAGTGCTGTAGTTATTTTCATCAGCTAGTCTTGGATGTCTTTCAAGGATGCTTCAAGTTTGTTGATCTTCTCATTGGCCATAGCTTGAGCTCTAGTTTCTACCATGCACCGATCCGATGCACTTGAAATTTGGGACCGCCCGATTTTTTTTTTTTTTTTTTGGCACTAACAATTGAATGGTACCACCTTGCTCAGCTCGTCGTCCTGATTCTTATGGGCTAAGTCACCAATAAGCACCCTAGGGGGTCTCAGACTTTTTTTTTTTTTAGTGCTGCCAAAAGTCCTGCGAAAATCACGCCCAGGTATAGGAACCCACACAACTACTCAGATTTGGATTGCGAATCTGATGGATTTGAGAGATTTGAATGGCTGATCGGATAGATCTGAACTGTGGGACTGATTGTTGCTGCTTCTGTAAAACCCCACTTGCGAGATCTGATCTAGCAGAGATTATGTGTGATCCCGAGATAGAGAAGGGAACTATGGTCTCGAGGAGTGTCAGGTGCTACAGATCGCAATATACATATGGATCTGACAGTACTACTCGGCCCAATTTTTCAGGGCACTAACCAAGGAGGATCAACCGTACCCTTAGCCGTACAACCCGACTACCCTATCATACGGGCGAGTAATCTCTCCGAGTGATGTTCTCGGTGTACTGTAGCAGCAAGACGGCCAATGGTTTATCTATGGCGAGGTTTCAAGAGAGCTAGGGGGCTTCCGATATACGCAGAGGGTACTTGGAAGACAGTCTGTGCGTGGTTTTGTCTAATGCGCTACTACTCCAAGGGGTGCCCATAGGGGTTACAACGGAGTCCAACAAGTGTGACCACCTCTTGTATTTCCTGCGTGCATGCCTCCCCAAATCCGCAGGTTTATGCGCTCAATGACAGATCCCGTGGTTTAAAGACGTCGAAACACGTCTCTAGCCAAAAAAAAAAAAATTGCTAAAAAATGGAGATCCCACCAGCCCTGGAAAGCGCTCTGATACCACTTGTTATGCTCTTAACCTGCATGATGATACCGGAATACCAAATATGCGAATAAATATACCCAGAACATAGAACAGTGAGAAATAACAACAAATATTTTATTATTCAGTAAGTAATGTTCACTTGCCTCTTCGAGGGGGCAACCTCCAATAGGGTAGAGCTCGATTACAAAATAAGACATGATGCTCCTCGCAGGGAGTCTCTATCCTTTATATAGGATTCATACATGCGATTCCATGGGGCAATACCATGGTTCTTATTGATACCATCTATCTAATACCATGGCCCATTTGCAACTAACTGTGGTCCCGTCATTAAATGCGGGTTAACCACTTACAATTATTAATATGGGCTTTATTGACTCTTTACTTAACTATAACTATGACTCAATCCTATTACATAAATAAGGGGGTTAGGGTGGGACCCTAACAGCATGTATCAACAAGTATCCTTTCTCATCATAATGCTGAAAGGTTCTTTTCCTTTTATAATATTTTAAGACTGTACTTGGTGGAGCTATTAAGCAAGACATTCGCGAGTATAGGTAAAGCTACAGGGATTATGTGGGCCAATCCTTGAGCTTATCATCCTTCTCAAGAGAAAAGATTGTAGGTTTAGATGTTATATTTGTCCCACATGGTTTATCAGGAGTCTCGGGCTCTAGGTTTCCTCTCTCTCTTCTGTCAATCCAACCTGGGGGCTTAAGGTCATCATGATCAACTTCATTCGATATGACCACGCGGTCATGTCTCGCAATGGATCAAATTTTGTTAGAGGTTTAACCTCTTATGGTCCCAGCACCACTGATTCAACTAGTACAACACAACTTTGGTATTTTTACAATAGACAAGTTACTAACAATGTATCCCCAACCCTCTACTAATCTTGCAACAGGTGGGTTCCTTGCAACTATCGTGAATTTTATGGATAAACAACACCAAGGCCATCCACTTGTTTCCAATGCAGGCGAAATCATAAACATTGGAGGAAATATATTTGGCATGCTGCAAGGGAGAAGTTTCAAAGTCTCTGAGGCTACAAACTCACAAGATATTCAAGTCACTATAGATCTGATGCATAGCTCCTCGGAAACAAAAACTGATCATTCTCATGATCAACCTGGCATAATGCAATAGGGAAGCAAACAATTTACTGATGTGAAGTTGTTGATATCTTTCAAATCATCTATTTATGACACTCAACATTTGTTGTAGCTCTGAATTTTTTTTCATATGGCACATATTCCTTGTCCTGAGAGTTGAAGATAGTTGTTAAAACTACATTATGACAATTATTTGTACCCTCTAGATGTAGACAATTGCTTTCAATTACTATTTCTTATTTGCTTGTCATCATGTCGGTCATGTTTGTTATCTTTATCTAGATTACAATATATTATTCAAATGCATATTGCTAATTTAGGTCAATATGGGTATAACTTCTGTGGATGCTGCATCAGTTTAATGATCACAATGGATAGGATTAACTCAGGGAATGGATTTGTAACTTGTCCCTCTATTCATGTTCTTGAAATATATCATATATTTTTATCTCTTGTTAATTTACACCTATTTGAATCCCTGTAAAGAATTTCATAAAATAACCATGATTGATGTCCCTTAATTCTTTTAGTATATATCATATCTTTTCATCTCTTGTTAACTTAGTCATCAAACCATGTTCTATCAATATGTGTGAAGATTTTTTCCTAATAAGGGAGGGTAACCAAGCTTTGAAAGTCAATCTTCTTAACCCACCTTCAAACGCTTAACATCCACACCTTCTTATGCCATAACTTCATTAATACTAACATTTATTTTCTATAGTTTGACGTAAGCCTTCATGACTTCTTCAGCTTCATTTACAATTTGGTCCAATCCCCTACAACTCTTGGATTATTGTGGCGTCCCCATGAAAATGAAGTCGGCAAAATTCTCTATAGAATTTTTGTACCATTTGGTTTAATGGAGCACCTTAATGGTCAATGACTTAAAATTACTTGTATCGTGGACCTCATGGGGTTTATGGCTACCTTTAACTTTCTTATGAATGATACAAAACCCAATTCTGGTAATTGTCTTAGAGCTCATTTAACTGAGCCAACTTGGTAGCTTTAAACTCGAACAAGCATAGAGTTGGTGTATTGTTAGGGATATGTGGGTTTGCTTCTTCACTTATCATACATTGTCTCTCCCCTTTTAAGATATTTGATGGATATTGTATTTTGAAATAGTTCTTTCTTGGTTTGAATTGTTCAGGTAATTCCATTTTTCTCAATATGATATCGGAAGCAAGTGAAATCAATTTTGGAAAACATAAAGCCTACTGTGGACAGTACTCTTGGATCTTAAATTTGTTGTAGAGATTGAGATTGGACAAGGTGATATTGAATCAAGATCTGGTACTGAGTTTTCCAAAACCAAACCTAAGGATTCCCAATGCATATGTGTGTGCTCATCTATGCTCGTCTTCCATATGTTATCCACTTACAACGTTTCTTTCGACAAAAGGCACAAGGAGGACAACATTAAGATTTCTCTTTTACTCAAATTGGACTACATTTAGATTGCATAACATATCACATTACTTTTCATCTATATTTTTTTCTCATATGCTACAGGCTTACGACGTTTCCTTCACAACATTTCGTCTAATTGCTAAGTTACTCGGTCTCCATTTTAAACCTCGTTAATGTACACTTTACGATGCACCTTAGCTTTCTCACTACAGTGATATAAATCTAAATTGATAAAAATACTAAAGATATTTTTTAATTAAATTTATATAATTATAATTATATAATTTTAAATTATATAAATTTAATAAAATTGTATCTATGCTATTTTTCAATAATTTAATTTTAAAATAATAATTAGATGAGATATTAAATTTTTATATAAGAAAATTAATAAAATATTTATTTGTTTATTTATAATCTAAGTAAAATATGATAAATATTATAATTAAAATTATATAATTTTAAAATTATATCAATTTTATGAAAATGTATTATATTTTTATATAATTTATTTTTAGAATTAGCTTTAAGGATTAGTTTAAATGGTTTATAACTAGTCATGAATATTTTAGATATTATTGGTAATTGTTATTATTAGATTTAGTTGGAGTAAGACCAAGAAATCACGGTTGATCATTATCATACACAAAATGTGGGATATTATTGCTAATTGTTATTATTAGATTTAGTTGGAGTCAGACCGAGTAATCAGGGTTGATAGTTATCATCCACCAAATGTGGGATGAAGACTTGTTTTTCGTTTAACAGTATGAATATTAAAATGTACGTTGTGTCATCCTGCATTTGAACCTGTCACCTCGAACACATTTAATCTTATATAATCCGTTTTTATTATATTTAAAAAAAAAAAATCCTAAATTTTTTCCTTCGATAGTATTGGAAAGGCATATTGAAATGGTTCAATACCAAGCACGCTGGCCGGAGATGCCACAAGAAAACCAGGTCAATGTGTAGACAGACATGTAGTGCACGTTGAGATTAAGCTATTTATTTTACATTAGTGCAGCCTGCTTTAATCCTCTGAATCCTGAAGGTTCATTTGTGGCGATGGTTATTATTTGCAGAGATGGTTGAATACAGAGTGGTACCTGTTCCCCGCGTTCTATGATGTATGAAAATTTTATGGTCCTACTCATTCGTTGGAACGCCATCAAAATTATAAACTTTGTACGATTCCCATAAAATTATCAATGTAACTGTACACCCCATTAACACCTACACACGGAATTCACGGAAAATCCTATTTCCACCACTCTATGATCATTAATGCGCTCTTACATGCGCGGGAGATAGACTTTTATAACAGGCGTAACGCGCTGTTTTTATTTTTATTATCTAGTTATAAACGTCTATCTCCCGCGCATGTAAGAGCCCATTAATGAGACTTTTATAACAGGCGTAACGCGCTGTTTTTATTTTTATTATCTAGTTATAAACGTCTATCTCCCGCGCATGTAAGAGCCCATTAATGATCCTATAGTGATGGAAATAGCATTTTCCTTCGCGAAGGTCATGGATTGGAGTCTGAATAGTTTCTGCGGTGATGGTTAAAGGGTTGATACTACAGTTACTGTTTTCATTAACTATACTTGTGCTTTGGGAAACTCCCACCTCCTCACTATCTATTAAACTCGGTGGTTATATGCTTACATCTGTCAACCTCATTAAGTGTTCAACTGGCTAAGCTGTATTGTATGGTTAATTTTTGGTTTGCGATGTTAATTTTCCTGCTCTGCCCTGTACGTGGCACGAGCAGGTCCATCCCTCCGCAGTCACCTTTCTCGAGCTTATCATCGCATCGACGGAGGATAGACCGGGTTATGATCCTACGGTCCAGATCTTCCCGGGGTTAGATCTTTCCAGATCTCGGGTGCTTTGCTGGATTTTCACTTCCACTCCTGGGCGCTAGCTTCGTTTCTCCCCTTTGTTTTTCGCGGGTCTGCTCTGTTTGTCAGTCCAGGGTCTCGAATGAGTTGGAAGGTCTACAGATGCAGGGTTATGGCTTCCTCATCATTTGGTGGAACCCGGGTAAGTGCTCTGTAATGTAACTTTTCGGGAAATTCTTGTCACTGAAGTTTTTTTTTTGTTTATTTGTTTTCCACAAACTCTGTTGCTAATGTTTGATGCGGTACTCTCTGCTTGTAGGGTTTTTGTTTATTTGTTTTCCACAAACTCTGTTGCTAATGTTTGATGCGGTACTCTCTGCTTGTAGGGTTTTCCTCAAAGAGTCCGGGAGCTATCCGTCGTTGCTGCATGGTGCCCTGTACGTGGCACGAGCAGGCCCATCCCTCCGCAGTCACCTTTCTCGAGCTTATCGTCGCATCGACGGAGGATAGACCGGGTTATGATCCTACGGTCCAGAGCTTTCCGAGGTTAGATCTTTCCAGATCTCTGGTGCTTTGCTGTGTTTTCACTTCCACTCCTGGGCGCCAGCTCCGTTTCTCCCCTTTGTTTTTCGCGGGTTTGCTCTATCTGTCAGTCCAGGGTCTCGAATGAGTTGGAAGGTCTACAGATGTAGGGTTATGGCTTCCTCATCGTTTAGTGGAACCCGGGTAAGTGCTCTATAATGTAACTTTTCGGGAAATTCCTCGTCACTGAAGTTTTTTTTTTTTTGTTTATTTGTTTTCCACAAACTCTGTTGCTAATGTTTGATGCGGTACTCTGTGCTTGTAGGGTTTTCCTCAAAGAGTCTCGGAGCTAGCCGTCGTTGCTGCATGGTGGGCACCTTGCCAGACTTCATCGCCCGAGATTTCCAGGTAAGGGATTTATCTTCGGTTTGTTTCTTTTCGGCAGAGCTTGGCTCCTCTGGTTATCTGGAGCTGGGGTTTTTCGGCTCCCAAGTGTATAACTGCTTCTGCTACACAGTTAGTTCGAAGTCAACCTGAATTAGAAGTGTTGTAATATTTTAACAGCTGAGAGCTGTAGTGGTTAAGACCTATGTTCTGTACTCGTGTAGAGGGTTTTGTCTTTCCAGCTTCCGGGTTTGAACAGTGGCCGCACCGGTGTAGTTCTGTGTTTAACTATGCCATGGCTAATCCCGTGGCTTATTTTGGTTGTTCTTTGTGGATTGAAAATGTGTTGGAAAACATTCCTCAGGAAGTAACCTGAGTGCTGTTGTTCGCATTGCGATGTTTTAAGCTTATTATTTCTTTCAAATATTTTGGTCGCATGAATTTTAAGACTTATAGTCTACTGTTGGATGGTTATCGTTTCATGCTGCATTATGTGATATAAATGATGTTTTCTCCCGTTATTGCTTTCCACTTGGATGATGTGAGTATATGGCCATGGCAGCCTCTATCAGGATTTTCCATTTGTGTTTTTACGGTTTATCAGGAATAGATACAACACTGAACTGTCAATAATTTCTACATTTGTTCTCTGCGACAATGTTTAACTATGGTTCCTTGCTGTTTATGATTTGATGTCTGGAATAGCTAAATCTTGCTTGTAAGTTTCTTGGATATTCTAGCTCTGCGGGATTCCTACCCGTAGGGTTTTGGAAAATTTGTTCTTCACTATATTCTTTGACGTGCTCACCAACACGATTTAGGGTATTTACCTATGTGTCTCTTTGGAGTCCATCCTCAGTTTTCTAACCGAGGAAGAAGCTCCTCCGTTGTCTGCCATTCTTCCAGATTCCAGCACTTTCGGTAATTTACTTCTATTAGTATGTATATCCTTGTTCAGTATTTCTTTGGCGTAAAGTCTATAATTGCAGTTCTAATTCTGACATGAAATTTTTCTATAGATTTTTTATAATTTTTATTTTAATCTACCTAACAAAATTTCAATTCAATTTTAATGATTGCACATCACACTGAGTTGTATAATAAACTTCTATAATAAATCTCTAGATTCAATAATACTTTAACTCACAATCTGAAATTGTTTATGTTGAAATGCAATCTCATTCGATGCTCTAAATCTTGTTCTTATCTGTATGCAGACATGTTCGACAATTCAAATCTGTGAATTTTACATAAACGAGGGGCGTATAATTCAGAAGAGCTCCATGAATCGATATTTGTTTTACCTCCATGACATGGTTGGGTTCCAGAGTCTCGTGATTTTTATTGACATCTATTTCTTGATACTCCCACTGCATCGGTTTTGGGTTGTCAAGCCTTCCCAATGCTTTATAGATTGGAAGTGGTGTTGAAACAATGGAGTCGAACGTAGCACCATAGATTATAAATAATGAAATTATAAAGAATGGCAGCCATAGATTAATTGTTTTTGTCATTTCCCATAGTTAAGCCATGGATTGCACGACAAAACCAAATGGAATTGGATGTCACGGAAATTGATTATTATAAATAATGATGCATACTAATACATTTCATTCACATTTTGCTGCTCAAATTAGCTATTGAGCCGTGGTTTTTTGCACCTGTAGTGAGTTACGTATTCAGTTACATCATGCTAAAATGGAGCTACTTTGTTCCACAAGGATTATGTATCACTGTCTTTTCCTCGCCATTTTGCTCTCATTCAGCCTGACTATGATTAGCCATACCTGCAATTGAGTGGAGGCATCAATGGATCCTGGTGTTGGTGTAGGTCACGTCGTGGGTCCGAGCATTGGCGGCCCTGGTGGTCGACCAGGCAGCCGCGACCAAGAACACCGTGGTGGGCACGGTGGTCACAAATGAGGCGATCCCAGCTGTGACAAGTGATGGTAATTTCTTCTTGCCATGAAATTTGCAGGATATGTATTAATTGATAGGTGTAGGTGTATAGAATGTTATGTATTCACGGTTGGGTGTAGCGTGTATAGAGTGGTATGTAATAAGTGTGATAATAATGAAAGGTTGTCTTTGCGTGATGACAGTGGCATCTTTTCTTGTTTTAAGTTTTGCGTTTAGAAATTAATATATAAATTGTTGTTGGTGTGGATTGCAGAAGAAGAAAGGTTTTTCTTTCTTTCTTTCTTTCCGGTAGTTTCTTTCTGTGCACTCCGTATAGTTATTGATCTCTTTATATAAAGAGATCATTGGATGACGACTTCAAGAGGGTGATTGGAATCAGGTTCTATTAACTTTTTGTGCGTAAAAACTTTGGTCTCTAGCAATAATAATTGATTTTCCTCCTGCAACGCTTCTCAGTCCTCCTTTTGTTTTGTTTCTCTGGGAAACCTCCCCTTGCTTTTTACCTAACACTACAGCAGTTATTGCGTTATCTGCAGTGTTCCCCTGTGGACTTTTGCCATGGGCTTTTTGCTTATCCACTTGCATAGTAAGACTTCACAACTCTCTGTCTTACTCCAATGTTTAGTTTTGTTTCTGTTACTAGCGAATCTGACGTTGTCTCTTTCACTGGCTGCATTACTGGGTGAGCAGACTGGCATTCATACTTTTGGTTCTCCTTCGTTCCCTTAGCTGTAAGTCCCTGTAAATGTTCGGAAGTAGAATTACTAATGATATAAGTTAATGATATAGAAAAGTTGTCAACTATTGACTTCTGCGTGTTTATTGCTGCATTACTTGTGCAGATAGTTTTGATAGTTGGAGTGAAGCTGCAACTTATAATATTAGAGATGGCCTTAGCAATTCAAGGGAGACATTCTGTAGTTAAAGGAATTCCAGTGGTGCAGCCAACCGATAAGTTGTTTTGGTTCGATCGCCCTGAACTTATTATATTCTTGATCCATTTCACTCTGTTCCAGGTATCGAAATAATTGCGTTATAAATTTTATTTCCTTAATTGTGTCTATTATATTTATGACAATGACATAAAGGCTTGATGGTTCCCGCAGAATGCTTTCCAGCATTTTTAATTATAATAAATTATAATATCAGCAGAGACTTTGAATCTGCACAGTTAACAATAGGATCACAATGATGATTGCAGTAGCAATTTGGCTTAAACTCCTGTTTCCACGATAGGCTTTATACGGTCATATTGTGAATAGTCATTGGGCAAGTATGTCGATCATTATATAAAAGCATATTCCCGTCATAAAGATCTTTTCTTCGGTTAATTTTAACAATTGCTTTGTATATAATCATCATAGATCAAAATTAACTGATAACCTTGTTTCTTGTTAAAATTTATAATCAACCTAAGTTCAAATTTAGAATAATATTTTTAAATTCTAATTTAATTTTTTTTAGTGCACACATTCTTTGTTTCCTAAAATTTAAGTCTTTGGAAATTGCAAAAATGTATTATAAATGTAAGTCCCAACTCTAGCCTGAATTTTAATGTTTGGAATAGATTTGCAAATATTCTCACCCTTGTTTTACACTTCCCCTTTAAAGATCATTAATGGGGAACTGAAATTATATGTATGTATTGTGTGGAAGATTCCTGCTTATTATCTTACGAATCTGTTCCAGGTGAGAACGATACAGGCCAGCAGACATTCAAAATGATTTTATTTATTTATTTTTAAATAATTTTTTATATTGTCTCTAGAGACAATAGTTTGAATTATGGACATTTTTTTTTTTAATAATTTTTTATATTGTCTCTAGAGAGACAATAGTTTGATTTATGGACATTTATTTTTTTTTAAATAATTTTTTATATTGTCTCTAGAGAAACAATAGTTTGAATTATGGACATTTATTTTTTTTAAATAATTTTTTATATTCTCTCTAGAGAGACAATAGTTTGAATTATGGACATTTATTTTTTTTTAAATAATTTTTTATATTGTCTCTAGAGAGACAATAGTTTGAATTATGGAATTGTCTCTAAGAAGACAAAAATGTAATTGTCTCTAAAGAGACAAATGAAGTTGTCTCTAGGGAGACAAATGAAATTGTCTCTAAAGAGACAAATGAAGTTGTCTTTATAGAGACAATAATAATATGTGTTCTATATTCTCTTTATAGAGACAAATTTTTGAGACATTATATTTTGAGACACCCGCTTAGAGACAATATTTGAGTTTCTTTTTGTCTTAAGTTAAGACAATTGACTCAAATATTGTCTTAAAACCCCCTACATGTAGTAGTGCACCGTCGTTGCCAATAATTTCAATTATTTTCACGGTGTCACCGCTTTTGTTTTGAACATTTTAAAAGAAATCTAGCTGAAACTAAATACCATCAACAATTACGTATAGTGCAACTAATGTAGTTTTTAGTTTCCGTATTCTTAAATCGATCGTACTTCATAAATTAATTATCAAGTATTTTATGTTTTTATTTCTATGCTGTAACTGGAATAATTTTATATCTTATTATGCATAAATATATTTATTGAGTATTAAAAGTACTGTTCCAGTGATATCTTGATATAATATTAACAAGTTGATAAATATAGAAGTAGTTAATGTAAATTGATAAATTTAATTACAATAAGATGGAATTACAAATTTTAACTGATATTCCAAAAGCAAAATATAACATCAAATTTTGTATTCATCTCTGGCTCTATTTAATTTTATCAAATCGCCAGCTCTATGGCTCTATTTAATTTAACTTATTTTTATGTAATAAATTACTATTATTATTTTTATGATTATGGAAATCTGAAAATCTGAAAATGTATTTGTTGCACCATGCTAATCTTATATTTAAATATATGAAATCTCATAAATATTATAATTTTCCATTACATCCAACTTCCGGTTACAGATATAAAAGTTATATGCCGGAACCGTTAAGTTTAAAGAACCCAGAATAATTTAGTTGGATTAGTGCAATGAATCAATCAACCAAAATTCGGGTATTTTCATGGAAAAATAATTGAGTTTTCGTGCAATGAATCAATCAACCATTTATTCGTTATTTCCATGGGTGAACCAATTACTAAGCGCAGCCCATTCTTTTGATCTTGTTTACCTTATTTTACTTTTCTCAAAGGCGCAAGGACAGCCTCAGATTTCTCTGCCTTCAACGGAAATGGCTTCCCTTCACATTGTATATAAACATTATAAGAATGGCTTCTCCTCATAGATATTTTTCAGTAGAAGACTTCAGAAAGTTTAAATGGAAGACCAAATTTCAATGGATATTAAATGTTTTGATATTACGAAAGTTATATAATATTAATCTAATGTGTGATATTTTTAAAATAATTTAAATTAACATTAAATTTAGGGTAGGTGTCTGAAACCAATACTTTTCATTACACAATATATACCTCTCTCATTATACATGTGATTTTTTTTAACATATTTTTGGAACACTTGAACCTGAATTATATTATCTTCTAATCACCATAATTCTGGTTGGAATTAATATCTGAATTATAAATATATGGATTTATATAAATATTATATCTATTCCTCTTATATGGACAATGCCCAATTTATATATATATATACTTTTAAGTGGTGTTAATGGCTTATTAGTCCTTAGACATACACTATTAGTAATCTCTTTTCAAATTAAACTAAGGTTTTATTCATTGTGGGTTAATCTATCTCAATCTATCTCATGAGCGCAATGATTTTGGCCACTAATAATATTTTCAAAATGATTTTTTGGTTGAAAGGATTTACATGATTGGTATTTTATGTACATAAAGTAATGTTGACATTAGTTTATTAGAATTAAATGTTTGGTTTCCTATTATATATAGGTTGTATTATTCGCCATAGACCACACCACACGGCCATCTCCATGTAATGGCCATGCACTACTTTCATTTAGTGGCCATCTGCTACTTGCGAACGGTTTCACAAGCTGCATTTTCCAGGTAAGTGGTTTCAAGCATGGCCTTCTTTTGCGCCCTGAGTAACTTCTCCTACTATGCAGGGTTCACATTTCCTTTAAGTTATCCTTTCACCCGCCCAACTGTCCACCTACAATTTTCTACAACCTTGGTATGATTGGGCTTCACTACCAAGAAGGCCTCTAGTAAGGAGACCACAGACCATGCCACATGATCATGTGCATGTAATGGACAAGTGCTACTTGCATGTACTCACCATATGCTACTTGTGAATGGTTCCACAAGCTATGCTTTCCGAGTAGGTGGTTTCAAGCATGGCCTTCTTATGCACCTTGCAAGGCAGTGTCTACAAGGTTCACATTTCGTTTTAAGTTATCCTTTCACCCCTCTCGTTCTTTGCATTAGCTTCTTAATAGGCTCAATTGTCCACCCACAATTTTATACAGCCTTGGTAAGATTGGGTTTCACTGCCAAGAAGGCCTCTACTGGGCAACTCCCACAACAAAAGGCAAGGGTTATTCACCACCTTCTGTGATTTGTGCGTATTACTTGTGAAAAGTTCCTCTGTGCCATGCAATAGCTTACTTTAGTGCACTGCAATAGTTTCTGCTCCCTACAAGTTTATGCTCCCTGCAATAGCTTGCATCAATATTTCTTACCTACAAGTTATGTTTTGAATAGATTTTGCCCTTCTCCCCGTTCTTCTATGCCATACAATAGCTCCAAAGCATGCATTTTAGTTCTCCTTTAGGGCTACCAAAACTGAATGAATAGGAAAGAGGTGAATGAAAAAGCTCAATCAATGTCACTAGTAAGTGTACTAGAAGTGTGCCCTACATCTGTAAATGAATTTCTACCAGATACTATTAGTACATACATATGTTGTTGCAAAAACTCTATTTTTTGAAATATTCCAAATCTTGTATCGGGCTAATTTTATACGTGCCTTCCTTCTTGTTAGATACTTCACGTGCCTTCTAAACATTGTAGAACTCATCCATTCCTGACATTAGGGTTTTCAGTTAGGAGCCTTTATAGATAAAGGCTACCATTTAGGCCTTCACACCCTAAAGAAGTACTTTAAGAGAAAAAATTTAAAAGTTCCTTCGACTTACAACAAAAGGCTCATGTTTTTTATCATAACATTGTACTAGAATGATCCCTTTACACTAGTTATAGAGAAGTGGAAAAACAAAATAAAGCACCAAATATGAAACAAAATACCTTGTTGCCTTCATATTCCTTCACTGCACAATTCCGTGCCACCTCTGTTAATTTTATGGTCTCCTTTAACAACTCTATTATTTTTTTCTTTATCGTGTCACGTCCAATATTTTTGATGAGATAGTTGTTAGCTTTCCAACTAGGGAATTCATAGAAGGGATGCCATTTAAGAGGGTTTGTACTATTAATAAAGCATTTGGTATGTCTGAAAATGTTGTGTATACAACTTGCATAAACCCAAGGTACTCATGAAGCTTATCCTAAAAATGTTGTGTGTACAACTTGCATAAAACCAATGTACTCATGAAGATTATCTTGAAATGTTCAAGCAAGCCAAAATCAAGATATTAAAGAAAAACAACACAAAGTACATGTATTTAAATTTGATCAAAATGGTATAATGGTTTTGACATGAATTCAAAAATTGTTTGTTTGATTGAATTTTAGAAGAAGATACCATGTGTTTAAGTGATTGTGCATATGCTTCTAGATAAAATTGGTTTGCTTTCATTTTGGTTGGCGATAGGAGATCACGAGATAACTTACCATAAAATCATAAGTTTAGAGGGATTTAAAAAAACTCTCTAAATGGGAAGGTATGGGGACCATTCAGATTAAGCTGTTTAGAATGCAAACATATTTTTCTATACAATGTAGTAATTTTGTGAAACATTTTCAAATTTAATGTTGAGCGGAGAAACATATGCATGGTTTTATAACATACCTATAAATTTTGTGGATTGTAACTAAATGTTACACAGAATACAAATATCATTTTAGCATATTCCATTCCATAAGAATTTCATCAATGTATATGCATGTTCATATGCCATTATTGATGTTTTATCTTCCCCTATAGATTGAACTAAATCCAATGTATTTGACTTTTCAAAAATTGTTCCTAGGTTAATCAGAAAGGGTCTAACTCCAATGTTGTTGGCACTGGTGCTAAATATGTTACTAAATCTTCTACCAAGTAACATGGCGACCAAACTCATTGAAACCTAGTATTGATCATTAGATCTTGAACATCCATTCTATATGTAAGTGTTGGGCCGCTGATTTGTCATCATTTCACCGTTATTTACAATCATCCTTTTAACCATTTGTTCCATTTGTTCCTTGCCCCATTTTCCACAAGATCTTATGAACACTTCATAAATATTTCCAACACTCAAAGTGGTTAATTTTCATACGTTTTCTTTGCTTTTAATGAATTAATTAGGATTATGTTTGGTTTTACTAGTGACGGTTTGGCCAGTTCAAGTTTCTTTTGCAACTCAGTCCAATCTTTGTAGCTCTCTCCATGGTTAAGGTAGTAGCACCACTCTAGAATGAAATCCGACGCTTGGACTTGGTTTCTAGAAGCTCCAATAGGGATTTGTATTGGTCAAATTCCACCCAGCTTGCACGTGTGGACCTCCAACAAGAGATCAGAGGAAAAATACAATAATTTTGACTAGCTAACTTCTAACGCATTTTCTGAGCAAATAAAAATGAATTTTGAAAAATGAAAACATGGGTTTAATTCAACATGAGCCCAACGAAGTTCTGACTCAGAAGTTTCCTCAAATTTATTACCATTTGAGAGATTCTCTAGGTTCTTTGGAGCCCTATTTCGAAGATTGCGTGAGTAAATGGTACAGTCAATACCCAATGACCAAAAACATTGGAACAAGTTGTTCTTTAGTGAATTTATGGCAGTGAGATCATTCTTATCATAAATGGGCTGAATTTTTATCCAAGGATCCATCAAATAAGATTGGATTTTATTTTCAAAACTAATCTATAAAGATCTCATGACTAGAACTTAAACACGAAAATTTTGAGTTTGTTAATTGCCTAAAAACTCTATAAATTGTAGTTTGTTTGATGAGAATATCGATCATATGTAAATGATGAATATTAACATGTAATTATTGTTTCTATTTGAAGAAGAAGAAATCTATTTTTTTCTAGTGAATTTAATCTCTGATCTCGCCCAACGCTGAATGAAATTGGTGATTTAAATCAAGTGATCTGAGTTTAATATTCCTCACCCTCATCAAGAGGTACCCTTGTGGAGTTTTGAGATAGTATATTTGTCATTTTAATTTCATTTTTTAGTATTTTCTTCGATTTAATTTTCAATCTCTTTAGATGTTTGAATGATTTGTTTTCAATATAGTTTTCTTACATGCTTTCTGTCTGTTATAGGTTGAGTGCTCGATTAAAACTTTAAAATTCAAAAGCACTCTCCTTAAGTATTTTCTTTCATTTTCATGGTTGTTGTAGTCGTCATTTTATATATATCGTTGGTTCTTGATAGAATACGCACATGAGTAATCTTTGGAGGCTCTTTCACTTGAAATTTTATCAACAGACCATTGTCTTTTCACTACTTTCTATAATAGTTTTCAATTACAAGTTTTTAGAATAGTTGTGCTTTCAATTTGATAGTTATATTTCATTAAAATAGTTTAGATTAAATTTATTTCAAGTCCCATAGATTAAAATTAGAGTTGAATTGTTTTACAGATCATAGAATAAATTTCCCTTTTCAAGTTGGTTATGTAGATTTCCTTTCATTGTTTAATAGAATAGACTTTAATTTATGTTCAGTAGAATAGATTTTAATTTCTTGTCCAACTAGAATATATCTCGAAATTTTCATAGTATAGATTGCTTTAAAAGTTCATTTAAATTTCAAAGTTTTCAGTTTGAATTCCTTGGCCTTTTTAGACAAAACATGTGGGTATGCTTATCAAAATTTAGTCATAAATAGGTTTAAATACTCATGTGCAATTAGATTAGTTTCTTTGAATTGAAAGAAGATATCCTAACACATATAGTGCGCATATACTTCACAAGTTCATGAAACCCTATTCTGACGATTAATGATAAGTAATTTAATAGTCGATTAAATTACCCAACATTTTGGCGTAGTTTTCGAGGAAGTATACATAGGTGTTAGCTTTAAATTGCATCCATTTAGTTTCTTAATATAATCTCATTTTAGTACATCCTAGAGGTAGATTCATTAAAAAAAGAGTCAAAAAGACGTCAATCACCTACCACACCCACTAAATCAAGTGGTGCAGTAAGAGGTAGATCACCTTCCACATCTTCAATTCATATTTTTGCAAGTAGAAGAAGCATTGAAAAAAAGAGGTTGAAGAAATGGATGGAAATGATGTCAATGAGGAAGATCCTTTTGGATTTCCCATTCAAGAAACTAATATCAATGTTCATATGAAAAACATCACTCCATCCGTACTTCCTAGATTCAAAGGTATGAGATCAAATGACCCGAACACCTTATTTTTCGAATTTGAAACACTTTGTAGATATTTTGGCTACTCATTACACACTCAAATATTGAATTTGTTTCTGGAAACATTGAAGAATAAAGCTCTTTTATGGTTCATGGATTTAGGAAAAATTTCTATAAGGACATGGGATGATATGAAACAAGTATTTTTGGAAAAACATAAATATTAACGCATACACCGTGACCTTAGAAATGAAGTCTTTAAGATGACACAAAAAGAGGATGAATGCCTAGAATATTTAGTAGAGTGGTTACTTATAGTATAAAAAGATCTAAATTACATGATTTAGAATTCGACACATTAAAAGCTTTCCTATTAAAAGTTATAAGGGATGAAAGGATTAATCTTCTTAACCTGATGAGAAAAAGAGATGTCTCTCAATTTCCATTTCAAGAGATTTGTGAACTGTGCAAGAACATATCAAGAGGAAAAGCAAAGTATGGAAGATACCGTCAAGATCCAGTTATGGAAAGAGTAAGTAAGTCAGCATTAGGATTGGTAAGTCAAACTGAAATTAAAAATTTATTAGACATTACCGTCAAGATCCAGTTATGGAAAGAGTAAGTAAGTCAGCATTAGGATTGGTAAGTCAAACTGAAATTAAAAATTTATTAGACATTCGTGGTAATTTAAATGAAGAAATGAATATGCTAAGAATGCAAAACAAGAAAAAGGTTGAGGGTGTTGCTTCATTTATATTTTTCCCTAAATGTAGAAAGAAACATTCTTTGCATGAATGTCCACTTGATAACATTAAAATTTGTGAAATTTTTGCAGGATCACATACTACTAAAGATTCCCATCATTACCAAGGTTGAAGGTAGTTTACCAGGGAGAAAATAAAACACTAGAACAATCCTGTTATGTAGCTCTAAGAAGACCATGGCAGTCCCATCAACTTTGTATGATGCAAGATCTTAATTCTCAATTTCATGGTTATGTACAAAAATCTCAGAGTAATTGGAAAACACATTTGCCTTGGAAATCTTGGCCATCTCAATCCCAACCGCAAAACCAATGTTGGCAAGAAGATTCACAACATCGTTACAAAGGAAATCCACCATATCCTGAATATTTTCATTATTATCCTCAATACCAATATCAATCGTATCCATACCATTCACCTCAATCACAACATCAGTTTCACCCTTAGATGATCTCAATTCAGCCTTTCTCAGTCAACTACATGCACAACCACTTCAAATCCCCAATAATAAAACACCTCAATCTACTTAAAATGTGGAGGTATTGCAAAAATGATGTCCAACTATCATTGACGAAAAAAACAAGAAGAAGAAGATTCAGATAAGGGTGAAGAATCATGGATGCCCGTTGAAGATGAGCAGTTGTTGGAAACCGAGATTGAAATGGTCTTTGCATGCCTATCACAAGATTATATTAATGGGGATTACATCTATGAAGACTTGATTGGAATGGTAGAAGGCAGCCAAGGAAGACAAGATTACAATGAATCTTGGTTCAAAATAGCCATCAGATCCTAGTACTCAATTCCTTAGTATTTGCTGACATCATCTCTATCAAGGAATTTGGTCTCTCATATACAGGTATATATCAAAGTGTTTCTTTCAAACCTGCATATATATCAAAGTGTTTCTTTCAAACCTGCATATGAGTTTATCTATCATCTTGTTATACACATGGTTTCATTGGAATTATTCCTATACTTGAACAAGATTTATTTTTCAAGTAGAGTACGACATATTAAAGAAAAAAAAATGTAAAGAGAAAAATAAGACCTATTATGAAAACCAACCTGGTGGTGCAATTAGACATGAGATTTTCTTAAAAGCCAGGGAACTGGCGAGAAAAGTTCACAATAAGTTTTGTAATTTAATGATGGTTTCAATCTTTTATTATGGTTCTTCAAATATTTTTGTTCTATGGTTGAGTTGGCTGATGTGGGATTAAGGCCCACCTTCCAATAGATCTTGTCACATCGACTTCAACACCTTATCTGGGATAAAGCTTAGAGTTTCTTTTGAGGGCCTTGGAACTTGCATTCATCAATGGCAAGCCTCCTCGCTAACAATAATGGGAATAGGAAAATGTCTATTGATTGTGATATCTTGCAGGTGACTCGACCTCAACACATTCATTCATCCCTGTCAAGATGCACTTAGGTACCTTGACACTCATTTACATTATCGGTGAGTTTTATTGCATTGGTTAATGATTGTCATTAGCAATCGATAATCCAATGATTTATTTCCATGCTCAACTTCGACGCATTCATTCTCATGGTAAGAATTGTACCATGTATTTTGGTTTTGATGAAGACTATATGGTTTAATAAAATCAACAACAATTTGCAGCAGTTCATTTTATGGTTTTAAAATGTTTCTTGTAGCAACATGTTTGTATTTTGTTCCAATAAAATATGTCATCCAATAGAAACATGAGGGCACTTCATTCACTTCCTTTTCAAGCAAATCAATAAAATTGGATCTATTTCAATCAATCTTCATTCAAATTTCATGGTCTCTACTTCATCATAAATCACACAACCAAAATCATCATATTAGACTGAGAGAAAACAACTTTCGAAAGAGTTTGACATTTTCTGCAACAACTACATAAAGTTGCATTTTCTGCAGCTATTGTTGTAGTTGCTTGTTCTTTTTACTGTAGTAGCTTGTTCCAAAGTAGTTTTTGCACAGTGATCGCAAGAAATTAGAGCATAAATAAAAAAATTTGAGATACTAGGTTTTCATTTTCACTACTGTGCACACATCAAGATAGAATTTAGTATTTTTATACAGTAACATCTCTTCTTCATCAAAATGGAATTCTAAAGGCATGTGGTAGTAAAATAGGTAAAATTGCATCATTTACCTTTTTAAGCACTCAATTTGGCCTTAAAATGAGTTTGTGGCATATGTTTTTGGTTTGACATTGGTTGGCGTGAAGGGTGAAACAATGGGGAAGTTGATTCGACCATATCTTGCAAATGATGCATATGTTGGTCCTAAAATTCTTATGGTAAATACATCATGGTAGTGTAAATAATTATAGAAATTTTCAAGAAATTCTAGTGTGTAGTTTTCAATAAATTGGCCGCCATAATCTATAGCCATTTCTCATTTTTTTCTCAAGAAGTGTGCACCCAATGGGCAAAATTTCTTGTGGGAAGATGCATAATATTAATGGTAACAACCTTAAAAAAAATTAGGAGAATCTGATTTACCATTAAAGATAAATTGGAAAAACAAGTTTGCTACAAGAAGGGGACAAATTTTGTGGAACAAGATCAAAGTGATGGTGAACGCATCATGCACGAACAGAGTCGCTGAGTAAAATCAACATAAAATCAGTGTTCAAATCCTTTTCTCTCCTCCACTAATTCGAAGAGGTAAACTTGATGTAAAATCACTTATGAAACATTTTAATTTGATGAAAGTTTAGAAAATTATGATGTGCAACCACAATAAGTATAACAACCTTTCATTTTGTCACCATATATTTCATTTTGTAGACCACTTATACCATCAACCATCCCTTTCACTTTTACTCATTTTAATTAAATTTTTCTTTGTTCAAAAATAAATCTTTATGACAACAATAAAAACTCAGCATATAGGGTTGCAAAAGATGAATTCAAAAGTTGGGAAATGAAGACAATTTCTAGAAGCAGCTTCGCAAGTTTTTCTTGCTAAAAGTTTATTATGGAATCAATAAAGCTAGTAAAATCAAGAATATGAAACCATAATACAACCTATTCTTATGTTTTTGTAAGATGATAGGAAATTATTCAAGTGAATCCAATTTTTTGTTCACGAGGTATTAAGGAAGTTTATCACATCTAAAGTTACAAGAGATGTCAACATCAAGATACTTTTTCTAGCAATTGAAGGCAATCAAGCAACAATTCTTGAGTACCAAGCTTTTATTACCTTGAAGACTGGAGGTATGGCATATTTAGAAGTTGAATTGGTAGTTGAATGATGTGCTTCATTCAAGGTGGAGACAGAGTATAGTTATAGTTTAACAAGGAGAGGCTACAATGTCTTGGTAAAAATATGAAGGCTCTGCGATATGGTTCTTTTGATATAAGAGAAACTATGGGAGAAGTAGACAAGAGAAACCTCACTTTCTAGCTATGTTTCTCTCCCGAAAGAGTTTAATATGTCATATCTTGGTTCAAACTATGGTTTGTGACTTTTTATTTCACTATTATTTATTTTCTAGATAATTTTAATCTGCATGCACACACAATTAATAGTACTCTACAAATCGATAATTCTGAAGAGAAATAAAAGCGTTATAGTGTATATTTCGGATTTTCAAATATAGTTTCATTAGATCTATTTTGAAGAATTATCCGATGGAATATCCACGACACTTTATGGATCAAATTAAATTTAGCGAGGAATCACATAATAATAAATTGAAGTCTAATGATGGCTAAAAAAAGGTTAATGATCCATTTAATTAATTAAGGTTGTTGGAGGGGAGAGACTTGATGCTAGGAAGACGTGTGATGGTGACTAACAACATAACATAAAACTTGATTAGTTAGAAAGGGAAAATGATTTAGTAGATCCATGAGGATCTACTCGGAATCAACATCAGTGGTTTACCAGCATAGTAAAAGGGAAACTAACACCTATCATTTTATATGTGTGTGTGTGCCAACTAATTGCTAACCAAGTCCTCAGTTGCACTAATAAGACTTGTGCGTCACCGAGATAATTGAATAGTTCAAAATGGTGAATATGTGAGGGAATCGAGGCAAAGGAGAGTCATCACAAAGAGCACCTACTCTAAGAACCCCATTGCCATCACTAGAGCTAGCTCTCATATTGTGCTCTACAGAGATGATTAATGAAACTTTAAGAGGGCACAAAACAATTGAGGTGGACCTAGAGCACCTTCCATCAAGGGTGGGAATGTCAAGGGATCAAAGGACTTTAATAGAGGATCTCCAACTAAGGACATTACTAGGAAGCTTCAAAATATTAAGCCCCGATAATTTTCTAGAAGTCGTGCAAGCAAACAAGTATAAGCCTGGTTGGAGGCAATGACAAGATGTTTCACACTAAGGTAGTATACTTCTCATTTGAAGGCTAATATAGAGACATTCCAACTCAATGATAGTGATATTGATTCATATTATAATTGATAAACCAATTAGTACGATTCTAAATTTTTTAATTATAAAAATGATTTCATTTAAGTTATTATATATATGTAGACTCAATCGATTTTGTTATATTACAAACAATTTATTTAGATGAATACTCACCATATGGATATTACGTTAAAGAAAAATTAATTAATCATCATTCATATTGGTAACTCTGATATTTTATAATGAAGAATATATTTTCATCTTTAAAAGATGAAATTTATAAATAATGTTGTTAATAGTTAGCATAAATTTTAACACAAGTTTCTAAATGAAATATATTTATATAAATAGAATTTTTATTTTGTTAGTCAATTTAGAAATTACAACAGGCTCGACCTTTGGCTTGAGAAACCATGACCCAGGGACATCTAAGGCATCAAAATCACCATGGGATCGTGCACTGGATTATTTCCCATGAACTCGTGACCTTCACATCATGGAGTAACTTAACTGTATACCCCATCACCACCAAATAAACTTATATAAATATAATTACCTTAATTAAAATAAATTCCCAATTAAAATATATTTATATAAATATAATTATTCTGATTAATATTATAATTAGCAAAATATCTAACGTTGTTACTATTATATTCAATGTGAGTCAATTTAAACCAAGTAGTATTACCTTGAATGTGAGTCAATGTAAGCCTAGGATATGGTTGTTACTATTATATTCAATGTGAGTCAATTTAAGCCAAGTAGTATTACCTTAAATGTGAGTCAATGTAAGCCTAGGATATGGTTATTGGTAGATGGTATTTTTGTTTCTCTCGTGTTCTCATTAATTTTATTGCAATTTTACTTGTTTTTTAAAGCAAATAACATTTTAAATTTTATGGACCAATAAGTTTTTGTGGCTAAAAGATTATATTTATTTTAATTTTTATTTAGTATATAATTTTTAATATTTTATATTCATAGTGTAGACATGTTAATTTTGGATATACATAGTTGTGAGATGAATGAAATCTTTTGAGATGAAAAAGTCTAAAATATTAAAAGTTGTTGATAAGTGGAGAGTTGTAATTCTATTTGATTAATAGATCCACTGTTAAACAAGTATGGTTCTGTGTGTGTGTGTGTGTGTTAATCATGGAAAGAGTATGCCATCTCTTTCATCTTGAGTAATAAGATAATAAAATATTTTCTTTTTTAATTATTTCTCATTTGTTTTATATCAAATATATATTTACAAATATCTTATTACAAAACTATCTAATTTTAGGTTTCCTGCGGGCATACACCTAATCATATTTCAAATTTCATCTTGTCGGTTTGGAGATGTTTAACCTATGTGTTAATCATGGCGGTTGGGGCCTTAAAGACACTCCATATTTCAACTTGCATTGCTTCTAAAAAAAATTGGCGAGCAGTTAGCAGTGATGGCCTCTGGAATCGAATCATCATGGATAAATATCTGTAGAACATGGATCTCAATGGTTGGCTACAGGTTGGTTCTTCAAACCCTACTTATATTTGATTATCATGGCATAGTCTCCTTGACACTAAGCATTGGTTGTTTGGGAATCTCAGGTGGGATGTTGGCTCGAGATCTATCATGGAGATAGGCCTAGACGCGCTCTAAGGTATGATTGGTCCACATTAATTAACTCTTCCTACCATTACATTTATGCAGAATCATGAATTTTTTGTGATTAACGATATTGCAAACATTTATATTTCCACTACTTCATTCATAGATTGGATGCAACTGAGCTAGAGATTTTAGATCTTGATGCAAATGAGCTAGAGATTTTAGATCCCATGATTTCGAAATGGAAATTATATATGACTAACCTTAAAATCTCTTGAATTCTCCTCTCTCCAGAAGAAGACAAATTTATTTGGTTTGGTGACTCACAATAGGAAAAGGTAGTTTTTCAAGAGACATATTGTATAATCACCCAACTCGCCAGACATATTTTGTTTTCCTCTTGGCTTGGTCGGTCTTGGAAACGAAATTTTCCTCTGAAAGTCAAGTTTTTTTCCTAGTTGGTATTAAACAACTAGATTCCTGGTAGATGCAACCTTTGCCTTTGCTTTAGAGAGGACATCTATCACCCCTTTCTCCACTGTCTCTCTGCCACATAGGTTTGGACATGCATTTTACACTTGATAAACTCCTGTGTCTCTTACGTTCGTAGGTGGACAATGGATCATCAAACCCATAGGACATTGGATTTATTTATCATTTGTGGAATTTGACGATCTAGGAATGGTCTTATCTTTGAGAAAGTGATGTCTGATATATGGAGGAAAAGTTGTGGAATCATATCTTACTATCTAGAGTATTCTTCCTCTTTGTCTACGGATTCTAAAATCCCTCCTCAACCTCGCAATATATGGTCTACTTTTCCTGTCCGTTCTTTTTGATGGGCCACCTTCTTTTGGCTTGTGTGGATGTGGTATGGCCATTCATTTAGGGCCACTGAGCTCCTACAGATTTCACAGGCACTATGGCAATGGCTCCAACACTCGTGTTGAATTACTCACACTTTGGGGTGTCTTGCACTGTGCTAATTGGCTTGACCCTAAGGATTTTATAGTTTTTGGAGACTCCAAATGTGTGATTTATTAGGAAAATGATAGAGGTTTTTAAACTCTCCAAGTCTTGACTCCTGGAAAAGTAGAACTAACACCTTGATGAAAGTGTTCTATAGTGGCTCCATCACCCACATCTATTGGATCCAAAATTACAAAGTCGATCGACTCTCCAAAGGAAGGTTGAAGTTAAGACCCTAAGTACAGGATCAGATTCCAGTTTTTTTAGTCTTGCAATTTGCAAGTGACAAGTCACGTTATGATCTAACACATCTGTTCTTGTCATGATTTTAAACTATTCATAGTAGCGAGAATATATTTTTTTTTATGGGGTAAGTTTCAATTTTATAGAGAACTTGTTATAGTATAACCATATAGAGAATGGATAGTGAGAAAATCCATTCTCTAGAATATGTACTTTCTCTACAAAATTAACTGAAAACATTTTTCGGTTTTGAAAAAAATACTCTAAATCCCCACCAACCACTTAATTTTTTAATAATTCTGAAAAGAGGAAATAAGACGCCTAATAGCCCATTAGTTTAACTAAATAATGTGTCACATCCTCTTTAATTATTTTTCTTGTGTTCACTGACATGGTGTTATTTTTCTTATCTTAAAGTTGTGTCAAGTTGAATATTTGTTCTATGTGACCCACATGGATTGAAATTTGCGCCCACTCTAGTGGCACTCATTATGGGGGCAACAGTCTAGTCAAGATAGGTGGCTAGAATGAGTCGTACATTTTGGGCCCATCTACCGTCGTCCAGCGCACATGTTTTATCCATAATTCTACCGACAGGGAGGCCTATAAATGGACGCTGCCACAACACATTGATAATCACATTTCCCATTGTTGGAGTTTATTAGAGGTTATATATTATTCACCCAGTGGGCATTTCCCTTTTCATTTCCCACTGTAGAGGTTATATATATCATTCGAGATGAGGTACTCATTTGCTTTTGCATTGGCAGTGATGGTAGTAGCTACACTGGTTGTGGGCAGTGTTGTAGGCATGCCCAATACAAACTTCATATCATTTGCTTGTAACATGCAAAATATACCAAGCGGAAGTTACTTTTATATTACTCTCGGATCCCTCCTCGTAGATCGAGAGGGAAACAATGCCTTCAATGGTTACGACTACAAAGCATCGCACGTAGGCTCACCCACCACCTATGGGCATGGGGTTTGCAATCATGGAATCTCTCAGTCTAATTGTGTTAGAATAATGTAGAAATGGAAGTGTCTAGTAATGTGATAGGTTTGTTGAGTTGTCTTATTAGATGTATGTGAGTCACGAGATGTTCTAGAAGTCATCTATTTCTAATGTGAGTGACTTGTATATGAGTCATAGACTCTACCTTCCATGTTTTTATGTTGATTGCGCCTAGTGATCCCATCATTATATAGTGGGACACATTCTGATGTATGTGATGAAGTTAGTGTGTAGGCTTAGGCCTGAATTAATAATATTTTCTGTTGTGTCAAATATGTGTTCTCTAATATGGTATCATAGCCAAAGGGAGAGATCTAGAGAGATTCAAATCTAAGAGCCAGGAGGCTAAGATCTGTGACCGTTGTTTGGTAAATTTAAAGTTGTTTGGTGTTTGGTGTTGGGAAAAAGAAATTTGTTGTTCTCATATGCCCAAAACATTCACCCAGAATATGTGGAGGAGAGATAAGTGTTATTACAGAAAGTGCGATCTGCATTTTTTTCATCTTGATGCAGTGTTTTACTAGCTGAAATTTATGAGTGGATCTGCGTGGATCTGGATTTGAGGTCCTTTTACTCGGTATAGAGGATTTTTTGAGGGAAGTTTGTGTTGGAAAAGAATTTTGTGTGTGACTCGTGCAGTGCTTGGACCTGCCTATGACTCTTGTAGATTTGGGTGTAGCTGTTGCGATCTGAATGTGATCACAGGTTGTAGAGACAGCCCTGCGGTTGCCGGAGCCATTCCCCACAACGTTGGAAAAGTAGTGAAAGCCGGTGGATGTGTGGATTTATGGACGCTTTTGTTTTGAACATTAGTACCATGAAAAAACAAGTACGTTCACATCAAATTACTTTCAGTGAAATGTTATATTCCATTAAACATTACATGTCGACACTACAACACTACAACTAATGTAGTTTTTAGTTTCTTTATTCTTAAATTGATTGTACGTCATCAATTAATTATAGAAGTATTTTATATTTTTATTGTTCCACTGACATCGTGATATAATATTAATAAGTTGATAAATAGAAAAGTAGTTAATGTAAAGTGATAAATTTAATTACAATATTATGGAAGTATTTTATATTTTTATTGTTCGAGTGATATCTTGATATAATATTAATAAGTCGATAAATAGAAAAGTAGTTAATGTAAATTGATAAATTTAATTAGAATATTCCTAAAAGGATGGAATTACAAATTTTAACCGTGATATAATATTAATAAGTTGATAAATAGAAAAGTAGTTAATGTAAATCGATAAATTTAGTCAGAATATTCTTAAAAGGATGGAATTACAAATTTTAACTGATATTTCAAATGCAAAATATAACATCTAATTTTGTATTCATCTTTGGCTCTATTTAATTTTCTAAAATCGCCAGTTCTATGGCTCTATTTAATTTAACTTATTTTTATGTAATAAATTACTATTATTATTTTTATAATTATGGAAATGTGTTGGAAATAATAATCCCAACTACCGCAATAAACAGCCTAACACAACCATAATTGTCAGACGTATTTTTGCAGGTTGCCTCTCTATTTGAAGATGGAAGGACTAAAGCCAGGCACGAACCTTTCCGAAACGCAACAAGGAATTTAAAGCATTTAATGTACTTTGCTAAAATGATATGGGCAAACATTCAGTGACTATTGTCCACACTCCACAAACACCGATTCTGATTACACTCAACAACAACATCATATTAATTATTTTTCTCTATCATGAATTAAATGTAAAATTGTATGTTGAGTTAAATACGAATGTAAAAATAATTTTGATAGGTTAGAGAGTAAGAGAGTTGGAGGGAAAGAGAGCGGAAGTCGGATAAAATGGTGGAGCAAATTTGGGTGGGCGCTTGAAAACAACAATTACTGTGTTTTACTGTTTTTTATTCCGCGTGAATATAAACCTTTGTTTTTACTTGGTGAATGAGCCGCAGTCTCATGTGAATGTATTTGCAAGATTTAGAAATCAATCCTAAGTTTTATTTGTGATGCTCCAAGATTTTACCTTTGTTTTTTGCCGTGAGTGAATACCGTGGTTTTATTAAGTCCTTGTAATAGCTCCGAGAAATTCAGGTCCATGAAATCAGCTCTGCGGTGCGTGAAGCACGCTGTGATATTGTTAGTGTAAAAAAAATGTTTTTACTAGCAATAAGAATTGTTTTGAGGGTAGATTGTTTTTAACACATTTACCAGTAGGTAGAAAGTTTTTTTATTTATTTTTTTACCCTTAGAAATGGCAACATCAAGCACAAGCTTGACTAATGCTCAAATACTTTAGTTTAATGGCAAAAATTATGATTATTGGGCTATTACAATGAAGACCTTGTTTTCTTCTCAGAACATTTGGGATTTGGTGGAGAATGGTTTTCAAGAACCAGCAGATGCATTAGCATACAATGCCTTATCTCAACCACAAAGAGATTTGTTAAGGGACAATAGGAAGAAGGATTCAAAAGCCGTGTTTTATATTTTCCAAGTATTTCATGAAAGTATTTTCCGAAGGGTTGCAACAGCAACGAAGTCCAAGAAAGCATGGGACACCCTCCAGATAGCCTACCAAGGCATGGAAAATGTCAAGACAACAAAGCTGCAAATGTTGAGGAGAGATTTTGAAACACTTTGTATGAAAGAGTCAGAGAATTTAGACTCATTTTTTTACACATGTAAGTGGGTTGGTTACTCAAATCAGGTGTCATGGTGAGACACTTGAGGAAAGAAGAATAATTGAGAAAGTTTTGAGAAGCTTTCCAGCAAGGTTTGATGCCATTGTTGTGGCCCTAGAAGAGACAAAGCATCTCTCATAGTTCTCAGTGGATGAGCTTAATGCATCACTGATTTCTCATGAACATAGATTGAATAGAGCTACAAGCTCCTCATTGGAGCATGCCTTCAAGACACAAGTATCATTTGGTCATGTTCGCGGTAGAGGAAGATCATATGCTAGAGGAAGAGGTAGAAGCCCACACAGAGGTGGAAGAAGCTGCCCTTAAAGCTCAAGTGAAAGAGGCAGCAATCAAAATCCAAGTCAAAGCCCAAGCCAACATCAAGCACAAGTTTAGAGGTATGATAAATCTCAAGTTCAATGTCATTACTGTAAGAAGTATGGTCATTATGCAAATGAATGTAGAAAGAAGCAATATGACATTAGTAACAAACCAAGTGTAAATTTCACAAAAGAAAATCAGAATCATGATAGCATGTTTCTAGCTTGTAATGTAACACAAGAAAAATAGAGTGATATATGGTATCTAGATTCAAGGTGTAGCAACCACATGTTAGGAAACATAGAAATGTTTTCCAATCTATATGAAAGTTTGAAATTTGAAGTGACATTAGGGACTGATATCAAAGTCTCTGTGACGGGAAAAGGAAGAGTTAATATCCTAACAAAGAAGGGGGATAAGAAATACATCTCAGATGTTTACTTTGTCCCTAGTCTGAAACATAATCTCATGAGTGTTGGACAGCTCATGCAGAAAGGCTACAATGTCTTCTTCAAAAATGATGTGTGCACAATTTTGGATAGGCCTCCAAGTAGACCGCTGATTGCAAAGGTTCAGATGACAAGAGGTAGTTGTCACACAAGTAAACTTTCAAGCAGAGGTAAAAGATGAAAATTGGTTATAGCATTTGAGATTTGAACATCTCAACTTTGGGGGTTTGAATTTGCTGCATAGGAAAGGCATGGTGAAGGGACTGCCACTCATAGAAAAACCAGAAAGCCTATGTGAAGGATGTATCTTGGGCAAGCAACATAGAGGGACATTTTCAACAGGAAAGTCAGTAAGGGAAAATGCACCTTTGGAGATTGTCCACTGAGATTTATGTGGACCAATGCTGACACCATCAATTGGTGGTAGCTACTATGTATTGACCTTCATAGATGATTACACAAGGAAGACATGGGTCTTTCTCCTAAAACAGAAAAGTGAAGTCTTTCAGCGCTTTCGCCAATACAAAGCTCTTGTTGAGAAGCAAAGCAAACATTACATAAAATTCCTTAGCACTGATAGAGGTGGAGAATACATCTCAAATGACTTCCTTCGATTTTGCAAGGAGCATGGAATTCACAAGCAATTTACAACAAGATATACACCCCAGCAAAATGGTCTGGTAGAAAAAAAGAATAGGACCATTATGGAAATGGCAAGGAGTATGTTGAAGGAAAAGCATTTTCCAAATGATTATTGGGTTGATGTCATCGCTTGTTCAGTGTATATCTTGAATAGATGTCCAACCAAAAGCATCGAGAACATAGTTCTTGAAGAGGCATGGAGTGGAAGAAAGCATAGTGTCACTCACATGAGAGTTTTTGGATGTGTGGCTTATGCACATGTCCTGGATGAGTTGAGGAAGAAGTTGGACAACAAGGGGGAGAAATGTATATTTGTTGGATACAGTGATGAATCCAAGGCATACAAACTCTACAATCCATTAACCAAGAAGGTCATAATCAGTAGAGATGTGCAGTTCATAGAAGAGGAAGCATGAGATGGAAGTTTAGTTCATAGAAGAGGAAGCATGGGATGGAAGTTTAGAAAAGACAGTCAATGTCAAACCATGCATATCACATGAGGACAAAGAGGAATTAACAACAAGAAGTAATTCCTCAGCAATGACTCTCTCTACTCCTATTCAACCGCAACAAAGCAGGTAGGAAGCAACACCATCAACAAATAGTAAGACAATTTCGTGCAACCAAGAAATTGCTTCTCCAAGCACACCGCGAAGCGCGACACCAAGTGACATGTAGAGCCCATCTTTAGCAAGCACAAGAAGACCAAAGTTCAGAAATTTAAATGAAATTTATGAGCAAGATGAAGTTGATAGTGGCACAGGTTTGAATTCCTTATTTGCATTATTTTGTCATGTAGATGACCTAATCCACTTTGAAGATGCAGTCAAAGAAGAAAAATGGGTTGCAGTAATGGAGGAAGAAATAGAAGCAATAGAAAGGAATGAAACATGGGAGTTAGTGAGCCTTCCAAAAGGAGAACATGTCAATTGAGTGAAGTGGGTCTGTAAGACCAAAAGAAACATTGAGGGAAAGATTGAAAGGCACAAAGCAAGACTAGTTGTCAAAGGATACAAGCAGCAACATGGAAGAGATTACGTGGAGACGTTCGCGCCAGTCGCGCAGATGAAGACACTGCGCGTAGTTGTGGTGATTGTCGCGCAACATAAATGGACAGTGTATGAGATGGATGTAGAATTAGCGTTCTTGACTGGAGTGATGAAAGAGGAAGTGTATGTTGCACAACTGCATGGTTATGAGGTTGAAGGCTAAGAAGACAAAGTGTATTGGTTGAGGAAAGCTCTTTAGGTATTGAAGCAAGCACCGCACGCATGGTACAGTAGGATAGATGCCTACTTGTTGGACAATGGTTTCGACGAATGTGATGGTGAGCCTACTCTCTACATCAAAGAGAGCGAAGGTAAGATTCTCATTGTCGTCTTATATGTAAATGATTTGATTTTTACAGGCAGTGATGATTTCCTCATCACTAATTTCAAACAAGTCATGGAGAGTGAATTTGAAATGACTGACTTGGGGTTGTTAAGATATTTTTTGGGCATAGAAGTGAAGCAAATAGAAAATTGCATTTTTATCTCTCAAGCAAAGTATGTGGCAGACATTTTGGAGAGGTTTAAAATGCATAACAACAAGTCCTCACCTACTCCAACTGTCATAGGGTTGAAGTTGAGCAAAGAAGATTGTAGAAGCAATGTCAATCTGACATTATGCAAAAGCATGATAGGCAGGTTGATGTATTTGACTGCCACTAGGCCAGATATAATGTATGCAGTAAGTTTGGTGTCAAGGTTCATGGAGACACCCAAGGAGACACATTGGCAAGTAGCGAAAAGGATTCTAAGGTATGCAAAAGGGACAAAACAATATGGAATTTTGTACATAGCAACAAGTGATTTCAGGCTGGTTGGTTACACTGACAGTGACTGGGCATGCAGTGTCGATGACAGAAAGAGCACGCCAGGATATGTTTTTCATTTGGGTTCCAGAGCCATTTCATGGGCCTCAAAGAAGCATCCAATAGTGTCACTGTCAACAGCAGAAGCTGAATATGTCGTGGCAATAGCAGTAGCGTGTCAAGTAGTTTGGATGAGTAGGATGTTGAGGGATCTTCGTCATGACTAAGAGGGAGTGACAACTATTTTCTGTGACAACACCTCAGCAATTGCATTGTCAAAGAATTTTGTCTACCACAAGAGGACCAAGCATATTCATGCTAAATATCATTTTATTAGAGAATTGATTAACAATGATGAAATTGTGTTTCTGCACTACAGGTCACAGGAACAATTTGCTGATATCTTCATAAAGCCATTGGCATGTGAAAGTTTTGTTTATATTAGAAACTATTTGGGAATTGTCAATGGAGGAAATTGTGATTAAGGGGGAATGTTGTAAATAATAATCCCAACCATCACAATAAACAACCTGACAACAGCCATACTTGTCAAACGTATCTTTGCAGGTTGCATCTTTGTTTGAAGATGGATGGACTGAAGCCAAGCACGAACCATTCTGAAACGTAACAAGGAATTTAAAGCATTTATTTTACTTTGGTAAATAGATATGGGCAAGCATTCATTCAACGATTATTGCCAACACTCCACAAACACCTGCGCGATTCTGATTACACTCAACAACAACATCATATTAATTATTTTGCTCTATCATGAATTAAATGTAAAATTGTATGTTGAGTTAAATATGAATGTAAAATTCATTTTGATAGGTTAGAGAGTAATAGAGTTGGAGAGAAAAAGAGCGAAAGTCTCTAAGGAGAAAATGGTGGAGCAAATTTTGGTGGGCGTGTGAAAACAACGTGTTTTACTATTTGTTATTCCACGTGAATGTAAATCAATATAGACCTTTGTTTTTACTTGGTAAATGAGCTACAGTCTCATGTGAATGTATTTGCAAGATTTATAAATCAATCCTAAGTTTTATTTGTGATGCTCCAAGCGTTTACCTTTGTTTTTTGTTGTAAGTGAACACTATGGTTTTATTAAGTCTCTGTAATAGCTCTGCGAAATCTAGGTCCGCAAAATCAACTCAGTGGTGAGTGAAGCAAGATGCGTGAAATCAGATCCGCGGTGCGTGAATCTAGGCTACACGAAATCAGCTTCGCGAGAGTCATAGCCCTCTGCCCCTTTGCGAAAATTCTCTCTGCGTAATTTTTTTAAATTTTTCTAACAAAATCTGAAAATGTAGTATTTGTTGCATCATGCTAATGTTATATTTTAAATTATATTCTTAATGTATACATTTCGGATAAATATTATAATTTTCGATTAGATCCAACTTCGTGTGTCAGATATCTTCTCATTGTAGCGTAGAAGTTATATGTCACAACCATTAAGTTTGAAGAAAACATAAATACAAAATCTTTGCTTCAACCGTTTCATGGTAAAATTATTTAGTTGGATTCATGCAATGAATCAATCAACAATTTATTCGTTATTGCCATTGGTGAACCAATTACTAAGCGAAACCTATTCTTTTGATCTTGTTTACCTCATTTTACTTTTGCCATTGGTAAAGCAATTAATAAGCGCAGCCCATTCTTTTGATCTTGTTTACCTTATTTTACTTTTGCCATTGGTGAAGCAATTACTAAATGCAACCCATTCTTTTGATCTTGTTTACCTTATTTTACTTTTCTCAAAGGCGCAAGGATGGCCTAAGATTTCTCTGCCTTCAACGGAAATGGCTTCCCTTCACATTCTATATAAACGTTATAAAAATGGCTTCTCCTCAGAGATATTTTTTAGTCAAAGCAATTAGATTACTTCAAAGAGTCTAAATGGAAGACCAAATTTCAATGGGTATTAAATGTTTTGGTATTGTAGAAATTATATAATATTAATGTAATGTGTGATATTTTTAAAATAAATGTAAATTAACATTAAATTTATGGTGGGTGTCTGATACTTAAAAAAACCAATACTTTTCATTACATAATACATATACCTCTCTCATTATACATGTGATTTTTTTTAACATATGTTTGGAACACTTGAACCTGAATTATATAATTTTCTAGTCACCATAATTATTGTTGGAATTAATATTTGAATATTATATATATATATGGATTTATATAAATATTATCTCTATACTCTCATATGGACAATCACCAATTTAAAGTTATATATATGTATACACACTTTTAAGTGGTGTTAATGTCTTATTAGTCCTCAAACATGGGACTATTAGCAATTTCTTCTCAAATTAAACTAAGTTTTTAGTTATTGTCCTTTAATCTATCTCATGCGTGCAATGATTTTGGCCATTAATAAGATTACACGATTGGTATTTTATGTACAGAAACTAATGTTGACATTAGTTTATTAGAATTAAATGTTTGGTTTCCTATTATATATAGGTTTTCCTATTCACCATAGACCACACCACATGGCCATATCCATGTAATGGCCATGCACTACTTTCATGTAGTGGCCATCTGCTACTTATGAACTGTTTGACAAGCTGCATTTTCTGAGTAAGTGGTTTCAAGAACGGCCTTCTTTTGTGCCATGAGTAGCTTCTGCTATTGTGTAGTGTCTACACGGTTCACATTTCCTTTAAGTTATCCTTTCACCCCTTTCCTTCTCTGCCTTAGTTGCTGAATAGGACCAATTTTCCACCTACAATTTTCTAAAACCTTGGTATGATTGGGCTTCACTACAAATAAGGCCTCTAGTAAGGAGACCACAAACCATGCCACATGACCATCTTCTACCTGCATGTACTCGCCATATGCTACTTATGAATGGTTCCACAAGCTATGCTTTTCGTGTAGGCGAATTCAAGCATGGCCTTCTTATGCACCTTGCAAAAGCTTCTGCGTCAATGTGGTGTCTACAGGGTTCACATTTCCTTTAAGTTATCCTTTTAGACCTCTCGTTCTTTGCCTTAGCTGCTTAATAGGATCAATTGTCTGCCCACAATTTTATACAACCTTGGTATGATTGAGCGTCACTGCCAAGAAGGCCTCTACTAAGCAACTCCCACAACAAAAGGCACAAGGGTTATTCACCATATTTTGTGATTTGCACGTATTACTTGTGAAAATTTCCTCAGTGCTGTGCAATAGCTTACTTGAGTGCCTTGCAATAAATTCTTCTCCCGATAAGTTTATGCTCCCTGCAATAGCTTGCATCAATATTTCTTACTTACAAGTTATGCTTTGAATAGTTTTTGCCCATTCTCCCCATTCTTCTATGCCCTACAATAGCTCCAAAGCATGCGTTTTAATTCTCTTTTAGGGGTGTCAAAACTGAATGAATAGGAAAGCCGTGAATGAAAAAGCTCAATCAATGTCACTAGTAAGTGTACTAGAAGTGTGCCCCAGTTACTATTAGTACATACATATGTTGCTACAAAAACTCCATTTTTTTAAATATTACAAATCTTGTATCGGGCTAGTTTTATACGTGCCTTCTAGTTAGATACCTCACATGCCTTCTAAACATTGTAGAACTCATCCATTCTTGACAGTAGGATTTTCAAATAGGAGCCTTTATAGATAAAGGTTACCATTTAGCCCTTCACACCCAAAATAAGTACTTTAAGAGAAAAAAAAAGTAAGGTTCCCTCCACTTACAACAAAAGGAACATGATTTTTATCATAACATTGTACTAGAATGATCCCTTTACACTAGTTATAGAGAAGTAGAGAAACAAAATAAAGCATCAAATATGAAACAAAATACCTTGATGCATTCAAATTCCTTCACTGCACAATTTCGTGCCCCTCTATTAATTTTATTTCCTCCTTTAACTCCTCTGTTCTTTTTTTCCTTGTCGTGTCACCTCCAATATTTTTGATGAGGTAGTTGTTAGTTTTCCAACTAAAGAATTCATAAAAGGGATGCCAGTTAAGAGGGTTTGTACTATTAATAAAGCATTTGGTATGTCTGAAAATGTTGTGTATACAACTTGCATAAACCCAAGGTACTCATGAAGCTTATTCTGAAAATGTTGTGTGTACAACTTGCATAAAACCAAGGTACTCATGAAGATTATCCTGAAATGTTTATGCAAGCCAAAATCTAGATATTAGAGAAAAGAAACACAAAGTACATGTATTTAAATTTGCTCAAAATTGCATAATGGTTTGGACATGAATTCAAAATTTGTTTGTTTGATTTAATTTTAGAAGTATATACCATATGTTTAAGTGATTGTGCAAATGCTTCTCGATAAAATTGGTTTGCTTTCATTTTGTTGGCGATAGGAGATCATGAGATAACTTACCAGAAATCATAAGTTTAGGAGCATTTAAAAAAAATCTTTAAATGGGAAGGTTGGGGACCATTTAGATTAAACCCTTTAAAGAGAACTGCAAACATATTTTTCTATACAATGTAATAATTTTGTGAAACATTTTCAAATTTAGCATTCAACAGAGAAACTTATGCATGGGTTTATAACATACCTATAAATTTTATGGATTGTAAGTAAATGTTACATATGATACAAATACCATTTTAGCATATTCCATTCTAGAAGTATTTCATCGATGGATATGCATGTTCATCTACCATTATTGATGTTTCTCTGCAAATAGTGACTTATAACTTCACATCTTTTCAAGACATCAGATATACCCAAATCATAGCATTTAAATGATAAAACTTGCATTATCACTTAGATTTAGCCTATCCATTATTAGATCATACAATGATAAGTAATTTTAGGTCTCATGATCCTGATCCAACATTGTATCCAAGGGTGCACAAAATGTTTCAAATCTATATCATAACCATAACCCTTACGACACAAAATATGCATCAGATAAAAGTATTCATGAAAAATGGTTTCACTTGCACACATATCCCTTTCAAATTCTCCTCCTTATATATTTAGAGCCTTTGTCAATAACATGCACCAAAACAACACTTAGAATCTAAGGTATTCTTAGATGGGATCAAGTACCTATTATTCCACTCAATATCATGGGATAATACCATGGTACAGACCCTTGCTATTCTTTAACCTTAATTTTCCATCCCATACGCACTTTTCCTTCTATGAAACAACGTGCATACTTATACGGTCCTTTTATTCTGTGTACCCACGTGTATGTGCTACATGGACTAGGTTAAACAACATATACAACTTAAAAAATTCTCTTTCCTGAATTTCTTGATTCTCATCTGTAACTCTTTGTCCCATCATCTTGTTCTTTTGTACCATTAGTCTGTTACCTATTAATAGGCTTGTTACAATGTGAGTTGCCATCATGCATCACCTTATCATTTCTAAACTGACTTGTATGTGGGTTGCCATCAAGGACAACACATGTACCATAATGCCAACATGAAGTTCCATTATAAGCTTTGTAAAACATCTATTTGTGGAACACATGCTTTAGCTCAATTTTTTTTGACAATTTTTGCCAATTTTATAACAGTAAAAGCCTTTGTTATAGCCTCCGCTAAAAGCTCCTTTCCTTGTAGCAAAATAAGTAAAAATCTCTCATGTTCAAAAATTATTATCTAAATATCTCATATACTCTCAATCCTAACCAAGAAATTAATTTTATAATAGTTTTGAAAAGCTTCTTTCAAAATAGGTTGCTTATGCACTAATTAGTTTTATTAAATAACATTTCACATTGTCTTTAATTTTTCTACCTATATTTACTGACATAATGTTATGAGGATGTACATGTGACCGCATTGAGGGAGATTATTGGTTGGTCTTCTCGATAGAGGATGGGGTGGTCATTGTGAGTGACCCACATTGATTGCAATTTGCACTCATTCCCCTCATGATGGGAGAATTGGTCTGGTAAAGATAGGTGGCCAAGCGGATAGAATGAGTTGTGCATTTTATCCTGACCCATCATCGTCTAACACACAAATGTTAACTATAATCCTACCCACACCAATCCCCACAAGGTATGTAAATGGAGGCTACCTCCACGCATTGGTAAGCATCACAAGAACATTTCCCATTGTAGGATTTATTAGAGGTTATATATCATTCCAGTCAACATTTCCCATAGTAGAGGTTATAGATCATTTGATCTAGCCATGTCGATGTGGTCATTTGGATTTGCATTGGTAGTAATGGTACTGGCCCTGGTGGTGAGAACTATTGTAGGCATGCGCAATACAAACTCCATATCGTCTGTGTGTAGCACAGAAAATATTCCAAATGGAAGTCTCTTTTTTAATACTCTCAGATCCTTGCTCATAGATCTAGGGGGGAACATTGCCTTCAACGATTACGACTACAAAACATATAATCCAATATCTTATGTTGGTCCAATGTGTGGTTTTCTATGAGTGTCACAGTATCTCATGGTTTCATGTTATTTCGTAAAGTTGAGCTAGAAATGTGGTGGAAGAAGGATGCAAGCATACATGTTAAGTTAGGGTAATGCATGTAAGTAAGAATACAGAGTGCATTATAACGTAGGTTGAGCTTCTACAGGGTGCATTATAATGCACTTACTAAATGAAAGGGGAGCATTACTCCTTGTAGGTGAAGCTTCCCAGCTTTTGTGTGCACTCTATTCAATTCCAAGGGCATATACCTTGGTTTTGCATTTGGTAATGGGTGAAAACGTTCGAGGAAGTTATCTAGAACATGTTTAAAGTTAGTAATTTCTCTCATTCAATGAATATCATGGAGGAGGAGGTTAAGGAAGAGAAATATCAAAATATTGGTCCAATCAAGAGTGTGGATAGAGGTGGTTAGATCTCCATTGATGAAATACCAATTGTTGGAAATTTATATCATTACCGAGAGAGGGGGAAAGCAAATTATTAGTGATGGAGCTTATAGAAAATTTCACCAATTTCTTAATCCTTTAAACATTCATATTAGAGCATCAAAACAGAACAAAAAACCATAAGAATAATCAAGACATGAGACACCAATGACTTTTGGTGGAAAATCATTTAGATATCTTACATGCCATAATAATTTAGTTGGATTTGTGCAATGAATCAATCAACCATTTATTCATTATTGCCATTAGTGAACCAATTACTAATCGAAGCCCATTCTTTTGATCTTATTTAGCTTATTTTACTTCTTCCATTAGTGAAGAAATTACTAAGCTAAGCCCATTCTTTTGATCTTGTTTACCTTACTTTACTTTTCTCAAAGGCACAAGGACAACTTGAGATTTCTCCGCCTTCAACGGAAATGGCTTCGCTTCACATTGTATATAAACGTTATAAAAATGGCTTCTCCTCATAGATAATTTTAAGTCAAAGTGAGTAGAAGACTTCAGAAAGTTTAAATGGAAGACCAAATTTCAATGGGTATTAAATGTTTTGGGATTACAAAAGTTATATAATATAAATCTATTGTGTGATTTTTTTAAAAATAATTTAAATTAATATTAAATTTTATGGTATATAAATCTATGGTAGGTGTCTCATACTTAAAAAAAAAGCTAGTACTTTTGATTATATAATAAATTTTAAATTATAAGTGAAACATATTTCTTATTATACATGTGAATTTTTTTTAACATATTTTTGAAACACTTGAACCTGAATTATATAATCTTCTAGTCACCATAATTTTGATTGGAATTAATATCTAAATTATATATATATATATATATATATATATATATATATATATATGACAATCACCAATTTCTTTTTATATATGGATTTATATAAAAATGATCTCTGTACTTGCATATGGACAATCACACACACACAGATATATATATATATATATATATATATATATATATATATACTTTTAACTGGTCATAATACCTTATTAGTCCTCAGGCATGGGACTATTACTAATCTAATTTAGTTTGTGACATTTATCTCTTATCAAATTAACCTAAGTTTTTAGTCACTGTTTATAAAACATTGTGGTTTAATCTACCACATGGATGCATTTATTTTCGTCAGTAATAAGATTTTCCATATGATTTCTTGGTTGAAAGGATTTACATGATCAGTGTTTTTTTTTACAGAAACTAATGTTCACATTATTTTATTAGAATTAAATGATTGGTTTGGTATTATATATTGGTTCTCCTATGCGATATACCACACCACATGGCCATCTGCATGTAATGTCCATACACTACTTGCATGTACTTGCCATTTGCTACTTGTGAATGGTTTGACAAGCTGCATTTTCGAGGTAAGTCGTTTAAATCATGGCTTCTTCTGCACAGTGAAGTAGATACTCTTACTCTGCAGTGTCTACATGGTTCGTATTCCCTTTAAGTTATTTTTTCACCCCTTCCACTCTCTCCCTTAGCTGCTCAATAGGCCTAATTGTCCATCCATAATTTTCTACAACCTTGATATTATTAGGCTTCACTCCCAAGAATGCCTCTAGTAAGTAGACCACAGACCATGCCCCATGACCATTTGCATGTAATGGCCATGTGATAATTGCATGTACTTCCCAACTACTACTTGTGAATGGTTTGACAAGCTACACTTTCTAGGTAGGCAGTTTCAAGCATGGCCTTCTTATGTACCCTGCAAGAGCTTCTGCTACTATGTGGTGTCTGGAGGGTTCACATTTCCTTTAAGTTATCCTTTCACCCCTCTCATTCTTTTCCTTAGCTGGTCCAACTCCCCACCCACAACTTTATACAACATTGTTATGATTGGGCTTCAACGCCAACAAGGCCTCTAGTAAGCACCTCACACAACAAAAGGCACAATTCTTATTCATAATCTTTTGTGATCTGCATGTATTACTTGTGAACAGTTCCTCTACGCCCTCCAATAGCTTACTTCAGTTCCATGTAATAGCTTATGTTCCCTACAAGTTTATGCTCCTTGCAATATCTTGCATCAATATTTCTTACCTACAAGTTACGTTTTGAATATTTTTTTCCCTTCTCTCGGTTCTTCTATGGCCTACAATTGCTCCAAAGCATGCATTACCAAAACTGAATGAATGGAAAAGGCGTGAATGAAAAATCTCAAACAATGTCACTAGTAAGTGTACTAGAAGTGTTCCCTACATCTGTAAATGAATTGCTGCTAGATACTAGTAGTACATACATATGTTGTTGCAAAAAATCTATTTATTTAAATATTCCAAATCTTATAGTGGGCTAGTTTTATACTTGTCTTCTAGTTGGATACCTCAACTGCCTTCTAAACGTTGTAGAATTCATCCATTCTTGACAAGATGTTTTTCAGATAAGATTCTGTATAGATAAAGGCTACCATTTAGGCCTTCATCCCCTAAAGAAGTACTTTAAGAGAAAAAAATTAAAGGTTCCTTCCACTTACAACAAAAGGCACATGTTTTTTATCAGAACATTGTACTAGAATGATCCCTTTACAGTAGTTATAGAGAAGTAGAGAAACATAATAAAGCATCAAATATGAAAAAAAATACCTTGATGCATTAATTTTCCTTCACTTCACAATATCATGCCCCCTCTGTTACTTCTATGGTCTCCTTTAGCTCCTCTATTCCTTTGTCCCTTATCGTGTTATCTCCAAGATTTTTTATGAGGTAGTTGTTATCTTTTCAATTCGGGAATTCATAGAAGGGATGTCAGATAAGAGGGTTTGCACTGTCAATGATCCATTTGGTATGTATGAAAATGTTGTGTATACAACTTGCATAAATCCAAGGTGTTCATGAAGCTTATCCTGAAAACATTGTGTGTACAACTTGCATAAAACCAAGGTACTCATGAAGCTTATCCTAAAATGTTCAAGCAAGCCAAAATCTAGATATTAAAGAAAAGAAGCACAAAGTACATGTATTTAAATTTTCTCAAAATGGCATAATGGTTTTGACATGAATTCAAATTTTTTTGTTTGATTGAATTTTACAAGAAAATACCATATGTTTAACTGATCGTGCATATGCTTCTTGATAAAGGTAGTTTGCTTTCATTTTGTTGGCAATAGGATATCACAAGATATCTTACCAAAAAATCATAAGTTTATAGTCATTTAGCAAAAATCGGTAAAGAGGAAGGTGTGGGGAACATTTAGATTAAACCCTTTAGAGAGAATTGGAAACATATTTTTGTATAAAATGTAATAATTTTTCAAAAAAAAAAAATCAAATTTAAAGTTCGACAAAGAAATTTATGCATGGGTTTATAACATACTTATAAATTTTGTGGATTGTAACTAAATGTTACAAAATATGCAAATATTGTTTTAGCATATTCCATTCCAGAAGAATTTCATCAATGGATATGCATGTTCATATGTCATTTTTTATGTTTCTTCTTCAACTATAGATGGAACTCAATCCACTATATCTCTCTTTTGAGGAATTGTTCTTAGGTCAATCAGAAAGACACTTATGGTCATTGGGACTAGCTCTAATGTTTCTAGCATTGGTGCTAAATATGTCATTGGATCTTCTACCAAGTAAAATGGTGGCCAAGTTGAACCAACCTTGGGACTGATCATTATTTGTCATCATTTCACTCTTATTTATAGTCATCTTTTTAACCATTTGTGCCATTTTTTCATCTGTTTCTTATCCCATTTTCCACAAGACCTCGTGAACACCTGATAAATATTTCCAACACTCAAAGTGGTTAAATTTCATACATTTTCTTTTCTTTTAATGAATTAATTAGGAATATGTTTGGTTTCACTAATGACAGTTTGGCTAGTTCATGTTTCTATAGCTTAGTCCAATTTTTGTAGCTATCTCCATGGTTAAGGTAGTAGCACCACTCTAGAAGGAAATGCGACACTTGGACTTGGTTTCTAGAAGCTGCAATATGGATTTGTATTGGTCAAATTCCACCCAGCTTACACGTGTGGACGTCTAATAAGAGATCAAAGGAAAAATGCAGCAGTTTTGACCAACAAACTTCAAACACATTTTTTGAGCAAATGAAAATGAATTTGAAAGACGAAAACATGTGTTTATTTCAAAACCACCCAAATTAGGTTATCGTTGAGAATTATCCTCAAATTTGTTACTGTTTCGAAGATTCATTGGGTTCTTTGGATCCCCATTTTGAAGATTGCGTGAGAAAACGGTTTTGTAATTTCACAATCAACACCCAGCGACCAAAACGATTGGAACAAGCTGTTATTTAGTGAATTTATTGCAGGGATATCATTCTTATCATATATGGGCTAACGTTGATCCAAGGAGTTTTGAGACAATATAGTTATCATTTTTATTTCATTTTTTTTCAGTATTTTCTTCGATTTAATTTTCAGTCCCTTTAAATGTTTGAATTCTTTGTTTCAATATAGTTTTCTTACATGCTTTCTGTCTATTATAGGTTGAGTGCTAAATATAAACTTTAAAATTCAAAAACACTTTCCTTAAAGTATTTTCTTTCTTTTTCCATGGTTGTTGTAGTCATCATTTTATATATATCATTGGTTCTCGATAGAATACCCACATTAGTAATCTTTGGAGACTCTTGCACTTGAAATTTTATCAACAGATCATTGTTTTTTCACTACTTTCTATAATAGTTTTAAATTCCAAGTTTATAGAATAGTTGTGCTTCCAATCTGATAGTCATATTTCATTTGAATTGTTTAGATTAAATTTATTTCAAGACTCATAGATTAAAATTAGAGTAGAATTGTTTTACAGTTCATAGAATAAATTTCCATTTTCAAGTTGGTTAGGTAGATTTCCTTTCATTGTTTAATAAAATAGATTTTAATTTATGTTCAGTAAAATATATTTTAATTTATTGTTCAATTAGAATATATCTCGAAATTTTCATAGTATAGGTTTCTTTAAAATTTCATTTAAATTTCAAAATTTTCAGTTTGAATTCATTGTCCTTTCTAGACAAAACATGTGCATATGTGTATCAAACTTTAGTCATAAATAGGTTTAAATACTGATGTGCAATTAGATTAGTTTCTTTCAATTGAAAGTATATATCCTAGCACATATAGTGCGCATGTACTTCACAAGTTCACGAAACCCGATTTTGACAATTAATGACAAGTAATTTAATAGTCAATTAAATTACCCCACATTTTGGCATTGTTGTCAGGGAAGTATACATAGGTGTTAGCTTTAAATTGCATCTCATTCTTAGTTGCATCCATTTAGTTTCATAAGCTTAATCTCATTTTAGTACATCCTAGAGGTAGATTCATTAAAAAAAAGTCAAAAAGACTTCAATCACCTACCACACCCAATAAATCACGTGGTGCAGTAAGAGCCGGATCACCTTCCACATACTGAATTCATATTTTTGCATGTAGAAGAAGAGGTGAAAAAATGAGGTTGAAGAAATCGATGAAAATGATATCAATGAGGAAGATCCTTTTGGATTTACCATTCAAGAAACTAATATCAATGTTCATATGAAAAACATCCCTCCATCCATACTTCCTAGATTCAAAGGTATGAGATCAAAAGACCCGAACACCTTTCTTTTCGAATTTGAAATCATTTGTAGATCTTTTGGCTACTCATTACACACTCAAAAATTGAATTTGTTTCTAGAAATGTTGAAGAATAAAGCTCTTACATGGTTCATGAATTTAGGAAAAAATTTCTATACGGACATGGGATGATATGAAACATGTATTTTACGAAAAATATAAATATTAACGCATACACCAGGACCTTATAAATGAAGTCTTTAAGATGAAGCAAAAAGAGGATGAATGCCTAGAATATTTAGTGGAGAGGTTTACTTATAATATCAAAAGATCTAAATTACATGATTTAGAATTGGACACATTAAAAGCTCTCCTACTAAATCTATTAGGGATGAAAGGATTAATCTTCTTAACCTAATGAGAAAAAGAGATGTCTCCCAATTGTCATTTCAAGGTATTTTTGAATTGTGCAAGAACATATAAAGAGGAAAAGAAAAGTATGAAAGATACCCTCAAGCTCCAGTTATGGCAAGAGTAAGTAAGTCGGCATGAGGATTGGTAAGTCAAATTGAACTTAACAATTTACTAGACATTCTTGGTAATTTAAATGAACAAATCAATATGCTAAGAATGAAAAACAAGAAAAAGAAGAATAAATTTCCTTTTTCAAGTTGATTATGTAGATTCAGTTTCATTGTTTAATAGAATAGATTTTAATTTATGTTCAGTAGAATAGATTTTAATTTATGTTCAGTGGAATAGATTTTAATTTCTTGTCCAATTAGAATATATCTCGAAATTTTCATCATATAGATTGCTTTAAAAGTTCATTTAAATTTCAAAGTTTTCAGTTTGAATTCATTGGCCTTTTTAGACAAAACATGTGCGTATGCTTATCAAAATTTAGTCATAAATAGGTTTAAATACTCATGTGCAATTAGATTAGTTTCTTTGAATTGAAAGTAGATATCCTAGCACATATAGTGCCCATATACTTCATAAGTTCACAAAACCCGATTTTGACAATTAATGACAAGTAATTTAATAGTCAATTAAATTACCCAACATTTTGGCGTTATTGTTAGGGAAGTATACATAGGTGTTAGCTTTAAATTGCATCTCATTCTTAGCTTCATCCATGTAGTTTCATAAGATTAATCTCATTTGAGTACATCCTAGAGGTTGATTCATTAAGAAAAAAGTCAAAACGACTTCAATCACTTACCACACCCACTAAATCACGTGGTGTAGTAAGAGCCAGATCACCTTCCACATTCTGAATTCATATTTTTGCAAGTAGAAGAAGAGGTGAAAAAAGGAGGTTGAAGAAATGGATGAAATGATGTCAATGAGGAAGATCCTTTTGGATTTCCCATTCAAGAAACTAATATCAATGTTCATATGAAAAATATCACTCCATCCGTACTTCCTAGATTCAAAGGTATGAGAACAAAAGACCTGAACACCTTTCTTTTTGAATTTGAAACACTTTGTAGATATTTTGGCTACTCATTACACACTCAAAAATTGAATTTGTTTATGGAAACATTGAAGAATAAAGCTCTTATATGGTTCATGAATTTAGGAAAATTTTCTATAAGGACATGGGATGATATGAAACAAGTATTTTTGGAAAAATATAAATATTAACGCAGACACCAGGACCTTAGAAATGAAGTCTTTAAGATGAAACAAAAAGAGGATGAATGCCTAGAATATTTAGTGGAGAGGTTTACTTATAATATCAAAAGATCTAAATTACGTGATTTAGAATTGAACACATTAAAAGCTCTCCTACTAAAAGTTATAAGGGATGAAAGGATTAATCATCTTAACCTGATGAGAAAAAGAGATGTCTCTCAATTGTCATTTCAAGAGATTTGTGAATTGTTCAAGAACATATGAGGAGGAAAAGCAAAGTATGGAAGATACCCTCAAGATCCAGTTATGGCAAGAGTAAGTAAGTTGGCATTAGGATTGGTAAGTCAAACTGAAATTAACAATTTATTAGACATTCTTAGTATTTTAAATGAACAAATTAATATGCTAAGAATGCAAAACAAGCAAAAGGTTGAGGGTGTTGCTTCATTTATATTTTTCCCTAAATGTAGAAAGAAACATTCTTTGCATGAATTTGCACTTGATAACATTGAGATTTGTGAAATTTTTGCAGGATCACATACTACTAAAGATCCCCATCATTACCAAGGTTAAAGGTAATTTACCAGGGAGAAAATCAAACACCAAAACAATCCTGTTATGTAGCTGTAAGAAGACCATGGCAGTCTCATCAACCTTGTATGATGGAAGGGTATTTATTCAAGGAGAGGGTTGGATATTGTGGGAAGGGACATGAAACATCAAGGCTTAAAGGTTGTAAGCTTATTCTCCATTTTATTAATATAAAAGAAATTGTTCTTTCTCAATTATTTCTTTGTTGATATAATTTGTGGGATTACTTGACCACCCGCACACATTATGATTTCATATTGATCAATTTACGATATATGATTGAGTTAATTAGTTCATTTATCTCTTATGCTATATATTGGATGCTTTGAACTTGTGTATGTTTCTCTGTCTATGTAGATTTGCTTCAGGATGTCACAGAGAAGCTGTGGGAAGCAATGGGAAGATCTATAAAGAATCGAGGAGAAGTGGAGGGTCGAAAGCTATGAAAGGGACTGTTGGGTCCCTATAATACTAGTGATTACCCTAATACTAGTGATTACCCCATTACTATTGTAGTTGTATCCCTTATTAATATTGTTGTGCCCCTATTGCCCCCATATTGTTATTATTATGCCCCATAGAATCACTCTATTGTTATTTTTGTGGCTTTATATTATTATTGTTAGGTCGGCTGGGTTATATTGTGACTCCTTAGACTCCTATATATAGAAAGGAGGTTTTGTCATTTGAATCATCCAATAATTGTTCATTTATGTAATGTAAAGGAGGTTGCCCCCTCGAAGAGGTTGAATTCTAAGGCGTGGATCTATCTTTTCTATCTTTTTCTTGAGCTGGTTCATAACATTTGGTATCAAAGCTTTGGATTCTAGGGTTTTGCTGCTCCAAACAAGTCATCATGGAATTTTCGCTATAATTTTTTTCAGCGACGTTTAAGAAGCTAAAAGAAAAACCCATTTGAGAAGAAATCACGCTAAATCTCGGGTCCGAATTTCAGAACTTTTTGCGCTATATTTGTGGAGATATGATCTGAGGAAGTTGGTCTTTTTGTAGACTCCTAAATTACATTCCAAATAGGTGACCTGGGAAAATCATCATAACTTTCTCTCTGAGCATCAGATTGAAATTTCGTAAGAAGGTATAGAAAGAGGACAGACTGTAGTTTCTTGTATATCTTTTTCAGAGCCAAAGGTTGAAATAGGGACATGTGGCACGTCATACAAGTTCGCTCTACTAAACTAGTCTATAATCAGGTCACTGTGGGAGATTTGACATAACTCTTCCTTGGAGAATCCAATTGGGATCAGACTGGTGGCATTGGAAGGAGGAGACAAAGGGCTACTACAGGTTGAAATTTTAGAACTGTATGATCCGAAATTACAGAGAGACATTAGAGGCAATATCGAGCTCCTAGAAAGTGGAAAAAGGTGTGTAGATTTTTTTAAATTTTTCCTTAAGCTTGGTTTGAAAAATTATTTTGAAGGAATTCAAAGGGCATAGTAGAGCATTGTTATCGGTAAATGATGCCTCGAGGAAAGAAAATGCAAACACCTAGTAAGCAACTTGAAAGCCCTAGCATGACTCATGAAGAAGAGGAAGAAATGCTACATGATATATCAAAATTACAAGACCAAGCGCAACAAATTTCACTCTCAGAAAAGCTAACATAAGCTAAGATAAATGGCGTGGAATCTAAGATAAATGGAGTGGAAGCTAAGATTGATGATTTGAAGACAGATTTGAAGAGAGACATGGCAGATTTGAAGACAGATTTGACAAATTTTCTACAAGAAATACTTACTAATGGTGAAAAGGTAGTAAAGGAAACTCATGATGCTAACAAAAGAAATGTTAATCATGATTTCATAGACTCTAATGTGGGATTGAAGACCCACCATATTCCAAAAATTGATATGAGGAAGTTTGATGGCAAGGATCCCGCAACATGGATATTACATATGGAGCAATTTTGTGATCTCAATAATGTGCAGAATAAACAAAAGGTACGTATTGCAACTTTATATTTGGAACCAAATTAGTTTGTATGGTATCAATGGCTTTGCTCTCGTAAACAAATTATCACTTGGGCGATTTTTATGGAGGAATTGACAGCACATTATGAGGATACAAAAAACAACACTTTTTTTAGCCAATTGATAAGTCTCAAACAAAAGGGTTCAATAATGGAGCACATTGAGGAGTTCCAAAAATTGAACATAAGGGTAAAAAATATTCCAGAGGAGCATAGGATTGATGTGTTCATAGGGACTTTAAAGAATAATATCCAACATGATGTTCGCCTTTGGGAACCTCATTCATTAGAGAAGGCATTCAGGTTAGCGAGAAAAATGGAAAGCAAAATTATGGCAACCAGGAAGCATACCACTCACAACTATAAAGATGGAAGTGTTGTTGCCCATAGTCTTCCACAACCTATAAGGTTGACACAACAACAATTGGAAGAAAAAAGAGCAAAAGCTCTTTGTTATAGTTGTGATAGCAAATACATTAAAGGTCATAAGTGTGCTGAGAAGAAATTATTCTACATAGATTGTGAAGAGGAAGAAGAAAAGGAGCAAGAAAGGTCAAAAGAAGAGGATATACTCCAGGAACAAAGCCTAGATAAAGAAGAAATGAATCCCACCATATCTTGTAATGCATTGGCAGGAATTACCACTCCTCAAACCATCAATATAGAAGGACAAATCAAGAAGAAAAAGGTAATAGCGTTGATTGATTTAGGAAGTACCCACAATTTTATTCGTTGTAAGGTAGCAAAAGAATTGAATTGCTTCTTATATCCAGCACCAGAGTGTCAAGTGATGGTTGCAAATGGAGGAACAATAAATTGCTCAGGAAAGTGCCATAATATCAAGCTATCCATGGGAGAATATGTATTGACTAGCCCAATGCTTTCCATTCCAATGGGAGGTGCTAATGTTGTACTAGGAGTCCAATGGTTACAATCCTTGGGTACAATAGCTTTTAATTTTCAAGAACTTTTCATGAAATTTTCTGTGGAAGGAAAGGAAGTTGAATTAAGGGGTATTGCAGGGAAACCGAGAAGGATAATCAACTCTAACGGTATGACAAAGCTTCTAAAAATGGAACAAAGAGGTGTAATTGCACAATTATGTTCACTAGATGTTTCCAAATTGGAATCATCTATTTCTCTAGATATCCAAAAAGTCTTGGACAATCATTCCAAGGTATTTGAGACTCCCAAAGGTCTCCCACCTATTCGTGACCATGATCATGCTATTCATCTGATTCCAGGAAGTGTTCCTCCAAACATCAGGCCGTACAGATATCCCTATGCCCAAAAGAGTGAAATTGAACATATGGTTGCAGAAATGCTAGAGGCTGGTATAATTCAACCGAGTCAAAGTTCTTTCTCTACTCCAGTAGTATTGGTGCACAAGAAGGATGGATCATGGCGCATGTGTCCGGATTATAGGGAGCTCAACAAACTCACTATTAACGATAAGTTTCCCATTCCTGTCATTGATGAATTACTGGACGAATTGCATGGATCAATTTACTTCACCAAGTTGGATCTTCGTTCAGGATATCATCAAATCAGAATGAAGACTGAAGACATTCCAAAAACAACATTTAGAACTCATGGGGGTCATTATGAATTTTTGGTCATGCCTTTTGGCCTTACTAATGCACCTTCAACATTTCAAGGTTTGATGAATTCCATTTTCAAACCATTCCTTAGAAAATTTGTGTTAGTATTTTTTGATGATATACTAATCTACAACAAGTCTTGGAAGGATCATGTTGAACATGTTGACAGGGTGCTACAACTATTGGAAGAGAAACAATTATATGCAAAAAGATCCAAATGTTTCTTTGGAGTACAAGAGGTGGAATATCTGGGTCATATTATATCTCTTGAAGGAGTTAAGGTAGACCCTAGCAAAATTAAAGCCATTAAGGAATGGAAAATCTCCACATCCATAAAGCATCTGCGAGGATTTCTTGGGTTGACAGGGTATTATCGCAAGTTTGTTAAGAATTATGGGAGAATAGCAGCACCTCTAACAACATTATTGAAGAAAGATGCATTTTCATGGACTCCAGCAGCAACAAAGGCCTTCGAACATCTTAAAGAGGCAATGTGCCAAGCACCGGTATTAGCTACACCGGACTTCACAAAAACCTTTATTGTGGAATGTGATGCTTCAGGAAATGGAATTGGTGCTATTTTAATGCAAGATGAAAGACCCATTGATTTTGAAAGTCGTCCAATCAAGGGAAAGTTTTTACACAAAGCTATTTATGAGAAGGAAATGTTGGCAATACTCCATGCACTTAAGAAATGGCGACCCTACATAATGGGAAGACACTTCAAGGTAAAAATGGATCATGATAGCCTTAAATACTTTTTAGAACAAAGATTATCCTCTGAAGAGCAACAAAAGTGGGTCACAAAGATGTTGGGTTATGACTTTGAAATCATCTACAAAAAAGGGAAGCAAAATGTGGTGGCAGATGCACTCTCAAGAAAGGATGAGGATGTGGAAGCATTGTTGTGCGCCATTTCTATTATCCAACCAGATTGCATAAACGAAGCAAGGGAGGAATGGAAGAATGACGAAGAAGTGTGGGCACTTATTCAAAAGTAACAACAAGATTCCAGTACGTCTAATACATTTAGCTAGCAAAATGATTTGTTATGGTACAAAGATCGCTTATACCTCTCTAAGAATTCCCAGCTAAAACAAAAGATTCTTATGGAATTGCACACTTCTCCCTTAGGAGGGCACTTAGGATTTTTAAAAACTTACCACAGGGTTAAGAAGGAATTTTTTTGGGATAGCCTTAAATCAGATATTCTAAAGTTTGTGGCGGTATGTTTGGTTTGCCAACAAAATAAAGTTGAAACAATTAAGACACCGGGTCTATTACAACCTTTATCCATTCCAAGCCAATGTTTCAATGGATTTTATCACAGGTTTACCCAAGTCTGAGGGAAAGAGTGTCATCATGGTGGTAGTTGACAGACTTACCAATTATGCACACTTTTGTGCATTATCACATCCATTTAAAGCCAGTACAGTTTCTTCTGCATTTATGGAAACAATTGAAAAGGTACATGGAAACCCAAAGATTATTGTAAGTGACAGAGATCTCATTTTCACTGGAAATTTTTGGACAGAATTATTTTCTTGTCTTGGTACTCAGTTAGCTCATAGCTCATCTTATCATCCTCAATCTGATGGGCAAACTGAGATAGTAAACAAATGTTTGGAAGGATATCTTCGTTGCTTTGTATTTGATAAACAGACACAATGGGTCAAATGGTTGCCTTTGGCTGAATGGTGGTATAACACTTCCTTCCATACACCAACAAAAATGACCCCATTTATGGCACTTTATGGATATCAGCCACCATCCATCACATCATATTTAAGAGAAAATTCTAAGGTTCAAGCAGTGGAACATCACATCGAACATCAACAACAAGTCCTCCAACTCTTAAAGGATAACCTCGTGTTGGCACAGAATAGAATGAAACAATAGGAAGATCAACATCGCAGTGAAAGAAGTTTTGATGTAGATGATTGGGTATTCCTACGACTACAACCGTATAAGCAATTGTCCCTCAAGCAAGCTAAGAAGGATAATAAATTATCACCAAAGTATTATGGTCCGTACAAGGTGTTGCAAAAGATTGGTACTGTGGCATACAAATTGGAGCTTCCTGCAACTTCTCAATTGCACCCATTTTTCCACGTTTCATGTTTAAAGAAGGTTATAGGTGACAAGCTCCCAGTTCAAACAATATTGCCAGAACTTGACGAGGAAGGAAAAATTATATTGGAACCAGAAGAAGTCACAGAAACAAGAACTCGACAGCTACGAAATCGATCAATTTCGGAGTATCTTATCAAGTGGAAGAACTTATCCACTGAAGATTCCACATGGGAGGATGAGAATTTTATACAGAAGCATCCAGAACTACTCAAGCGTTGAAGACAACACTTTTTTGAAGGAGAGGGGCATGTTGGGTCCCTATAATACTAGTGCTTACCCCATTACTATTGTAGTTGTATCCCTTATTAATATTGTTGTGCCCCTATTGCCCCCATATTGTTATTACTGTGCCCCATAGAATCACTCTATTGTTATTTTTGTTGCTTTATATTATTATTGTTAGGTCGGCTGGGTTATATTGTGACTCCTTAGACTCCTATATATAGAAAGGACGTTTTGTCATTTGAATCATCCAAGAATTGTTCATTTATGTAATGTAAAGGAGGTTTCCCCCTCGAAGAGGCTGAATTCTAAGGTGTGGATCTATCTTTTCTATCTTTTTCTTGAGCTGGTTCATAACAGGTACTTCATCAGGTATGTTGATTAAACGATAAATGATCTCGATCATAATGTTTGTTTGAGTGAATCAAAATCTAGAGAAAGGTAGTAGTTCCTTGTTGTTTGTTAATAGATTTCTCTGAGGTCTAAGGAGATCGCTCTTGTCCGTAAGATGGATTTGTCCACATAACATTGACTATAAGGAGAACTACACAGCTCAAAAATAACACATTAGCCCTCTACAGAATGGTAAATCTAATAAGAAAAACATTTCATATGATAGTCTGGTAAACACATTAACAACAAAAAAATACACTAAATAAATCTTCATAACTTTTTTTTCTCCATCTCCTTGCTCTCTGCTTAATATGCCAACTGAAATATTCTTCTAATACCTTCTACAACTTGTGTTTTTTTTCTACGAGTCTTTAGGAAATATGCATAGTTTTCTCCACTAGCATACACTTCTCTTCTCACACACTAGCAATACATCTAACCAACCTCAACTCCTCAATGTAATAGCAGTAGAGAGCTAATCATCTTTGATTACACGCTCTTGATTGTTTCGGTACTTTGATATTTATCCTCCTTGACCTAATCCTCCATGATATTCATTCAATGAGAGATCTTATCAACTTGAACCCTCTTCTGGAAAACTTCCTCGGACTTTTTAACCCATTAACAAGTGCAAAACCAAAGTATATTCCCCTGCAATTACGTGGAGTGCATACAGAATCTAGGAAGCTTTAGCCACAGGGAGTAGTGCTCCTCTTTCATTTTGGAAGTGCATTATACCACACCTTACAGAAGCTAAACCTATGTTATAATGCACTATGCATGCTTGTTTACCTATGTTACCGTATCTTAACCCTTATTCTTGCAGCCTTCTTCCACCATATTTCCAGCTCAACTTCAGGACATAACATGCAACCATGAGAAACAATGACACTCATAGGCAACCACACATTGGACCAATACAAGAGTTTGAAACATTATTCCAAGGCTACACACTACTAAGAACTAGTTGATATGAAAGGAAACATTACAATACCAACATGCCCCCCATTGAAATTGATTTTCAACAAAAAACCTCACCTTTGATGCTAAGCACAACACTCTATCCCCCTTTGACATAAATGGAAAAAGATAATATCCACACTAAATAACAATGTCAATAATCTGAGCAACAATATTGCAGAGATAGAGTACAGATAAAAGCTCATATCTGGAGCATATGTTAGAGGATGATGGAGCTATTATGCATCTATGTGCCTAACATACTTGTGGTGTAGTTTGTTTGATGTCAATTATTGTTAATATGTTCATGGAGCTGATGTAGTAGAGTTCAGATTATCAATGTGTTTGTGATTAGAGAGGTTCCATTAGAGAGTTTATTGTTGTAGCTTCATTGGATGTTGAAATTTTTATTGTATGTTACTGCACGGTTTGATTTTGAATAGAAGATTGATTGTGTGGGCTAGTGTATTGATTGAGTTTGTATTGCAAAGATTGTGTTGGAGGGCATGTATTCAATGTTTAATTTATATGAGTAGGTTGTTATTGTGAGTCTAGTATGAAAATGGGTGAGATGTGGCTCAAAAGTGTTTGTATGAAGAGATTGTTGACCATGGACAAGAACAAGAAGAAGATATATCAAAAGAAAAACAATAGAAAACAAGTAAAAAAAAGTTTCAAGTTTAGAAGAACTCCTATTCTTTTTGGTTAAGAATGGTGAATAATTACCAGGTTGTCCTTGGACATGTAATTATGACGATACTATTGAGATTTATGGGTTTGAAGATGATAACCAGTTGATTTAGATTAATCTTTCAGATAAAAGTGGAGGTATTCCTTTTGGAGAAGAAGTTAGTAGCGATGATGAGAAAAGGAGAGAACAATTGAAGATCAAACTCAACATTAGATATAGTAAAAATTCACTCACATGAAAATAGAGTTTTGAAGACAATGCTTCAAATTCTTGAAGAAAGAGAGAATAATTTCAAGGAAGAAATTTCTGATTTGAAAACCCAACTAGAGGAGGCAAGGAGAACTAAAGAGGAAGTGAGCAATCACATGAATGAGATTAAATAAAAATGTGAAGCACTAAAAATCGAAGCAAATTTTGCAAGAGACGAATTAAAAAGGAGTGGATCTAGCACAGAAGCATCTACAAGCATATCAAGAAATGTTAGCAACAACGTGAAAAAGTAGAATCATCAACAAGACCATGAGCATGAAAATGGAGAATCATTAGATCCAACTTGTTTTTAGATACTTTCACCTTCACCTTTGGATATTCATATGGGCAGTAAGAAGGATCTTACAAGGGATTCCTTGAGTGTTAAAAAATATGTTGAGAAGATCAAAGAGATCCATATGCAAGGATATGGGCCACTGAAAACACTATAGGAAAATACAGTTCTAGGCGCTATCAACACAACACAGGGAATTCGTTCAAGGTGGAGATAGAGTATGGTTATAGTTTAAACAAGGAGAGACTACAAGGTCTTCGTAAAAAAAATGAAGGCTTTGTGATATGGTTCTTTTGAGATAAGAGAAAAGGTCGGAGAAGTAGAGCAGAGAAACCTCACTTTCTACCTATGTTTCTCTCCAGAAAGAGTTTACTAGGTCATATCTTGATTCAAACCATGGTTTGTGAGTTTTTATTTCGCTATTATTTATTTTCTGGATAATTTTAATTTTCATGCATACACAATTTAATAGTACTATATAGATCCAGAAATTTAAATAGAAATAAAACTATGATAGTGGCTATTATGGATTTTCAAATATAGTTTCATTAGATCTATTTTGAAGAATTATCCAATGGAATATCCACGAAAATTTATTGATCAAATTAAATTTACCGAGTAATCACATAATAATAAATTGAAGTCTAGTGATGACTAAAATAAGGTTAATGATCCATTTAATTAATTGAGGTTGTTGGAGGGGAGAGACTCGATGTTAGAAAGGCGTGTGATGGTGACTAACAACATAGCATAAAACTTGATTAGTTAGCAAGGGAAAATTATTTAGTAGATCCATGAGGATCTACTCAGAATCAACATCACTAGTTTACCAACATAGTAAAAGGGAAACTTACACATATCATTTTATATATGTGTGTGTGCCAAATAATCGCTGACATCCTAAATTGCACTAATAAGAATTGCGTGTCATGGAGATAATTGAATATTTTAGAATGGTGAGGATGTGAGGGAATCAAGGTAGAGGAGACTCATCACAATGTCCACCTCCTCCAAGAACCCCACTGCCATCACCAGAGCTAGCTCTCATATTGTGCTCTGTAGAGGTAATTAATGAGACTTTAAGAGGACACGAAACAACTGAGGTGGACCTAGAGTGTCTTCCATCAAGGGTGGGAAATGTCAAGGGATCGAAGGACATTAATAGAGTATCTCCAACTAGGGAGACTACTAGGGAGTTGTAAAATATTAAGCCTCGAGAATTTTCTAGAAGTTGTGCAAGCGAACAAGTAGAAGCCTGGTTGGAGGCAATGATAAGATGTTTCACACTAAGAGAGTATACTTCCAATTTGAAGGCTAATATAGAGATATTCCAACTCAATGATAGTGATATTAATTCATATTATAATTGATAAAACAATTAGTACTATTCTAAATTTTTTAATTATAAAAAATATTTCATTTAATTTATTAAATATAAGTAGATTTAATTGATTTTGTTATGTTACAAACAATTTATTTAGAAGGATACTCACCATATGGATATTACATTAAAGAAAAATTAATTAATGATAATTTGTATTGTTAACCTCAATATTTTATAATGAAGAATATAATTTCATATTTAAAATATGAAATTTATAAATAATGTTGTTAATAGTTAGCATAAATTTTAACACCAATTTCAAAATGAAATATATTTATATAAATATAATTTTTATTTTGTTAGCCAATTTATAGTTTACAACACGTTCAACCTTTGGCCTGAGAAACCACGACCTAGGGGCATCTAAGCCATCAAAATCACCATGGGATTGTGCACTGAATTATTTCCCACGAACTGGTGACCTTCACATCACGAAGTGACTTAACTGTATACCCCATCACCATCGAATGAGCTTATATAAATATAATTATTTTAATTAATATAATTCCCAATTAAATATATTTATATAAATATAATTATTCTGATTATATTATAATTAACAAAAATATCTGACATTGTTATTATTATATTCAATGTGAGTCAATTCAAGTGAAGTAGTATTACCTTAAATGTGATTCAATTTAAGCCTAGGATATGGTTATTAGTAGATGATCTTTTTGTTTCTCTCATGTTCTCATTAATTTTATTGCAATGTTACTTGTTGTCTAAAGCAAATAACATTTTAAATTTTATGGACCAATAAGTTTTTGTGGCTAAAAGATTATATATATATATATATATATATATATATATATATATATATATATATATAGTATATAATTTTTAATATTTTATATTTATAGTATAGATATGTTAATTTTGGATCTACATAGTTGCGAGATGAATGAAATCTTTTGAGATGCAAAAAGTCTAAGATATTAAAATTTATTTATAAGTGGAGAGTTGTAATTCTATGTGATTAATAGATCCACCGTTAAACAAGTATGGTTATATATGTGTGTGTGTGGAAAGAGTATGCCATCTCTTTCATCTTGAGCAACAAGATAATAAAAATATTTTATTTGTTAACTATTTGTCATTTGTTTTATAGAAAATATATCTTTACAAATATCTTATAACAAAACTATCTAATTTCAGGTTTGCTACATATTGCAAATTTGATCTTGTAAGTTTGGAGATGTTTAACCTACATGTTAATCATGGTCATTGGGGCCTTAAAGACACTCCGTCTTTCAACTTGGCATTGCTTCTAAAAAAAATTTGGAAAGCAGTTAGCAGTGATGGACTCTGGAATCAAATCATCATGGATAAATATCTGTAGAATATGGATCTCATTGGCTCGCTACATGTTGGTGCTTGAGACCCTCCTTATTTTTTACTATCATCGAGTAGTCTCCTTGATACTATGCATTGGTTGTTTGGGAATCTCAGGTGGGACGTTGGCTCGAGATCTATCATGGAGATAGGCCTAGACTCACTCTAAGGCATGATTGGTCCGCATTTATTAACTCTTCCTATCATTAGATTTATGCAAAATCACAAATTTTTTGTGATTAAAGATATTGCAAACATTTATATTTCCTCTCCTCCATTCACACATTGGAAGGATGCAACTGAGCTAGAGATTTTAGATCCCCTTATTCTGAAATGGCAATTATATATTACCATCTTCAAACTCTCTCGAATTGTCCTCTCTCCAAAAGAAGACAAATTTATTTGGTTTGGTGGCTCATAGGAGGGAAAGGTAATTTTTCAAGAGACATATCGGATAATCACCCAACTTGCCAAACATATTTTGTTTTTCTCTTGACTTGCTTGGTCTTGGAAATGGAATTTTCCTCTGAAACTCAAGTGTTTTTCCTGGTTGGTGGTACACAACTAGATTCCTAGCAAATGCAACCTTTTCCTTTTCTTTAGAGATGACATCTATCACCTCTTTCTCCACTATCCCTTTGCCACATAGGTTTGGACATGCGTTTTACACTTGATAAACTCCAGTGTCTCTTGCCTTGTAGGTGGACAATGGATCATCAAACCCATAGGACATTGGATTTATTTATCATTTGGGGAATTTGGCGATCTAGGAATGCTATTATATTTGAGCAAGTGATGCTTGATATCTGGAGGAAAAGTTGTAGAATCATATCTTACTATCTAGACTATTCTTCCTTCTATCCTACAGATTCTAAAAACCCTCCTCAACCTCGCAATATATGGTCTACTTTTCTTGTCTGTTTTTTTTATGGGCCACCATATTTTGGCATGTGTGGATGTGGTATGGCCATTCATTTAGGGCCACTGAGCTCCTCAAGATTTCACAGGCACTATGGCAATGGCTCCAACACTCTTGTTGAATTTCTTGCACTCTACGGGTGCCTTGCACTATGCTAACTGACTCGACCCTAAGGATTTTATAGTTTTTGGAGACTCCAAATGTGTGATTGATTAGGAAAATGATAAAGGTTCTTTAAACTCTCATCTCGACTCCTGGAAAAGAAGAAGTAACACCTTGATGAAAGTGTTCCACTTTGGCTCCATCACCCACATCTATTGGATCCAAAATTACAAATTCGATGGACTCTCCAAAGAATATTGCATTTAAGACTGTAGGTACAAGATCAAATTCAAATTTTTTGAGTATCCCAATTTGCAAGTGACCGGTCACATTGTGATCTAACACATCCGTTCTTGTCATGATTTTTAAACTATTCATATCAGCGAGAATCTATATTTTTGTATGGGGTAAGTTTCAATTTTGTAGAGAACTTGTTATAGTATAACCATATAAGTTTTAAATGTAGGGACACTGAGAAAATCCATTCTCTAGAATATGTTCACTCGCACGGTGTTATTTTTCTAATCTTAAAGGTGTGTCGATTTGAATATTTGTTCTATGTGACCCACATGGATTGCAATTTGTGCCCACTCCAGTGGCACTCATGATAGGGGCAACGGTCTAATCAAGACAGGCGGCTATAATGAGTCTTACATTTCGGGCCCATCTACTGTCGTCCAGCACACATGTGTTATCCATAATTCTCCCTCGAATGAGTCGTACATTTTGGGCCCATATACCCACAGGGAGGCCTGTAAATGGAGGCTGCCTCAACAGATTGATAATCACATTTCCCATTGTAGGAGTTTATCAGAGGTTATATATCATTCCACCCAACCTTTCCCTTTTCATTTCCCATTGTAGAGGTTATATATGTCATTCGACATATATAACCTCTTACCATTCTCATAGGTCGTTATCTAAATCCTTCATATAATATATAACAAAACAGTTATCATGCACTCTCTTATTTAATTTTTCGTTCCGCTGTCGCTGCTAATAATTTCAATCATTTTCACGGTGTCACCAAATCATGGCTGAAACTAAGTACGATCAACAATCACGTTCAGTGAAATGTAGTTTTTAGTTTCTGTATACTTAAATTGATCATACTTCATCAATTAATTACCCAAGTATTTTATATTTTTATTTCTATTTCTATCCTGTCACTGGTATAATTTTATGGTATAATTTTATATATTATTCTGCGTAAATATATTTATTGATATTAATAAGTTGATAAATAGTAAATTGATAAATTTAATTATAAAAGAGGAAAATGATGGAATAAATTTAATTAGAAAAGAGGAAAATGGTGGAATTACAAATTTTAAGGGATATCTGAAAAGCAAAATATAACATCTAATTTTGTATTAATCTCTGGCTCTATTTAATTTTCTGAAATTTCTAATATTTCTAGGTTTATGGTTGATTTGAAAAATGGATGACTCTAAGTTATTTTTATTTTTATGTTATAAATTATTGTTATTATTTTAATTATTTTAATGATTATGGAAATCAGAAAATGTATTTGTTGTATCATACTAATCTTATCTATTTTAAACGTATAAATTATAATAAATTTTAAATCAGATAAATATTATAATTTTCGATTAGATCCAAATTTCGGTATCAGATATCTTCTCATTTGAATTCTAAGAGAAACAAATTTATTAGTCCTTAGCCATGGGACTATTAGTAATCAAAATTAGTTCGTGACATTTATCTCTTATTAAATTAATCTAACTTTTTAGTCACACTTTTATAAAACATTGAGGTTTAATCTATCACATGGATGCAATTATTTTGGCTACTAATAAGATTTTCCATATGATTTCTTGGTTGAAATGATTTATATGATTGGTATTTTTTGTACAAAACTAATGTTGACATTAGTTTATTAGAATTAAATGTTTGGTTTGGTATTATACATCGGTTGTCCTATGCCATAGACCACACCACATGGCCATCTGCATGTAATGGCCATACACTACTTGCATGTACTTGCCATCTGATACTTGTGAATGATTTGACAAGCTGCATTTTCATGGTAAGTGGTTTCGAGCATGGTCTTCTTCTGCGTGGTGAAGTAGATTCTACTACTCTGCGGTGTCTATGTTATGAAACCAGCTCAAGAAAAGATAGAAAAGATAGATCAACGCCTTAGAATTCAGCCTCTTCGAGGGGGCAACCTCCTTTACATTACATAAATGAACAATTCTTGAATGATACAAATGACAAAACCTCCTTTCTATATATAGGAGTCACAATATAATCCAGCCGACCTAACAATAATAATATAAAGCCACAAAAATAATAATAGAGGGATTCTATGGGGCACAGTAATAACAATATGGGGGCAATAGGGGCACAACAATATTAATAAGGGGTATAACTACAATAGTAATGGGGTAATCACTAGTATTATAGGGACCCAACATGCCCCTCTCCTTCAAAAAAGTGTTGTCCTCAACGCTTGAGTAGTTCTGGATACTTCTGCATAAAATTCTCATCCTCCCATGTGGAATCTTCAGCGGATAAGTTCTTCCACTTGATAAGATACTCTGAAATTGATCGATTTCGTAGCTGTCGAGTTCTTGTTTCTGTGACTGCTTCCAGTTCCAATATAATTTTTCCTTCCTCGTCAAGTTCTGGCAATATTGTTTGAACTGGGAGCTTGTCGCCTATAACCTTCTTTAAACATGAAACATGGAAAACTGGGTGTAATTGAGAAGCTGCAGGAAGCTCCAATTTGTATGCCATAGTACCAATCTTTTGCAACACCTTGTACGGACCATAATACTTTGGTGATAATTTATTATCCTTCTTAGCTTGCTTGAGGGACATTTTCTTATATGGTTGTAGCCGTAGGAATACCCAATCACCTACATCAAAACTTCTTTCACTGCGATGTTGATCTGCCTGTTGTTTCATTCTATTCTGTGCCAACACGAGGTTATCCTTTAAGAGTTGGAGGACTTGTTGTTGATGTTCGATGTGATGTTCCACTGCCTGAACCTTAGAATTTTCTCTTAAATATGATGTGATGGATGGTGGTTGATACCCATAAAGTGCCATAAATGGGGTCATTTTTGTTGCTGTATGGAAGGAAGTGTTATACCACCATTCAGCCAAAGGCAACCATTTGACCCATTGTGTCTGTTTATCAGATACAAAGCAACGAAGATACCCTTCCAAACATTTGTTTACTATCTCAGTTTGCCCATCAGATTGAGGATGATAAGATGAGCTATGAGCTAACTGAGTACCAAGACAAGAAAATAATTCTGTCCAAAAATTTCCAGTGAAAATGGGATCTCTGTCACTTACAATAATCTTTGGGTTTCCATGTAGCTTTTGAATTGTTTCCATAAATGCAGTAGAAACTGTACTGGCTTTAAATGGATGTGATAATGCACAAAAGTGTGCATACTTGGTAAGTCTGTCAACTACCACCATGATGACACTCTTTCCCTCAGACTTTGGTAAACCTGTGATAAAATCCATTGAAACCTCCTCCCAACGTTGGCTTGGAATGGATAAAGGTTGTAATAGACCTGGTGTCTTAATTGTTTCAACTTTATTTTGTTGGCAAACCAAACATTCCGCCACAAACTTTTGAATATCTGATTTAAGGCCATCCCAAAAAAATTCCTTCTTAACCCTGTGGTAAGTTTTTAAAAATCCTGAGTGCCCTCCTAAGGGAGAAGTGTGCAATTCCATAAGAATCTTTTGTTTTAGCTGGGAATTCTTACAGAGGTATAAGCGATCTTTGTACCATAACGAATCATTTTTCCAGCTAAATGTATCAGACATACTGGAATCTTGTTGTAATTTTCGAATAAGTGCCCACCCTTCTTCGTCATTCTTCCATTCCTCCCTTGCTTCGTTTATCCAATCTGGTTGGATAATAGAAATGGCGCACAACAATGCTTCCACATCCTCATCCTTTCTTGATAGTGCATCTGCCACCACATTTTGCTTCCCTTTTTTGTAGATGATTTCAAAGTCATAACCCAACATCTTTGTGACCCACTTTTGTTGCTCTTCAGAGGATAATCTTTGTTCTAAAAAGTATTTAAGGCTATCATGATCCGTTTTTACCTTGAAGTGTCTTCCCATTAGGTAGGGTCGCCATTTCTTAAGTGCATGGAGTATTGCCAACATTTCCTTCTCATAAATAGCTTTGTGTAAAAACTTTCCCTTGATTGGACGACTTTCAAAAGCAATGGGTCTTTCATCTTGCATTAAAACAGCACCAATTCCATTTCCTGAAGCATCACATTCCACAATAAAGGTTTTTGTGAAGTCCGGTGTAGCTAAGACCGGTGCTTGGCACATTGCCTCTTTAAGATGTTCGAATGCCTTTGTTGCTTCTGGAGTCCATGAAAATGCATCTTTCTTCAATAATGTTGTTAGAGGTGCTGCTATTCTCCCATAATTCTTAACAAACTTGCGATAATACCCTGTCAACCCGAGAAATCCTCGCAGATGCTTTATGGATGTGGGAATTTTCCATTCCTTAATGGCTTTAATTTTGCTAGGGTCTACCTTAACTCCTTCATGAGATACAATATGACCCAGATATTCTACCTCTTGTACTCCAAAGAAACATTTGGATCTTTTTGCATACAACTGTTTCTCCTCCAATAGTTGTAACACCCTGTCAACATGTTCAACATGATCCTTCCAAGACTTGCTGTAGATTAGTATATCATCAAAAAATACTAACACAAATTTTCTAAGGAATGGTTTGAAAATTGAATTCATCAAACCTTGAAATGTTGAAGGTGCATTGGTAAGGCCAAAAGGCATGACCAAAAATTCATAATGACCCTCATGAGTTCTAAATGCTGTTTTCGGAATGTCTTCAATCTTCATTCTGATTTGATGATATCCCGAACGAAGATCCAACTTGGTGAAGTAAATTGATCCATGCAATTCATCCAGTAATTCATCAATGACAGGAATGGGAAACTTATCTTTAATAGTGAGCTTGTTGAGCTCCCTATAATCCGGACACATGTGCCATGATCCATCCTTCTTGTGCACCAATACGACTGGAGCAGAGAAAGAACTTTGACTTGGTTGAATTATACCAGCCTCTAGCATTTCTGCAACCATACGTTCAATTTCACTCTTTTGGGCATAGGGATATCTGTACGGCGTGATGTTTGGAGGAACACTTCCTGGAATCAGATGAATAGCATGATCATGATCACGAATAGGTGGGAGACATTTGGGAGTCTCAAATACCTTGGAATGATTGTCCAAGACTTTTTGGAGATCTGGAGAAATAGATGATTCCACTGTGGACACATCTAGCAAACATAATTGTGCAATTACACCTCTTTGTTCCTTTTTTAGAAGCTTTGTCATACCATTAGAGCTGATTATCTTTCCCGGTTTCCCTGCAATACCCCTTAATTCAACTTCCTTTCCTTCCACAGAAAATTTCATGAAAAGTTCTTGAAAATTAAAAGCTATTGTACCCAAGGATTGTAGCCATTGGACTCCTAGTACAACATCAGCACCTCCCATTGGAATGGAAAGCATTGGGCTAGTCAATACATATTCTCCCATGGATAGCTTGATATTATGGCACTTTCCCGAGCAATTTATTGTTCCTCCATTTGCAACCATCACTTGACACTCTGGTGCTGGATATAAGAAGCAATTCAATTCTCTTGCTACCTTACAATGAATAAAATTGTGGGTACTTCTTGAATCAATCAACACTATTACCTTTTTCTTCTTGATTTGTCCTTCTATCTTGATGGTTTGAGGAGTGGTAATTCCCGCCAATGCATTACAAGATATGGTCGGATTCATTTCTTCTTTATCTAGGCTTTGTTCCTGGAGTATATCCTCTTCTTTTGACCTTTCTTGCTCCTTTTCTTCTTCCTCTTCACAATCTATGTAGAATAATTTCTTCTCAGCACACTTATGACCTTTAGTGTATTTGCTATCACAACTGTAACAAAGCCCTTTTGCTCTTTTTTCTTCCAATTGTTGTGGTGTCAACCTTATAGGTTGTGGAAGACTAGCGACAACAACACTTCCGTCTTTATAGTTGTGAGTGGTATGCTTCCTGGTTGCCATAATTTTGCTTTCCATTTTTCTTGCTAACCTGAATGCCTTCTCTAATGAATCAGGTTCCCAAAGGCGAACATCATGTTGGATATTATCCTTTAAAGACCCTATGAACACATCAATCCTATGCTCCTCTGGAATATCTTTTACCCTTATGTTCAATTTTTGGAACTCCTCAATGTGCTCCATTATTGAACCCTTTTGTTTGAGACTTATCAATTGGCTAAAAAAAGTGTTGCTTTTTGTATCCTCATAATGTGCTATCAATTCTTCAGTAAAAATTGCCCAAGTGATAAATTGTTTACGAGAGCAAAGCCATTGATACCATACAAACTGATTTGGTTCCAAATATAAAGTTTCCATACGTACCTTTTGTGTGTTTTGCACATTATTGAGATCGAAGAATTGCTCCATCTGTAATATCCATGTGGCGGGATCCCTGCCATCAAACTTCCTCATATCGATTTTTGGAATATGGTGAGTCTTCGATCCAACATTAGAGTCTATGGAATCATGATTAACATTTCTTTTGTTCTCATCATGAGTTTCCTTTAGTACCCTTTCACCCTTAGTGACCATTTCTTGTAGCAACTTATTCATATTTATCTTCAATTCTTCCATCTTATCATCCATGCCATCAATTTTAGCGTCCATGCCATTCACCTTAGCTTCCATGCCATCCATCTTAACTTCTACGCCTTTCTTTAAACAATCCATCTTAGCTTCTACACCCTTCTTTAAACCATCCATCTTAGCTTCTACATCTTTCCTTAAACCATCCATCTTAGATTTTGTTGCTTTTTGTGCAAGTGACACTTGTTGCACTTGTTCTTGTAATTTTGATATATCATATAGCATTTCTTCTTCTTCTTCATGAGTCATGCTAGAGCTTTCAGGTTCCTTACTAGGTGTTTGCATTTTCTTTCCTTGGGGCATCAGTTATCGATAATAATTCTCTAATATGCCCTTTGAATTCCTTCAAAATAAATTTTCAAACCAAGCTTAAGCAAAAATTAAAGAAAATCTACACACCTTTTTTCACTTTGTAGGAGCTCGATATTGCCTCTGATGTATCTTTGTACTTTCTAATTATCTAGTTCTAAATTTGTGACATGTAGTAGCCCTCTATGTCCTCTTTCCAATGCCACAAGTTTGACCCAAATTGGATTCTCCAAGGAAGAGTTATGCGAAATCTCCCACAGTGATTTGATTATAGACTAGTTTAGTAGAGCGAACTTGTACGACGTGCCACGAGTCACTGTTTAGACCTTTGGATCTGAAAAACACCCACAAGAAACTACATTCTGTCCTCTTTCTGTACCTTCTTACGAAACTTCAATCCGATCCCCAGAGAAAAATTTATGACGAGTTTCCCCAGGTCACCTGTTTTGAATGTAATTCAGGAGTCTGCAAAAAGACCAACTTCCTGAGATCATATCTCCGCAAATATCACACGAAAAGCTCTGAAATTCGGACCCAAGGTTCAGCGCGATTTCTTCTCAAATGGGTTTTTTTTTGCAACTTCTGAAACGTCACAGAAAAAAAGTTATAGCGAAAATTCCACGATGACCTGTTTGGAGCAGCGAAACCCTAGAATCCAAAGCTCTGATACCAAATGTTATGAAACCAGCTCAAGGAAAGATAGAAAAGATAGATCAACGCCTTAGAATTCAGCCTCTTCGAGGGGGCAACCTCCTTTACATTACATAAATGAACAATTCTTGGATGATACAAATGACAAAACCTCCTTTCTATATATAGGAGTCTAAGGAGTCACAATATAATCCAGCCAACCTAACAATAATAATATAAAGCCACAAAAATAATAATAGAGGGATTCTATGGGGCACAGTAATAACAATATGGGGGCAATAGGGGCACAACAATATTAATAAGGGGTATAACTACAATAGTAATGGGGTAATCACTAGTATTATAGGGACCCAACAGTCTACATGGTTCATATTTCCTTTAGGTTATCCTTTCACCCCTCCCACTCAGCTGCTCAATAGGCCTAATTGTCCACCCACAAATTTCTACACCCTTGGTATGACTGGGCTTCACTCCTAAGAAGGCCTCTAGTAAGCAGACCACAGACCATGCCACATGACCATTTGAATGTAATGGCCATGTGCTACTTGCATGTGCTTACCAGCTGCTACTTGTGAATGGTTCCACAAGCTACGCTGTCCGGGTAGGCGGTTTCAAGCATGGCCTTCTTCTGCACCCTGCAAGAGCTTCCGCTACTACATGGTGTCTACAGGGTTCACAATAACTTTAAGTTATCCTTTCACCCCTCTCCTTCTTTTCCTTAGTTGGCCCAACTCCCCAACGACAATTTTATACAACATTGGTATGATTGGGCTTCACTGCCAAGAAGGCCTCTTGTAAGCACCTCACACAACAAACGGCACAATGGTTATTCAGTTGCTTTTGTGATATGAGCATATTACTTGTGAAAAGTTCGCTTACTTCAGTGCCCTGCAATAGCTTATGCTCCCTAGAAGTTTATGCTCCCTGCAATACCTTGCATGAATATTTCTTACGTGAAAGTTATGTTTTGAATAGTTTCTTCCCTTCTCCCCATTCCTCTATGCCTACAATTGCTCCAAAACATGCATTTTAATGTCACTAGTAAGTGTACTAGAAGTGTGCCCAACATCTATAAATGAATTGCTATGAGTTACTAGTAGTACATACATGTGTTGCTGCAAAAACTCTATTTATTTAAATATTCCAAATCTTGTATTGGGCTAGTTTTATACCTTCCTTCTAGTTAGATACCCCACATGCCTTCTAAACATTGTAGAACTCGTCCATTATTGACATGAGGGTTTTTAGATAGGAATTTTTATAGATAAAGGCTACCATTTAGGCCTTCACCCCCTAAAGAAATACTTTAAGTGAAAAAAAATAAAGGATCCTTCCACCTACAACAAAAGGCACATGTTTTTTATCATAACATTGTACTAGAATGATCCCTTTACAGTAGTTATAGAGAAGTAGTGAAACACAATAAAGCATCAAATATGAAACAAAATACCTTGATGTGTTCATATTCCTTCACTAGACAATCTCGTGCCCCCTTTGTTACTTTTATGGTCTCCTTTAACTCCTCTATTCTTTTGTTCCTTGTCGTGTCACATCCAATATTTTTGAAGAGGTAGTTGTTAGCTTTTCAACTAGGGAATTCATAGAAGGGATGCTAGTTAAGAGGGTTTGTATTATTAATAAAGAATTTGGTAAGTCTGAAAATGTTGTGTATACAACTTCTATAAAGACAAGGTACTCATGAAGCTTATCCTGAAAATGTTGTGTACAAATTTCATAAAACCAAGGTACTCATGAAGCTTATCCTGAAATGTTCATGCAATCCAAAATCTAGATATTAAACAAAAACAACACTAAGTACATGTATTTAAATTTGCTCAAAATGGCAGAATTGTTTTGACATGAATTCAAAATTTGTTTGTTTGATTGAATTTTGGAAGAAAATACCATATGTTTAAGTGATTATGCATATGCTTCCCGATAAAAGTGGTTTTCTTTCATTTATACGAGATCACGAGATAACTTACCAGAAAATCATAAGTTTACAAGCATTTAACAAAACTCTCTAAATGGGAAGGTGTGGGGACCATTCAGATTAAACCCTTTAGATAGAACTACAAACATAATTTTTTTATACAATATAATAATTTTGCAAAATGTTTTCAAATTTAAAGTTTGGTATAGAAATTTATGCATGGGTTTAGAACATACCTGTATATTTTGTGGATTGTAACCAAATGTTAGACATGACACAAATATCATTTTAGCATATTCCATTCCGAAAGCATTTCATCAATGGATATGCATGTTCATATTCCATTGTTGATGTTTCTTCTTCCACTATAGATGGAACTTAATCCAATGTATCTGTCCTTTCAGGAATTGTTCCTAGGTTAATCAAAAAGACACATATGGGCTTTCAGACTAACTCTAATGTTGTTTGCATTCATGCTAAATATGTTACTAGATCCTCTACTGAGTAACATGATAGGGAAACTCAACCATACCTTGGAATGTTCATTAGATTTGGAACATCCATTCTGTATGTAAGTGTTGGGCTGCTGATTTGTCATCATTTCACCGTTATTTACAGTTTTAACCATTTGTGCCATTTTTTATCTGTTGCTTACTCCGTTTTCCACAAGATCTCATGAACACCTCATCAATATTTCCAACATTCAAAGTGGTTAATTTTCATACATTTTCGTTGATTTTAATGAATTAATTAGTATTATGTTTGGTTTTACTAATGATAGTTTGGCTAATTCAAGTTTCTGCAGCTGAGTCCAATCTCTGTAGTTATCTCCCAGGTTAAGGTAGTAGCACCACTCTAGAAGGAAATATGACTCTTGGACTTGGTTTCTATAAGCCCAAATATGGATTTGTAGTGGTCAAATTCCACCCATCTTACACGTGTGGACCTCCAACAAGATATCAAAGGAAAAACACAGTAGTTTTGACTAGCCAACTTCATTGCACTTATTACATTGCATGGTTTGGCACTTAGGGCTTTGAATTGCACTTGAAAATCAGAAGTGGAGCATTTTGGAGTTAATATTTTAAAGAACCTCTCTCCTTACTTTAGCTAGAATTCACCTAAATAAAAATATCACAATATCATTTTTAATTCCATTAAAGTTTTGAGTTAGGTTATAACACCATCAGTTTCACATCCATTTACCCTATGAGTAAATAGTAGCTCTTAAAATCAACGCTATTAATTTTTTTTGTTATTTTAGGGATCTTTTCCACCTACATTAGATCATGTTGTAGGGATTTGAAATAGAGAAGTGAATTAATTTTTCGAAGCTACAAAAAAACATTAGCATCTTGCAATAGGGAGGAAATTCATTTACTACAATTTGGCTCTAGGAAGTTCCCCTTACAAATGAGTTAAACATGAGATCGTATCAGACCCAGTGGAGTGATCGACCCGACTTCATTGGTTACGATAGAGTGATTTACACATATTAAAAGTGTCATCGAAAGGTACAAGGGAGTCACTTGGAAGTAAACCTCAGATTAACTATGTTAAGAAACTTTCAAGGCAATTGAGCTTTCTTACTCTACCCATCCTGTGATTGTCCTCTCAGGTTAAATTGTTTTACATGGTAACCTTAGATACCATAATCTTAGGGATATTACCAAGGTGACGACGGAGGGGAAGACTTTGTTGTACCTAGAACAAACCTTGGTTAGATTCACTTGGACCTTTTTGGAGGGTATTCTTCATTCTAGATGGCATAAATTAAGTTTACTTGCACCAAATCGTGTACATAAAGAAGGTTGTGAGAATAACTAGTTCTACCCGCTCTATCTATAGCTACTTTTCACTTTGATCTACATGATGTTCAATTTCATCACCAACTAGTGATTTCATTGTGAAAATCTTGTTTCCATGGTTTGAATCCTTAGATTTTTTAGCACGTGTTAATTGTTTGTTTTTACTTTTTTAATATTGATAGTAAATTTATGTAAGTTGAATCTAATGGCATAAATGTTGGAATTTACCAATAAATAACCCCCTATTAATAGGAATCCTAGTCTTATGCATGTCTTTGCAAATGTCAGTCGTCCTTATATGGCTATGTTGTCACTTCCTCGATTCACAATAGGTTTACCGGTGTGGTTGTTTTCAACTTCTTTGATCCCAAATACAAAAACTATTCCACCTCAACCGAGTTTTTCCGCTCAACCAAGCTCATCATATCAACATCACAAGCCTCTTGTTGACCCTATACCTTCTTCACCCAACATGTCCTCTGCTCCTTCTTCTTCTTCCCTTGGTAAAAGTCGTGATGATAGTAACAAGGTTACTAATACTAAGAAGAAATGGAAGAAGAAGAAGCAAGATAAGAAAGGTGTCAACCAACCAATCATGGCTGCAGATAATGGTTATGTTGAGTAAGCTTCCAGTATGCATTGCAAGCCCAGATACCCTTGCAATATTTGTAAGGGTGACTAATTCCTTATTGATTGTCTTGGTATTCCTAAGTTCTTGGTAGTATGGTCAAAAAATTCTTATCAACCTACTATTGATCCATCAAACAGTGATTGTGAGGTTCATGGGAAAAAGGGTAAAGTTAGGTTTCCTTGTTGGTTATGCAAAGGGATTCATTATAGTCACATTTTTCCTCATACGGACGAAGCCTCAAAATTTTTGGAAAAGCTTACTGTTTCACAGCAACAACTTCCAACTCGTTACTGTAAACTTTCTCTCAACCTACCTTCAGTTGACAAAGTGATTGATCTAATTCCAAGTACATTAAATCCCACTCTTCCATTGGAGAGTGAAACACATCTCACTCAGGTTGACCAGTGATTGGTTGATCAAGTGGTAAACTCGATACCATCCTCAGTTGATCCTACTCTCCCTTTAGAGAGTGAAATTGATACCACTCTAGTTCTTTTTGTTACTTTCGATTCTTCTACACATGGGGGAATTTCACCTGTTTCCATTGATTCCCCTCCAAATAATGAGACTATTTCCTTTGATTAGAGTAAAATGACATAGTGTTATATTCCTTCTTCCAACCCTTTCCAAATCATTGTGAAAGCGTATGGTAAGAATGTATGGCACATAAATGTAGATGAAGGTTCTTCTGTCAGTATTTTATCCTCATCTTCTTGGCAAGATTTGGGTTCCCCTCATCTTGTGCCTGCTATGCAAAATATTTTGGCTTTTAATAGAACCATTAGTGATCGTTTAGTGATTCTTCGTAAGTTACCTATTACTATGGAAGGTAAAACTGTCGCTATTGATCTTATGGTACTCCAAGGCCCCTTGTATTTCAATTTTCTCCTTGGGAAATACTGTGTCTATGCTATGAAAGTTGTCGTATCAACATTCTTCCGCATGATGTCTTTTCCTCACAATGGAAAGATTCTGAATATCGACCAACTTTCATTCGTTGATCTTGATTCGACTACGAGCCATCTGACATCCTTGAATGTTCCTTATCTGCAAGTGGTGTCCAACTCGCCATGGGTCAATTATGTGGCAAGCACTCCCATGTCTTTGGTTTTTGATTCAAGCAAGCCTCTCACTATTCGCTCGACTTCTTATGAATTATATCTGGTAATTGACATAGGGAACCTAGTGGGAGAATTTGAAATGGAGTTTCTTACCCCTTTTGATTCTCTTCACATGTCTTATTTCCAGAGAGATATTATATCTTCTGATGAAGATCTATTTGAAGCCATGGTTGGGAAAAATCCATTTTCATGTGTTTCATCCAAATGGAAGCAATGATCCAATTGAATATGAGGATGGTTCTTTCACTGTTTCAGCCTTATTAAAAAATAAAATAGGTTCCATGAGGATGGTTCTTTTACTATGTCAACCTCGTTAGAAAATGAAACAAATACTTGTGAGGATGGCTCTTCTATTGTGTTAATCTCATTAAAAATGAAACAGGTGTAGAAGAGGATGGTTCTTTTACTGTGTCAACCTCATTAAAAAACGAAATATATTCTTATCAACATAGTTCTTTTCCCGTGTCAAACTCGTTAAAAATTGAAACAAGGTTACATGAGCATAGTTCTTTTTCTTGTGTCAAGGTCATCAAAAAATGAAACAAGGTTCCATGAGCATAGTTATTTTCTTGTGTCAATCTCGATAAAACTTATCTCAAGCACAATTTCCTCTTTGTTTAAAGTTTATGTAAAAATGAAACCGCTCTCAAGCATAGTTTTTCTTTGTTTCAAGCTTGTGTAAAAATGAAATCACTCTCAAGAATAGTTTTTCTTTGTTTCAAGCTTGTGTAAAAATTAAACCACTCTCAAGAATAGCTTTTCTCTATTTCAAGATTATGTAAAAATGAAACCACTCTCAAGCATAGCTTTTATTTGTTTCAACCTTGTATAAAATGAAAACTACCTCAACTCCATTTCGATTATTATTTTCAAGACTCCTTAAAATCATGAAAATATGGAACTTCTTTTGCTATATTTTCACGCTCATAAAAAATACATGAAAATTTTGAGTTGTTTCTATCTTTTCCTGCTCGTTAATTAAATTGAAAGTTGGTGATATGAGTAAATTTTTATTAGTTTTTCGAATTCGTTAAAAACTTACGAAAAATAAAAATCAAGAATTCTATTTATGCCCTTTTAAGACTTCCGAAACATGAAAAGGTCATGGCGTACTTGACTATGAACTCGTAAAAGTAATTGAACATTCGTCTATTAAGTATAACTTTACCCCTTATACAGACTGAACTAGGCTATTTACGAAAAATGTATACATTGACTAATCATGGTCAATAGAGTTCTCTCTTGCATTGTTTTACCCTTTTGTGAGCTTGAGGGACTAAATTTACGAAAAAGGACACTGTGGAGTTTACAAATGTTTTTCTCTCGACTCCCTAAAATAGGAAAACACTGAGATTCACTTTCTCCGGGCTCGTTAAAATTTTATGTTGAAAGAATTGAACAATTTTTTTTGTGTCTTTTCAAAATATTTAAACATGAAAATGACATTGAGTTACCCCTTCACATGACTCGTAAAATATAAATAGTGTAGGACATGTTAAGCATGACAAGACCGAGCCACTCCTTCCTATGCTTTGTTAAAAATACTTCGAAGGACTCATCTGGAGGATGAGCTTATAGGAGAAGCATATGTTATCCTCCTCAAGCTTGTAAAAAATAAAGAGGTACTTACCAGTAATGGTGGGGGAAAAGTGAGAAAGAGTCTTTGGTTTTGTTTTATAAAAGGTAGTATGTCGCTCTTGAACATGACACTCCATCACTTTTTGTGTCTGGGTTGGGAAATCCATTTGTCTCCTAAATGACCATACCTTATTGAAAGTCTTTAGTTGGTTTTTGGGTATTTTATTTTGATTCAAATTTTTCCAATTCAGAATGTCATGTCCCAATATGTTCAAGAGAAATCCAAACTCAATTCAAATTACTTTGCCATTGATAGTCTTCAATCACATCAACCATCCTTGAGATAGTCCTAGATTACTCCAAACTTCTATTCTTCAAAACTTTACATGATTTTCGTGTCGTCGGCCCTCTCGTGACGAGTGCACTTTCTATCGACCTCAAATCACTATCTAATAAATTGATCTAGAAACCTTCAGTACCTTGGAGCTTGCATGCCTTAATGGTAGGTTTCTCACCTTCGATGACAAGTTCTCATCATTGACCTTCAATCAAATGATTCTATGAATATTCGACTCCAAGACATCTATTTGCACTTCATAGATTGTACTAGAAGTACCTTTAGAGCTGTTTTCATTATTGATGGTTTCTTTCGCTGTTAGGTCCCTATAATACTAGTGATTACCCCATTACTATTGTAGCTGTATCCCTTATTAATATTGTTGTGCCCCTATTGTCCCCATATTGCTATTATTGTGCCCCATAGAATCCCTCTATTGTTATTTTTGTGCCTTTATATTATTATTGTTAGGTCGGCTGGGTTATATTGTGACTCCCTAGACTCCTGTATATAGAAATGAGGTTTTGTCATTTGAATCATCAAAGAATAATTCATTTGTGCAATGTAAAGGAGGTTGCCCCTCGAAGAGGCTGAATTCTAAGGCGTTGATCTATCTTTTCTATCTTTTTGTGAGCTGGTTTCATAACATTTGGTATCAGAGCTTTGGATTCTAGGGTTTTGCTGCTCCAAACAGGTCATCGTGGCATTTTTTCTATAACTTTTTTTCGGCGACGTTTCAAAAGCGAAAAAAAACCCATTTGAGATGAAATCGCACTGAACCTCGGGTCTGAATTTCAAAGCTTTTCACGCTATATTTACGGAGATATGATCTGAAGAACTTGGTCTTTTTGGAGACTCTTGAAATACATTCCAAACAGGTGACCTGGGGAAAATCGTCATAACTTTCTCTCTGAGCATCAGATTGAAATTTCATAAGAAGGTACAGAAAGAGAATGGACTGTAGTTTCTTGTATATATTTTTTAGAGCCAAAGGTCAAAACAGTGACACGTGGCATGTCGTACAATTTTGCTCTACTGAACTAGTCTATAATCAGGTCACTGTGGGAGATTTGGCATAACTCTTCCCTAGAGAATCTAATTTGGATCAGACTGGTGGCATTGGAAAGAGGATGTAGAGGGCTACTGTAGGTTGCAATTTTAGAATTGGATGATTTGAAATTACAGAGATACATCAGATTCAATATCAAGCTCTTACAAAGTGAAAAAAGGTGTGTAGTTTTTTTATAAATTTTTGCGTAAGTGTGGTTTGAAAAATTAGTTTGAAGGAATTCAAAGGGCATAGTAAAGCATTATTATCGGTAATTGATGCCCCGAGGAAAGAAAATGCAAACACCTAGTAAGCAACTAGAAAGCTCTAGCATGACTCATGAAGAAGAGGAAGAAATGCAACATGATATATCAAAATTACGAGACCAAGTGCAACAAGTGTCACTTGCACAAAAAGTAACAGAATCTAAGATGGATGGTTTAAAGAAAGATGTAGAAGCTAAGATGGATGGTTTAAAGAACGGCGTAGAAGCTAAGATGGATTGTTTAAAGAAAGGCGTAGAAGCTAAGATGAATGATGTGGAAGCTAAAATGAACGATTTGAAGATAGATTTGAAGACAGACGTGGAAGATTTGAAGACAGATTTGACAAAGTTTCTACAAGAAATGCTTACGAATGGTGAAAGGGTAGTAAAGGAAACTCATGATGAGAACAAAAGAAATGTTAATCATGATTTCATAGACTCTAATGTTGGATCGAAGACCCACCATATTCCAAAAATCGATATGAGGAAGTTTGATGGCAAGGATCCCGCAACATGGATATTACAGATGGAGAAATTTTTCAATCTCAATAATGTGCAAAACACAGAAAAGGTACGTATTGAAACTTTATATTTGGAACCAAATCAGTTTGTATGGTATCAATGGCTTTGCTCTCGTAAACAAATTATCACTTGGGCAATTTTTATGGAAGAATTGAGAGCACATTATGAGGATACAAAAAGCAACACTTTTTCTAGCCAATTGATAAGTCTCAAACAAAAGGGTTCAATAATGGAGCACATTGAGGAGTTCCAAAAATTGAACATAAGGGTAAAAAATATTCCAGAGGAGCATAGGATTGATGTGTTCATAGGGACTTTAAAGGATAATATCCAACATGATGTTCACCTTTGGGAACCTGATTCATTAGAGAAGACATTCAGGTTAGCAAGAAAAATGGAAAGCAAAATTATGGCAACCAAGAAGCATACCACTCACAACTATAAAGATGGAAGTGTTGTTGCCCCTAACCTTCCACAACCTATAAGGTTGACACCACAACAATTGGAAGAAAAAAGAGCAAAAGGGCTTTGTTACAGTTATGATAGCAAATACACTAAAGGTCATAAGTGTGCTGAGAAGAAATTATTCTACATAGATTGTGAAGAGGAAGAAGAAAAGGAGCAAGAAAGGTCAAAAGAAGAGGATATACTCCAGGAACAAAGCCTAGATAAAGAAGAAATGAATCCGACCATATCTTTTAATGCATTGGTTGGAATTACCACTCCTCAAACCATTAAGATAGAAGGACAAATCAAGAAGAAAAAGGTAATAGTGTTGATTGATTCAGGAAGTACCCACAATTTATTCATTGTAAGATAGCAAAAGAATTGAATTGCTTCCTATATCCAGCACAGAGTGTCAAGTCATGGTTGCAAATGGAGGAATGATAAATTGCTCTGGAAAGTGCCATAATATCAAGCTATCCATGGGAGAATATGTATTGACTAGCCCAATGCTTTCCATTCCAATGGGAGGTGCTGATGTTGTACTAGGAGTCCAATGGCTACAATCTTTGGGTACAATAGCTTTTAATTTTCAAGAACTTTTCATGAAATTTTCTGTGGAAGGAAAGGAAGTTGAATTAAGGGGTATTGCAGGGAAACTGGGAAAGATAATCAGCTCTAACAGTATGACAAAGCTTCTAAAAAAGGAACAAAGAGGTGTAATTGCACAATTATGTTCGCTAGATGTTTCCACATCAAAATCATCTATTTCTCCAGATCTCCAAAAAGTCTTGGACAATCATTCCAAGGTATTTGAGACTCCCAAAGGTCTCCCACCTATTCATGATCATGATCATGCTATTCATCTGATTCCAGGAAGTGTTCCTCCAAACATCAGGCCGTACAGATATCCCTATGCCAAAAAGAGTGAAATTGAACGTATGGTTGCAGAAATGCTAGAGGCTGGTATAATTCAACTTAGTCAAAGTTCTTTCTATGCTCCAGTAGTATTTGTGCACAAGAAGGATGGATCGTGGCGCATATGTCCGGATTATAGAGAGCTCAACAAGCTCACTATTAAAGATAAGTTTCCCATTCCTGTCATTGATGAATTACTAGATGAATTGCATGGATCAATTTACTTCACCAAGTTGGATCTTCATTCAGGATATCATCAAATCAGAATGAAGACTAAAGACATTCCGAAAATAGCATTTAGAGCTCATGAGGGTCATTATGAATTTTTGGTCATGCCTTTTGGCCTTACCAATGCACCTTCTACATTTCAAGGTTTGATGAATTCCATTTTCAAACCCTTCCTTAGAAAATTTGTGTTAGTATTTTTTGATGATATACTAATCTACAACAAGTCTTGGAAGGATCACGTTGAACATGCTGACAGGGTGCTACAACTATTGGAGGAGAAACAATTATATGCCAAAAGATCCAAATGTTTCTTTGGAGTACAAGAGGTGGAATATCTGGGTCATATTGTATCTCATGAAGGAGTTAAGGTAGACCCTAGCAAAATTAAAGCCATTAAGGAATGGAAAATCCCCCCATCCATAAAGCATCTGTGAGGATTTCTTGGGTTGACAGGATATTCTCGCAAGTTTGTTAAGAATTATGGGAGAATAGCAGCACCTCTAACAACATTATTGAAGAAAGATGCATTTTCATGGACTCCAGAAGCAACAAAGGCCTTCGAACATCTTAAAGAGGCAATATGCCAAGCACCAGTCTTAGCTACACTGGACTTCACAAAAACCTTTATTGTGGAATGTGATGCTTCAGGAAATGGAATTGGTGTTGTTTTAATGCAAGATGAAAGACCCATTGCTTTTGAAAGTCGTCCAATCAAGGGAAAGTTTTTACACAAAGCTATTTATGAGAAGGAAATGTTGGCAATACTACATGCACTTAAGAAATGGCAACCCTACCTAATGGGAAGACACTTCAAGGTAAAAATGGATCATGATAGCCTTAAATACTTTTTAGAACAAAGATTATCCTCTGAAGAGCAACAAAAGTGGGTCACAAAGATGTTAGGTTATGACTTTGAAATCATCTACAAAAAGGGAAGCGAAATGTGGTGGCAAATGCACTCTCAAGAAAGGATGAGGATGTGGAAGCATTGTCATGCGCCATTTCTATTATCCAACCAGATTGGATAAACGAAGTAAGGGAGGAATGGAAGAATGATGAAGAAGTGTGGGCACTTATTCGAAAGTAACAACAAGATTCTAGTACATCTGATACATTTAGCTGGCAAAATGATTCGTTATGGTACAAAGATCGCTTATACCTCTGTAAGAATTCCCAACTCAAACAAAAGATTCTTATGAAATTGAACACTTCTCCATTAGGAGGGCACTCAGGATTTTTAAAAACTTACCACAGTGTTAAGAAGGAATTTTTTTTGGGATGGCCTTAAATCGGATATTCAAAAGTTTGTGGCAGAATGTTTGGTTTGCCAACAAAATAAAGTTGAAACAATTAAGACCCCGAGTCTATTACAACCTTTATCCATTCCAAGCCAACGTTGGGAGGAGGTTTCAATGGATTTTATCATAGGTTTACCCAAGTCTGAGGGAAAGAGTGTTATCATGGTGGTAGTTGACAGACTTACCAAGTATGCACACTTTTGTGCATTATAACATCCACTTAAATCCAATACAGTTTCTACTGCATTTATGGAAACAATTCAAAAGCTAAATGGGAACCCAAAGATTATTGTAAGTGACAGAGATCCCATTTTCACTGGAAATTTTTGTACAGAATTATTTTCTTGTCTTGGTACTCAGTTAGCTCATAGCTCATCTTATCATCCTCAATGTGATGGGCAAACTGAGATAGTAAAAAAATGTGTGGAAGGATATCTTCATTGCTTTGTATCTGATAAACAGATACAATGGGTCAAATGGTTGCCTCTGGCTGAATGGTGGTATAACACTTCCTTCCATACATCAACAAAAATGACCCCATTTATGGCACTTTATGGATATCATCCACCATCCATCACATCATATTTAAGAGAAAATTCTAAGGTTCAAGCAGTGGAACATCACATCGAGCATCAAAAACAAGTCCTCCAACTCTTAAAGGATAACCTTGTGTTGGCACAGAATAGAATGAAACAATAGGTAGATCAACATCGGAGCGAAAGAAGTTTTGATGTAGGTGATTGGGTATTCCTACGGCTACAACCACATAAACAAATGTCCCTCAAGCAAGCTAAGAAGGATAATAAATTATCACCTAAGTATTATGGTCCATACAAGGTGTTGCAAAAGACTGGTACTATGGCATACAAATGAGAGCTTCCTGCAGCTTCTCGAGTGCACCCAGTTTTCCATGTTTCATGTTTAAAGAAGGTTATAGGTAACAAGCTCCCAGTTCAAACAATATTGCCAGAACTTGACAAGGAAGGAAAAATTATACTAGAATCGGAAGCAGTCACAGAAACAAGAACTCGATAGCTACGAAATCGATCAATTTCGGAGTATCTCATCAAGTGGAAGAACTTATCTATTGAAGATTCCACATGGGAGGATGAGAATTTTATACAGAAGCATCCAGTACTACTCAAGCGTTGAGGACAACACTTTTTTGAAGGAGAGGGGCATGTTAGGTCCCTATAATACTAGTGATTACCCCATTACTATTGCAGTTGTATCCCTTATTAATATTGTTGTGCCCCTATTGTCCCCATATTGTTATTACTGTGCCCCATAAAATCCTCTATTGTTGTTTTTGTGCCTTTATATTATTAATGTTAGGTTGGCTGGGTTATATTGTGACTCCTTAGAATCCTATATATAGAAAGGAGGTTTTGTCATTTGAATCATCAAGGAATAATTCATTTGTGCAATGTAAAGGAGGTTTCCCCCTTGAAGAGGATGAATTCTAAGGCATTGATCCATTTTTTCTATCTTTTTGCGAGCTGGTTTCATAACACTCGCACTTGTTAACAATTCACATCATTGACTAGTAATCAAGTGGTTTCTACCATGTTCATCTACGAGACATTCACTCACATGGTTAGATTCATACTACAGATCTAGAGATGGGGATCAAAACCCTGGATCTAGTTTCATCCATCCAAGCTACATGGAGTTATTAAATATTCATTATTGTAAACATAGATTCATTGATGGTTGCGTCCATACTATGCCTTTTGTTGACATGGATCTTCATATGTATTTATGTTTTGATTCTTTGAGACATTTATGTTCTAGGTATGGGAATTCCTACCTCAATGATGATTGTATATTGCATTGTAACATTCTAGAGATTGTTTTAGGTCTCCAACTGCAATCTGCAAGCACTTTATTCATCAAAATCTCTTCTGAAATTACACTTTAGGAGGCAATTTTTTACACGTCATTTTGTCGCATTAGGAAAATGACCATTGGTTTGGATCTTTCAATATCCATCAATGTGTTTTAAAGAAACCTCTTGCAAGGCTAGAATCCAAACTATCCAAAAGAAAATGAAATTCCTGGATCCCAAGGCTCAAAAACCTATTTTTGGCTTCCTGCACAGTTCCTTAGTCAATATTTGCGCATACGCAAAAAGCTCCATTAGGAACTGTGCATAAATGCACTATGTCTTACACTGTGGCCTACGCACATAACTTGATGAATGTAAAAATAAAAGATAAAGTCTAGAAGCATTGCTAGTCATATCTTTCCCAACTAACATGCTTCGAATGAATTTCTATTCAGCTGTGATCCCTCCCACCATGGAGCTAGTCCCTCCCTCTGTGGAAGCCCTATCTCACCATTAGTGGACCTCATCTCTTAGGAGATGGATCCCAAACTTTCCATTATTTGCCTATAAAGGTAACAAATTACCGAGGATTGGGAAGGACGGTTGGAAGTAGACTTATGCTGTAGAAATAAGGTTAGAAGGCTATTCATTGAAGGAGAGGGTTGGAGATTGTGGGAAGGGACTTGCAACATCAAGGCTTCAAGGTTGTAAGTTTATTCTCCATTTTATTGATATAAAAGAAACTATTCATTCTCAATTATGTCTTTGTCGATATAATTTGTGGGATTCATTGATCACCCACATAGATTATGATTTCATATTGATAAATTTATGATATACGATTGAGTTAAATAGTTCATTTATATCTTATGATATATATTGGATGCTTTGATCTTGTGTATGTTTCTTTGTCTATGTAGATCTCCTTTAGGACATCACAAAGAAGATGTGGGAAGAAATTGGAAGATCTCTAAATAATCAAGGAGAGGTGGATGGTCGAAAGCTCTGAAAGGGAATTCATCAGGCATTTTGATTAAACGATAAGTGATATCTATCATAGTTTTTGTTTCAGTCAATCTCAATCTAGAGAAAGGTAGCACTTCCTTGTTGTTTGTTACTAGATTTCTCTGAGGTCTAGGGAGATCAATCTTGTCCGCAAGATGTATTTGTTCGCATAACATGGACTCTAACGAGAACTACACAACTAAAAAATAACACACTGATCCTCTACAAAATGGTAAAAATGATAAAAAAAGCATTGCATATGATAATTTGATAAACATATCAACAATAAAAAATACACTATATATATCTTCATAAATTTATTTTCTCCATCTCCTTGCTCTTTGCTCAATATGCCAACTGAAATATTCTTCTGCTACCTTCTACAACTTATGTTTTGTCTCTGCAAGTCTTCAGGAAATCTACATAGTTTGCTCTACTTGAATACACTTCTCTTCTCACACACTAACAATTTGCGCCCACTCCACTCATGATGGGGACAACAGTCTAGTCAGGACAGGTGGCCAGCCGGCTAGAATGAGTCATGCATTTTGGGACCATATACCGACGTCCAACACACATGAGTTATCCATAACTATACCCATAGGGAGGCCTATAAATGGAGGCTGCCTCAACACATTGATAATCACATTTCCCATTGTAGGAGTTTATTAGAGGTTACCTACCATTCCACCCAGCCTTTCCCTTTTCATTTCCCATTGTAGAGGTTATATATATCATTCGAGATGAGGTACTCATTTGCTTTTGCATTGGAAGTAATGGTAGTAGCTGCACTGGTTGTGGGCAGTGTTGTAGGCACTCCCAACACAAACTTCGTATCGTCTGCGTGGGAAGATCCCAAGTGGAAGTTCCTTTTATAGTACTCTCGGATCCCCCCTCGTAGATCTAGAGGGAAACACTGCCTTCAGCGGTTACGACTACAAAGCATCGCCCACAGGGTCACCCACCACCTATGGGCGTGGGGTTTGTAATCAGGGAATCTCTCAGTCTGATTGCACCGCCTACCTTAAAAACCTTAGGGGCCGCATCTGGAACATTTGCGGCAATGCCATCGATGCTCAAGTTCAGCTAACTGACTGTTTCATCAGCTACGAGCAGTACAGCTTCTAGTTATATACTTATCGTCTGCACCCCAACGACTAGTTATATACGCATTCAGCGTCTGCATGATTCTAATATCTCATATCTTCTCTATCTATGTTTCAATAAAACGTGATTCTCTGAGCAAGAGACTCTGATGTTGTGCTATTCTCATTCTTGTAGGTCACTATCTAAATCCTTCCTATAATATAATATATAATAAAACAGTTATCATGCACTCTCTTATTTTACTTTTCGTTCCGCCATTAGTGCAACTAATGTAGTTTTTAGTTTCCGTATTCTTAAATTGATCGTACTTCATAAATTAATTATCAAGTATTTTATATTTTTATTTCTATGCTGTAACTAGAATAATTTTATATCTTATTATGCATAAATATATTTATTGAGTATTAAAAGTACTGTTCCAGTGATATCTTGATATAATATTAATAAGTTGATAAATAGAGAAGTATTTAATGTAAATTGATAAATTTAATTACAATATTCCTAAAAGATGGAATTACAAATTTTAACAGATATTCCAAAAGAAAAATATAACATCAAATTTTGTATTCATCTCTGGCTCTATTTAATTTTCTCAAATCGTGAGCTTTATGGCTCTATTTAATTTAACTTATTTTTATGTAATAAATTACTATTATTATTTTTATGATTATGGAAATCTGAAAATGTATTTGTTGCACCATGCTAATCTTATATTTAAATATATAAATTTGTAATACGCTTTTAGAATGAAATCTGATAAATATTATAATTTTCCATTACATCCAACTGCCGGTGTCAGATATCTTCTCATTGCAGCATAAAAGTTATATGCCGGAACCGTTAAGTTTAAAGAACCCAGGAATGCAAAATCTTTGGTTCAACGGTTTCAAGGAAAAATAATTTAGCTGGATTCGTGCAATGAATCAATCAACCAAAATCTCGGATTCAACCATTTCATGGAAAAATAATTTAGTTGGATTCGTGCAATGAATCGATCAACCATTTATTCGTTATTTCCATCGGTGAACTAATTATTAAGCAAAACCCATTCTTTTGTTCTTGTTTACCTTATTTTACTTTTGTCATTGGTGAAAGGATTTACATGATTGGTATTTTATGTACATAAACTAATGTTGACATTAGTTTATTAGAATTAAATGTTTCGTTTCATATTATATATAGGTTGTCTTATTCGCCATAGACCACACCACACAGCCATCTACATGTAATGGCCATGCACTACTTTCATTTAGTGGCCATGTGCTACTTGTGAACGGTTTGACAAGTTGCATTTTCTAGGTAAGTGGTTTCAGGCATGGCCTTCTTTTGTGCCTTGAGTAGCTTCTCCTACTGTGCAGTGTCTACAAGGTTCACATTTCCTTTAAGTTATCCTTTCACCCGCCCAACTATCCTAGTAAGTGTACTAGAAGTGTGCCCTGCATTTGTAAATGAATTGCTACCAGTTACTATTAGTACATACATATGTTGCTGCAAAAACTCTATTTTTTTAAATATTCCAAATCTTGTATCTCACTAGTTTTATACATGCCTTCCTTCTAGTTAGATACCTCACATGCCTTCTAAACATTGTAGAACTTGTCTATTCTTGACAGTAGGGTTTCAAGATAGGATCCTTTATACATAAAGGCTACCATTTAGGCCTTCAGACCCTAAAGAAGTACTTTAAGAGAAAAAATTTAAATGTTCCTTCCACTTACAACAAAAGGCACATGTCTTTTATCATAACATTGTACTAGAATTATCCCTTTACACTAGTTATAGGCAAGTAGAGAAACAAAATAAAGCATCAAATATGAAACAAAATACCTTCATGCATTCATATTCCTTCACTCCACAATTTTGTGCCCCTCTGTTAATTTTATGGCCTCCTTTAACTCTGTTCTTTTTTTCCTTGTCATGTCACCTCCAATATTTTTGATGAGGTAGTTGTTAGCTTTCCAACTTGTGAATTCATAGAAGGGATGCCATTTAAGAGGGTTTGTACTATTAATAAAGCATTTGGTATGTCTGAAAAATGTCGTGTATACAACTTGCATAAACCTAAGGTACTCAAGAAGCTTATTGTGAAAATGTTGTGTGTACAACTTGCATAAAACCAAGGTACTCATAGATTATCGTGAAATGTCCCGGCAAGCCAAAATCTAGATATTAAAGAAAAGAAACACAAAGTACATGTATTTAAATTTGATCAAAATGGTATAATGGTTTTGACATGAATTCAAAATTTGTTTGTTTGATTGAATTTTAGAAGAAGATACCATATGTTTAAGTGATTGTGCATATTCTTCTCGATAAAATTGGTTTTCTTTCATTTTGTTGGATGATTAGGTGATAATGTCCTAAGTGGAAAAAATGCTCAAATTTTGAATTGCTTAGAATTGGTTGAAACTAGAACAATAGGATATGCCTCGTCGATATGATCTTGTAGCCGTGAACAACACTCAAATCCGACACTATATGTGAAAGTTATTCAAGTTTGAAGTTTACAATTTCCTTGAAAAATTAGTTTGACCAGGGTTGACTTTAGATTTTGGCAAATATTAAAAAAAGAATATTCTGGGAATATTCCTACTAGCCAATCGTGTTTCGACACTTGTCAACTTCGGATTGCACAGTGGATATACCATGGATTTTGGTGGCCAATTAATGGATGCCACGTGCCCTGCCCAGAGGCCGTCACATGGCCCCAAGACCGCAGGTTTATTGTGGTTAAAATATTGAGAGTTCGCAGGAATCAATGCCGGGTCGGGTGGCCACCAGCCCACAGGCCCGACCGGCCCACCCACACAGTGGTTCTTAACAACCTAAGGTCACATTTCATATTTAAGTTTGATCAGAGGTAAGTTTGGGGCGGAAAGGGGCTAGCCCCCTATTCATAAGACCAGGGCTCGGAAACATAGGTCAAAGCAATGGCGACGATGGTTAAGCTGGACAGTTAGCTGTTCACATGTCGCGACGGGGGTCTCGCTAACGTTAAATGCCACAATTTCATAACCGTTGGCTCCACGGTTCCGCCAGCGGTGGGGTAGTCGGTCCATGTGACCACTACCCACCTTAACCTTTAATGCCACCCAAACCACGTGGTTAAGCTTGGTGGAGTAGACAAAATTGGTGGAAATTGCAAAAAATAATGCCAGTTAACTGCCAGTTCCGGATTTAGTGGAGTTTCTTTATGGCAGATTGGACAAAACTTCTGGAGGTCATAACTTTCACTAGGGAGAACCTTTTGGAGAGATTTTTTTTTTTTGATTTTGGGTATTTTGAGCATTCCAGAGCCAATGGTACAGGTTGCAGAGCCAATAGAGCTCATCTTCAAGTACTTTTTTTTTTTTTTTTAGCAAAGAAGCTTGAGAGCCATTAGGGCCTAGGGAGTGTTGGAGCTGTATTGGGCTATGGTTAACCATTGGAGGTGAAACAAAAGCCATTATATAATGTTTTCTATGTTATGAACTCATTTCCACAGCTTATTTTTCCTGTTTAGGCTTTCTTATCACTGTATAACCAATTTGAGCATCTAATAAGAGCAAGGACATGCCCATTTGGGGGCCCTGGACCCGACAGATGTAGCCCAGGAGGGGTGAACTACCTCATCAGCTGCTATGTTATATTATGTGATTTTGTCTTGCTATGTTTTTCAGATTTGATATGCTAAACAGTAAATTGAAATAATACTCCTTCACACATAAGACTCAGAAAGTTATCAAAAACACTTTGTTTCAATTGCAAGACATGAGTAACAGTTTTCACATATAATTTAATGAAAATGAATACCTTGAACAACAATACAAGTAGTTTCATTTTTAGATCAGTTGGTATCAGAGCTCAATTTTTGAGTATTAGTTTTGTTTAAAGATATTTTTTGTTTTGCATGTTTTAATGCTTACCAGGCTTAAACTTCAAAGAGGGAAAGGACAATTGGTTAGAGCACAAGATAATCCTCAACCAAGGAGGGCCAGGGTGCCATTATCTCCACCTTCTCATTCACCCTCAATAGCCTTAGAAGAAGCTTCAAGTATGTCTGAAAGGGAACGAGAAGTTCCTGAATACATGGATCCGAAAGAAGAAGAACGAGTACTCATAAAAGATTTTTTGGACATGACTGAGATGGTAAGAATATTATACCATGAAAGGAATGATAGGTTGGTTGGAGAAGGGTCTAAACATCAAAAAGAAGGAGAGGGCTCTTCAGGAGGAAAGAAAGGTGATGATAATTCAAAGAAAGGACTTGGAGGAAATGGTGATCCACCATCTCCATCATCATCCTCTTCCTCTACATCGTCATCCTCTACCTCGGTAAATCATCCTCATAAGCTTAAATCTTCTGGAAAAATTCCATTTTTAACGCTAGATGTTAAATTTGAATTACCCATGTTTAACGGTGAAGTCAATGCAGAGAAACTTGACAACTAGATAAGACAGTTGGAAGTTTATTTAAGGATACAACACTTACAGGATGACGAGACCGAGATTCAGTTAGCCTCTTTAAGAATGGATGGAGCAGCATTGGTATGTCGCGAAGCCAAGACCAAGGATGAAATTAAGAAACATGGTAAGATTACTTTAACATGGGCTGAATTTATTTCCGTAATTAAGAAGAAATTTTATCCTCTTGCTCATTTACAAAAGGCTATAATGAACTGGCAAAACTTTAGACAACTAAAGGGACAAAATGTTCAAGACTGCACCCAAGAGTTTAGGAGAAGACCACTCTTATTAGGGGTAGACTTACAAAGTCAAGACACTTTGCTAAAATATATAGGTGGTTTGCACAATACCTTAAATATACTATCCTTATGTTCAATCCTACTAGTTTAGACGAAGTTTGTGTACAAGCTACACATTTAGAGACTAGAGGGAAAAACAAAGAGAAAACCTTTAAGAGAAAAGGAAAAAATAATGCATCTGTCAAAAAGGAGGGTGAGAAAGTGATATGTAAACACTGTTCAAAAGAAGGCCAAGAAGAGAAAAATTGTTGGAAACTTTATCCTGAAAAAAGAAATCAGTTTAACAAAAACAAAGGAAAGAAGAAAACTACAGCTACTACAAGTACACTTCAAGATTTAGGTGATGATTCAGGGGATGAAACCAAAATTGCAGCCATGGGTTTGAAAAGTATAAAGGGAAAGGAAACTAAAACTAAAGCAAGTACTAGCACTTCAAATTGTCATGTACATGCTCCTAATGAGGAAGAAAGAATTGAATTGTTTCATGTGAGGGTAGTCTCAAAACATACAAAAATTGACACACTATTTGAAAGTGGGTCACAAGCAAATCTCGTATCAGAAGACTTGGTCAAACAATTTAAACTTGAGACCATTCCACATCCAAAGCTTTATCGACTTGGGTGGATATGCAAGGATGCAAACTTACAAGTCTCAAGAAAGTGCATATTTCTCTTTGCAATTACTGCACACTTTATTGACATAGTTAAACTTGATGTAGTACCGCTTGATATATCAGTAATTTTTTTGGGAAGTCCTTACTTATTTGATAGTAAAGCGATCTTCCATCGCCATGAAAATAAATATCATCTTTTCAAAGATGGCAAGGAGTACATTGTTAGGGCACATCGCAAGAAGGCAAATATAGCTATGGTAAATGCGGGCAAGTAAAAAGTCTAGTTAATTCAAGTAAGAGTTTTGTACTTCTTATGATCAAGCCTAAGGTTGATGTGAATCATGAGTCATTTGAAAATTGTGATTCCAAGCTTAAATCAGATTTATATGATGTACTTGATGCACATCATGAGATGTTTCAGGAACCAACAGGATTGCCTCCTAAAAGGGAGATTCAGCATGAAATCCATTTACATCCAAATTGTCCTCTTCCTAACATAGGCATGTACCACATGTCTATCATGGAGAATGCTAAAATAAAGAAGCAAATTAAAGACTTGTTGGACAAAGGTTTCATGAGACCAAGCACTTCGCCATGTGGGTCACTGATAGTGTTGATTCCAAAGAAAGATGGAACCTGGCGCATGTGTGTGGACTTCAGGGCTTTGAAAAAAATAACGGTAAAGAATCGTTACCCACTTCCAAGGATAGATGATTTGTTATATCAGATGAAAGATGCTAAATATTTCACTATGTTAGACTTACGTAGTGGTTATCATCAAGTTAGAATTGAAGAAAGTGACATTTGGAAGATAGCGTTTAAAACCAAACAAGGACTCTCTGAGTGGCTTGTTATGTCGTTTGGTTTATGCAATGCACCTGCAACTTTCATGTGGGTAATGGATGATGTCTTACGTCCTTTTCTTGATGATTTCATTATTGTCTACTTAGATGACATCTTAATTTTTAGCAAGACTAGAGAAGAGTATGTCATGCATGTTAAGAAAGTACTTGATATTTTGAATAAAAATCAGTTATTTCTTAAAATGTCAAAGTGTGAATTTGGAAAGACTTCTTTGGTTTATTTGGGACACATAGTAGGAGGACGTGCTTTGAGAATTGATCCTTCTAAGGTAGAATCTATTGTGAATTGGCCTACTCCGAAATCCATTACAGAGGTAAGAAGTTTTTTGGGTGCAGCTCAGCATTGGAGGAAGTTTATTTCTAACTTCTTGCCATAGCAGCTCCTATGCATGTAGTGACAAGTGTGGAGCGTGCTTTCCAATGGGGAGGCAAGCAACAGAAAGCTTTCGAGTCATTGAAAGAAAAGATAAGTTAAGCTCCAGTTCTTGCATTACCAGACTTGAGACATCGATTTGAGATTGAGACTAACGCTAGTGATTACGCCATGGGTGTAGTTCTCATACAGCATGGTAAGCCTATTGCATTTCATTCTGAGACATTTAATGGTGCTGTTGTGAATTATCCTACATATGATAAGGAGTTGTATTCGTTGTTACAAAGCGTCAAAAAGTGGAAACACTATTTGATGGGCAAAGAAACAGTTGTTCATACCGACCATCAGCCTTTACAGTACTTGCAATCGCAAAGTAAATTGCAACGGTCATGACATTTCAGATGGATGGGCTTCCTACAACAATTTCACTTGGTAATAAGGTACAAGAAAGGTATTTTCATTAAAGTTGTTGATATGCTTTCAAGGCCTATTATTAATGCTACTACTTTACTTAAGAATGATTCTATTGTACATGAGAGTTACATAGAACAATATGCATCAGATGTTGATTTAAGGATGTGTATGCTAACTTGAGTGAAGGGAATCATGTTGAGGATAATGATTATCATTTGCATAATAATTTGTTGTTTCATATGGGCGAGTTATGTATACCACAAGGAGAGAGACTAAGTATCATGAGAGAAGCTCATTCTTCTCTTATTGCTGGACATTTCGGGGTAAGCAAAACTGTGGCACATTTACATAGGTATTATTATTGGCCTCACATGATAGATAGTGTTTCATGTTTCATTAGAGGTTGTTCATTATGTGCTACAAGCAAGCCTAGCAATAGGAATCTTGGATTATATATGCCATTGCTGATACCTTCTAGACCATGGGAAAGTGTTTCTATGGATTTTGTAGGAGGTCTACCATTATCTAGAAAGAAGCATGATTATCTTTATGTAGTAGTTGATAGACTCAGCAAGATGTGTATTCTTATGCCATGTAAGAAAACTATAACTGCTGAACAAACTGCTGATTTATATTTTCAACATGTATGGGTTCATTATGGCTTGCCTACTTCTACTATTAGTGACATGGATTCTAGGTTTGTTGGGAATTTTTGGTCCAATCTCTGGAAGATGATGGACACCAAGTTGAAGAAGAGTACTGCTTTCCATCCACAAACAGATGGCCAAACAGAGGTAGTGAACAGAACCATTGTACATATTTTGAGAGGTTATTGCAGCAAGCATCCCAAGATTTGGGATGAGCACTTGCATTACATTCAGCATGCTTACAACCGGGCCAAGCACTCTTCTACAAATACTTCACCTTTTGAAGCTCGTTTTGGGTATTTTCCTAAGTCACCTTAAGATTTCATTCTTGAGAAGGATGTTCCCATTGATGGGCATAGTGACATTGACAAAGCTCGCATGCTCATTGAAAGAATTCAGCTCATACATCAGCAAGTTCAAGAACAGCTTGAAAAAAGTCAAGGCATGTACAAGGACAGACATGATAAACATATAGTTGATCATAAATTTCAAGAAGGAGATGAGGTATGGTTGCATATTAGTAAGGAAAGAATGCAAGGAGAAGTTAAAAAGCTGAAGCCTATTCGTTATGGTCCATTCAAAATCCTTAAACAAGTTGGAAATAATGCTTTTCAACTAGATTTGCCTTCATATATGCAAATGTATTCCGTTGTGAATGTGGAAAATTTACGTTTGTATAAACCTCCTTTAATTGTTGATCATGAAAGTGACATTCAGCTACCTTCCATAGATGATTTCTCGCCAGAATTTTTGGATGAGCTGAAAGAGGATGCTATCCTTGACAGAAGGACACACACTTCGAGGAGGGGAAATGTTGATTATGTTTAGGTTGGTCTTAAAGGCAACAAACCGAGTAAGGCAAAGTGGATGGAGGTGGAAAAGGTGAGGGAACTGTACCCTCACCTTCTTAATAGGTAATTGAAGGCTCTTGGGGTCCAAAAGCTTCCCATTTGGGAGGTGTGATCACGTGATCATGTCCTAAGTGGAAAAAATGCTCAAATTTTGAATTTCTCAGAATTGGTTGAAACCAAAATGACATGATAGGACTCGTCGATACGATCCTATAGCTGTGAATGACACTCAAATCCGACACTGTATGTGAAAGTTATTCAAGTTTGAAGTTTACAATTTCCTTCAAAAATCAGTTTGACCAAGGTTGACTTTTGACTTTGGAAAATATTAAAAAAAGAATATTCCTTGGAATATTCCATGAAATATTCCCTGTTGGCCAATCATGTTTCAACACTTGTCAACTTTGGATTGCAAAGTGGATATACCATGGATTTTGGTGGCCAATTAATGGATGCCACGTGGCCTGCCCAGAGGCTGCCACGTGGCCCCAAGACCACAGGTTTATTGTGGAAAAAATATTGAGAGTTCGTAGGAATCAACCCCGGGTCGGGTCGCTGCCAGCCCATAGGCCCGACAAGCCCGTCCACATAGTGGTTCTTAACAACCTAAGGTCACATTTCATATTTAAGTTTAATCAAAGGTAAGGTTGGGGCGGAAAGGGGCCAGCCCCCTATTTATAAGACCAGGGCTCGGAACCACAGGTCAAAGCAATGGCACCGACAGTTAAGCTGGACAGTTAGCTATTCACATGTCGTGGCGGGGGTCTCGCCTAATGTTAAATGCCACGGTTTCATAACCGTTGGCTCCACGGTTCCACCGACGGTGGGGCAGTCGGTCCATGTGACCACTACCCACCTTAACCTTTAATGCCACCCATACTGCGCGGTTAAGCTTGGCAGAGTAGACAAAATTGGTGGAAATTGCCAAAAATAGTGCCAGTTAACTGCCAGTTCCAGATTTAGTGGAGTTTCTTTAGGGAAGATTGGACAAAACCTCTGGAGGTCATAACTTTCACTAGGGAGAACTTTTTGGAGCAATTTTTTTTTATTTTTATTTTGGGTATTCTGAGCATTCCAGAGCCAATGGTATAGGTTGTAGAGCCAACATAGCTCATCTTCAGGTACTTTTTTAGCAAAGAAGCTTGGAGAGCCATCAAGGCCTAGGGAGTGTTGGAGCTATATTGGGCTATGGTTAACAATTGGAGGTGAAACAAAAGCCATTCTTTACTGTTTTCTGTGTTCTAAAATCATTTCCACAACTTATTTTTCTTGTTAAGGCTTTCTTATAACTATATAACCAATTTGAGCATCTAATAAGAGCAAGGACATGCCCATTTGGGGGCCTTGGACCCGATAGATGTAGCCCAGGAGGGGTGAACTGCCTCATCAACTGTTGTGTTATATTATGTGATTTTATCTTGCTGTGTTTTTTAGATTTGATATGCTAAATAGAAAATTGAAATAATACTCCTTCAGATATAAGACTCAGAAAGTTATCAAAAACACTTTGTTTCAATTGCAAGACATGAGTAATAGTTTGCACATATAATTTAATGAAAATGAATACCTTGAACAACAAATACAAGCAGTTTCATTTTCAGATCATTATAGGAGATCACCAGATAACTTACCAGAAAATCATAAGTTTACAGGGATTTAAAAAAACTTTCTAAATGGGAAGGTGTGGGGACCATTAAGATTAAACCGTTTAGAGCGGACTGCAAACATATTTTTCTATACAATGTAATAATTTTGTGAAACATTTTCAAATTTAATGTTCAATGGAGAAACTATAAATTTTGTGGATTGTAACTAAATGTTACACATGATACAAATATCTTTTTTTCATATTCCATTTGATAACTATTTCATCAATGGATATGCATGTTCATATGCCATTATTGATGTTTATTCTTCAACTATAGATTGAATTGAATCCACTGTATTTGACTTTTTAGGAATTGTTCCTAGGTTAATCAGAAAGACACCTATGGACGTTGGGACTAACTGTAATGTTGTTGGCACTTGTGCTAAATATGTTACTGGATCTTCTACCAAGTAACATGGTGACCAAACTGAAGCAAACCTAATAATGATCATTAGATCTCGAACATCCGTTCTGGATGTAAGTGTTGGGCTGCTGATTTGTCATCATTTCACCGTTATTTACAATCATCCTTTTAACCATTTGTTCAATTTTTTCATCTGTTCCTTACCCCATTTTCCACGAGATCTCATGAACACTTCATAAATATTTCCAACACTCAAAGTGGTTAATTTTCATACATTTTCTTTTCTTTTAATGAATTAATTAGGATTATGTTTGGTTTTACTAGTGACGGTTTGGCCAGTTCAAGTTTCTTCTGCAGCTCAGTCCAATTTTTGTAACTCTCTCCATGGTTAAGGTAGTAGCACCACTCTAGAATGAAATCTGACACTTTGACATGGTTTCTGGAAGCTCTAATATGGATTTGTATTGGTCAAATTCCACCCAGCTTTCATGTGTGGACCTCCAACAAGAGATCAGAGGAAAAATACAATAATTTTGACTAGCTAACTTCTAACACATTTTCTGAGCAAATGAAAATGAATTTTTAAAAATGAAAACATGGGTTTAATTCAAAATGAGCCCAATGGAATTCTCGCTCAGAAGTTTCCACAAATCTATTACCATTTGAAAGATTCTTGTGGTTCTTTGGAGCCTTATTTTGAAGATTGCATGAGTAAACGATACAGTCAACACCCAATGACCAAAAACATTGGAACAAGTTGTTCTTTAGTGAATTTATGGAAGTGAGATCATTCTTATCATAACTGGGCCAATTTTTGATCCAAGGATCTAGAAAATAAGATTGGATTTTATTTTCAAAACTAATCTATAAAGATCTCATGACTAGAACTTAAACACGAAAATTTTGAGTTTGTTAATTTCCTAAGAACTCTATAAATTGTAGTTTGTTTGATAAGAAGATGGATCATATGCAAATGATGAATATTAACCTGTAATTATTGTTTCTATTTGAAGAAGAAGAAATCTTTTTTTTTGCTACTAAATTTAATCTCTGATCTCGCCCAACATTGAATGAAATCGGCGATTTAAATCAAGTGATCTAAGTTTAATATTCCTCACCCTCATTAGGAGGTACCCTTGTGGAGTTTTGAGATAGTATATTTGTCATTTTAATTTTTTTTTTTTGGTATTTTCTTCGATTTAATTTTCAATCTCTTTAGATGTTTGAATGATTTGTTTTCAATATAGTTTTCTTACATGCTTTCTGTCTGTTATAGGTTGAGTGCTCAATTAAATCTTTAAAATTCAAAAACACTTTCCTTAAGTATTTTCTTTCATTTTCATGGTTGTTGTAGTCGTCATTTTATATATATCGTTGGTTCTCGATAGAATACGCACATTAGTAATCTTTGGAGGCTCTTTCACTTGAAATTTTATCAACAAATCATAGTTTTTTCACTACTTTCTATAATAGTTTTCAATTCCAAGTTTTTACAATAGTTGTGCTTTCAATTTGATAGTTATATTTCATTTCAATAGTTTAGATTAAATTTATTTCAAGTCTCATAGATTAAAATTAGAGTTGAATTGTTTTACAGTTCATAGAATAAATTTCCTTTTTCAAGTTGGTTATGTAGATTTCCTTTCATTGTTTAATAGAATAGACATTAATTTATGTTCAGTACAATATATTTTAATTTCTTGTCCAATTAGAGTATATCTTGAAATTTTCATAGTATAGATTGCTTTAAAAGTTCATTTAAATTTCAAAGTTTTCAGTTTGAAATCATTGGCCTTTTTAAGAAAACATGTGGGTATGCTTATCAAAATTTAGTCATAAATAAGTTTAAATACTCATGTCTCTCAATTACCATTTCAAGAGATTTGTGAATTGTGCAAGAACATATCAAGAGGAAAAGAAAAGTATGGAATATACCCTCAAGATCCAGTTATGGCAAGAGTAAGTAAGTCGGCATTAGGATTGGTAAGTCAAACTGAAATTAACAATTTATTAGACATTCTTGGTAATTTAAATGAACAAATGAATATGCTAAGAATGCAAAACAAGCAAAAGGTTGAGGGTGTTGCTTCATTTATATTTTTCCCTAAATGTAGAAAGAAATATTCTTTGCATGAATGTCCACTTGATAACATTAAAATTTGTGAAATTTTTGCAGGATCACATACTACTTAAGATTCCCATCATTACCAAGGTTAAAGGTAGTTTACCAAGGAGAAAATCAAACACCAGAACAATCCTTTTATGTAGCTCTAAGAAGACCATGGGAGTCTCATCAACTTTGTATGATGCAAGACCTTAATTCTCAATTTCATGGTGATGCACAAAAATCTCAAAGTAATTGGAAAACACATTTTCCTTGGCAATCTTGGCCATCTCAATCCCAACTGCAAAACCAATCTTGGCAACAAGATTTGCAACATCGTTACAAAGGAAATCCACCATATCATGAATATTTTCATTATTATCCTCAATAACAATATCAATCTTATCCATACCATTCACCTCAATCACAACATCAGTTTCACCTTTAGATGACCTCCATTCAGCCTTTCCCAGTTGTTATTGTCAGTATCTACATACTTCCATCAGGGATCAAAATTCACTCTTTCCATTTTCATTTTAGGGGTCCCATACTGAAAATTTTGCATCATTCCATTAGGTCATGATATACTGATCCACTGATGGTTGTTTTCTCTTCAAAAAATCTAAATTCTTCCCTCATAGAGTATACTTGCTGATCCTTCTTCAGATTGTCTTCATTTCATAATCAATCTGCAGTCATGATTTTATTAGGTCATAGGGCATGATTTCATTAGGTCTTAGGGTTTCACCACCAAGGTCAAAAGTTTGATGTTAAAAGGTAAATAAAGGTTAGCAAGGGTATGAGGATTACTGATAAAACAAGCATGATAAGATACTGAGTAAATTTTTTTTTTAACCTAATGTAATTTTCACCTCAAAAACATGTTTTTGAGCTGAAAACATAGTATTTTAAGTTTATTTGTATTTCATATGTAACTTTAAGTTCCTATATGTAATAATGGATCTCAGCTGCACCAGAGCATTTCTCCTTGCTGCAAGACAATTAAACACTGCAAAATTCAAGTCAATTTGAGAATTCATCCACCTATCAAAAAAGGAAAGGGTCATAAAATAAATAGCAATTAAATGAAAAGGTGAAAGTGACAAAAAACATTAGCAAAGGGGTTTTGAGGAGCTAAATATTAAATTCAAGGGTGTATAAATATATTCTTGCCTTCATATCTTCTTTATTTCCCTTTTACCCCGCATTGAGAAAACCCCAGCAGTGTTTTTTGCAATTTGAGGTCGAATCAACAGAAACAGTGGAGGTGCTGCGCATTTCCTCTTGGCGCTACACACTCCCTTCAGGCGCTGCACACTCCGCAGAAGCATTGCGCACTTCCTCTGGGCACTGTGCATTTGGCCAGTTTTGCCCATATTCATTCTTCAGCATTCCTAATACCTCCTCAGCCTTAAAACAAGTAAGTATCCTCTTCAAAACATCATTTTCCCTCTCCTCAAAGTTATTTCCTCAATGTTTGAAGAATGAAATCAAGATTGGTGTTAGTCTCACATTCAAAACCCTAGTTTTTCTCATAAACCATGATTTTTGCAAGCAAGCTTCCCATTTCCCAAAAATACCTGATCAATACCCTATATCCCCTTTCAGAGACCTCTATCCCTACACCCATCAGACTCCCATCTACCTTTCCCTTTTCTTTTTTCCTTCCTAAACACTTGCATTCCCCTACCATTTACTTAGGGTTTCATAACAAAGACACCATGGCTAATGAAGGATATAGTCCACACAGTGAAGAAGAGGGATCAGACAGAGAGGGAAACATAGAGCAGAGAAGGCCACATAAAGGAGGGATAATCCACAGGTTTGAGCCTACAGATCGCAAAGAGCTCCTAGCTTCTCCTATGACAGTGACATTCTCCAAATGGTTAGGGTGTTTTGAGTTTTATGAGTAGGTCCAAGCAGTCCAGTACCACCCTAAGTTGACTAGGCTTTTCATAACCAAAATTCAAGATAACCAAGTCACTCTTGCAGGCATAACCTTCACATTGTCTGCTGCCATCATATCAGCTGCCACCAGGATTCCAGAAGTTGGGGAAAAATGGTTCAAGCAGGGTGAAATAGAAGCACATTTTTATGAACCATACATCAAACCTAGGTACAGAAGTGAAAGAAAAGGCTATTTCCCTTTCTCATACCTCCTTGACAGATATGCACCTATGATGAAGATTATAATGAAGTATTTTTCATGTGAGGGTAGGTTCTCTAGGGTCTATTCTTAGCATATCTAGTTACTTATGCATTTCACTAGGCTTAAAATGCTCAATATACCCTACTATATTTTCAGGAGTGTTGAGAAGATGGCTTACATTGCCAAAAAAAGAGAATACAAAGATCAAATGAAAAGCTTATTTCACCATTCCCTCATAAAAATCATAGTTCTTTATCAACTTAAAGAACTTAACATTGCATGGAGTACATTTATAGATAACCCCATTTTCACTCAACTTTCCACTCAAAATGTTCAAGGCATTCCATCATCATCTCATCCACCATCACCCCCATTATCACCATTCCATGGACCTATTCTTTCATCTGACAGGGAAGAGGACAGTGACAAAGAACAAAGTGATTAGGGTCAAAGCAGCAAGCTCGGAGGGACTAATTTAGGTACTATGGTGCACACCAATCAGAGAGGAAATAGGCAAGTGTTTGCCCCACAGATTGTGGGAGGGGCATTGCTCTCTTCATCAACAAAGCAGGTACAGAAAGGAAAGGAAAAAATGTTTGAAACAGAAATGCAAAAGTAGGAAGAAGACCCCCATGAAACTAAGAAAGATTTTGACTTAGTGGACTTAGATGAGGAAGATGAAAAGAAAAACACCAAAATGATCCTCAAAGAGCAAGAAGCATTAATAGGTGAGTTGAAGGTGAATCTACAAAGAGAAAAATACATTATATCTTATTATGAACAGGAAAATAGGCAAATGGAGACCAAGCATGAGCTTATGGAAGTTCAGCTCATCAAAACTAAAAAGGAAGATGAAAAGACTAGAGTCCGACTTGAAGAAGCCTATGGTGACTATGGTGAGCCCATGGAGGAAAAAATGCCCAGGAGGAGGCCTAGGACTAGAGGCCTAAAGCGAGCTTTGGATCTTGAAAGAGAAAAAGAAGCTTAACTTGCCAACCAACTCACCTTAAATGAACAATTTGGCATATTGATGAATGAGAACTGGGAATATTGGTTTGAGAGGGCTAACACTCATCTTGAGGACCTGCTAGCTAAAGCTAATAGAGATACGGAGATTCAAAGAAGAATGGCCAAATACTATGCCATGAGAAACAAAATTTTTAGAGCCAAGCTCAAAAGGGCTCATGCAAAAATTGAAGCCTTAACTCATTAGAAGGAGAAGGACAAGCTTGACCTATTGGTGGAGGTTTCTCTCCATGCTTAGTCACCTTTAGCATAAGCTATTTCAACCATTTTTGAAGACCCTGAACTCATTTTTTTGCTTTTGGCTTTTCCTGCTTTCTTCAGGTAATTTTTGTATCAGTCCCTTGGTCAAACGCGCAGCGCCTAAGGCATTGCGCACTTTTTTGGGGCATCTTTTGGAGGAATGGACACCACCATTGGATTCAAAAGACCATCTACACTTAAGAAAACCATTTTTCTACATTTGAAATTCAAAACTACTAGGTGGAAAAGGCAAAAAAACACCTAAAAATCATGTCTTTGCCTATTTTATGAGCCAAGCGTTGCGCATTTTAGTAGTCTTGGGAGATTGCAGTTTTGGAGGGGAAAATCAAGCTCAATTTGGAAACTAGGGGCATTTTTAGAAACTAGACAGGATAAGCTTTCCAATGAGCTATCCTGAGATAGATTTAGACACTAGGAAGGCAGTCAAAAATCACCTTGAAAATGGTGCTATGCACTTCCTTGAAGCGCTGCGCGTTTGACATTGGCGCTACACACTTGACAGGAAGCCAAATTTTTCATTGTTTCTCTCCTAAAAATAATTTTCACCTGTGGGATTTTTATTTTTCATAGATGTAATTTATAAAGATGATGTAATTAATGTGTGTTTTTGTTACCTAGGGTAAATACATCAGATGAATGGCCTAAGTGGCATGTAATGAATCAATTTGCTTCATATTAGGGATAAATCAGTTTGATCACCATAGTCTTTAGCTATCAGTTCAGTCTTTTGTGCAACTGTTCCTCCTCTCATGGATTCGACCCCTGAGGCTAGGAGTAGTTGTTTTGAGGTGTATATCATGTATTTTCTTAGTCATTTTGTGGGTTGGACTCAGTCGGATGCTCAGAGATTGATTGTACACCTTTGTAAATAGTTTGGCAGGAAATTAATAAGAATTACAACTATTTTTATGGGATCCTTGTGGTATGAATTTTAGTACATTTTATTCTTCTGTGGTTATATGTTTATATGTTTTATGTATGCCATCATTCATTTCATTGCTTCTAGCTGAATGTTTTCAAGTTTGATAGGTAGAATCCGTTGTATTAGTGCTCTACCTTAGGAAATCATTCACCATTTCATGTTTTCTGCAGTCCAGGAACGATCCATGATTGTCACATGCCCTTCTTAGCTTCTCACTAGTCTTAAACATCTCACCTCATAAAGCCCTAGAGTGCTAAAGCCTATGTCTACCTTGCCCCATAGAACACCCTGCATTTTTGACCTAATTTCCCAGACCTAAACCGCCCATCTCCTCCTGATCCGACAAAACCTCTACAAAATCCAATCAAAACTTTCGAGCCACTATACCTAACCTAAAATCCTTTACTTGATCCTTTAGCAGGGCTAGCTACTTGGCTAAGCTTGGTTTGTGGTTACCCTGGCATTGCCTCCCTTCAGCATGAGGTCAATCTAGGTGATAACATAGTGGCAACCATACTGGGGAACGAAAGACTAATCACCTTGGTAATATCTTTCATTTAAATTCTTGAACTTTAGATGATGAGTTTTAGAATTTACTAGACTGAAATAGAAAGTTGTAAAGCAATATAAAAAACTTTGAAATTTGAGCACACTGGCTTCGAGAAGGTACACTAGGGCCAATCCATGTCCAAATCCCACCCCAGTAGTGGATAATCCTAACTTAATTTCAAGAAGACTCAAAAGGCAAGAAAGTTCTGTCAGCTTGACACCTTCGATAAAAGTAGATTCCTTCCCGGATGAGTGGTTGTTCTTAGAAGATCTCTCTTTTGATTTTTCGTTTGACCTTTCTCTATTTAGAACCAAATCTGAAAGTGCACTTGACGATATGGTTCTAGACCCGGAGTTTATTGCTGATCTTGAAATTCAAAAGGCAAACTGGTCAATTGATGAGTATATCCTAAATTCTCCTCAATCATCCCTTACTACTGCTAAGATCCCTGAGTTTTCTAAACCAACATCCACTACCCTCGGTTCATCATTATTCCTAACAACCTCTAAAGTTCATTCCCAACATCCATTTATAACTACACTTCCCCTTCAACCTATCATATCCCATCAAACACCTATTACCCCTACTACTCCATCAAACCCTAGTATTCCAATCGTTGTTTCAAATCCACCTCGAGTCATGGCTACCCGGTATGCACCCCTTGTTTTACCTCAGAATCTTGGTGATATGCCCGCTGATTACCAAAGTAAAATACCTCTTTTTGATTCCACTCAAAACATTACAGTTCAACAACATGTTGATAGAATCAATGAATTCTTTGACCTTCATGAGGTAGAGATAAAAGATGTGACTATGAGATTGTTTGTACAAAGCTTTGGAGGTGAAGTTCGAAAATGGTTTAGAGCTTTACCCACAGCCTCTATCACCACTTTTCCAGTCCTACATAGGCAATTCTTGGATCGGTGGGAGGTAAAGAAGAATCCACTCCAAATTTTGTCTGAGTATGAAAATATCAAAAGGAATGCGGGTGAAAGTGTGCAAGATTATTATCTGAGGTTTAATGCAGTATATAATGTTATTCCGTCCAACATCAAACCACCGGAGGGGTTAGCCTTGGTCAAGTTTCTAGACGGTTTCAATGCTGATATGGCATATCAGTTACGGGAACGTGATCCCACCACACTAGAAGACATGCAGAAGAACGTTGTAAGTGTAGAAGCAAATCTGCTGGCCAAAAGAGCAAGAATGAGATCTAAAAAGAGAGTGACCATAAAGGAGGAAGAATCTACCTCAGATGTCAAGATGGATACTTTGATCCGAACAGTGGAGAGGATGGTTGACCGGATGACCATCACAGATAGACCTGAACCACCAATCAGGAATCCAAATTTTAGAGGATAGCAACAGCACCAATTCTGAATCAAGCAGAGGGAACAAAAGGCACCAGACCAACCAGCACAACAACATCAGATCAGAACTCCTTTGCAGAAGAATTATGTTTAGGGAATGGAAGAAGAAGATGACGATGATCTGATAATTGAAGCAAACCATTTTTTCATTGCTGATGGTATGCCCATTTTTCTGACAGAAGATGAAGAATATGTAGAGGTTCCAGACATTCAAAGGGATGAAGATTACATATTAGCAAACAATGCAGTTTTGGAGGCTAAGTCTGATGATTATCAGTGAGGTTATATGAATGCTTTGACAACACAACAAAGGAAGTATTCTTTGAGGACCAGAGATGTACCAATCAATCTCATTCAAAAAAGAAAGGATCTGCAATCGAAGAATGACTCCTTAAGCACTTAGAAGAAAGGGAAAGAGCCTGCCCATCCGAGTTCCATCAAAGTACCATAAGAAAATATCATTGCAAACGAGAAGAACAACCAGCAAAATGTAGTGAAAGAGCAAGTAGAGAAAAAGGACATTAGTGTCAAAGAGGTAGAAAAAGTTTCATCCTTTAATTTAGAAAGTGAAATTGCTAAATTGAAGGTGTCCATTTCTTTGACTGAGCTGGTAAAGAATAACAATTATAAACACCATGTATCTAGAATTTTGCAAATACACCCTTTGTCAGACATGGTAAATGTCGAAGATGATCATCCTGAACTCATTTTTGGTCCAGCCATAGAAGGTCAGCCTGAAGATAGTGAAGTTACTCCCTTTTATCTGAGTCTTAGATTGCATGAGTACATTCTCCATAATGCCATGCTTGATTCCAGAGCTTCTCATAATTTGATTCCTAAAGCCATTATGGAGAAGTTGGTCCTGGATATTACCCGGAAATATCATGATTTGTACTCCTTTGACTTCGATAGAGTTTGTTGCATTGGTCTTACCAAAGATCTGGTAGTGTCTTTAGATCAAATCCCAGCCAAAAATGTTCTGATGGATGTGGTTGTTGCTAATATTCCACCTCGATTTAATATGCTCTTGTCTAGATCGTGGGGTGCTAAACTCAAGGGTAGTTTACAACTTGACTTCTCTTATGCTACCATTCTCGTTTTCGGTCAATTGAGGAAATTATACCAGGAGAAGAAAATGAAATACATGATCACTAGTAAAGAGAAGCCTGTGAATCATCCAATAAATGATGTACATACTGATTTAGAATCATTTGTTTTGTACTCTGATAGTGGATTAAATGATGTAAATATTCAGATTATAGAAGTAGATGATGTACCAAAAATTTCAGAGAATTTTAGGGCAATCCTTAATCAGGAAAAAGAAAAAGTAGCAAGTTCTTCTGAATAGTCTATGCATCAGCTAAGGGCCAGTGAAGAGCAGAAAAATGAAGTAACCAGTGAAGGTAAGGTAGAGAAGGAAACAAAATTTCAGCATCTAGAAGATGAAGCTGGCCTTTGGAGCATGGATTTCGATGGCGTTGTGGGTAAGGACAGTGCTAGTATAGGAATTTGGATTCGCAGCCCTACTTTCCAGCCTAGCAAAGTCCCAAGTAATGTTAGAGTATGTTCTTACAAGTTGGCTTTTTATTTCTCTAACAATGAAGTGGAGTATGGGGCTTTGATTACAGGTCTTAAAATTTTGAAGAAACTGAATGCAAAAAGGATTTCTGTCTATGGTGATTCAGAGCTAGTGATCAAACAGGTAAAGGGAGAATATCAAGCAAAGCATTCGCGGATGAGAGCCTACATAAATGCAGTCCTAGTTATTTTGAGAATGTTGAATATACCTTGACAGTAGTAACCTGGACTCAAAACATTATTGGAAATTCACTCGTCACTATAGCAAGAAATTTGAAGATCCCAATGAAATCTAGCAACAAGTTTGAAATTCATGTCAAAAACCGGCCTGCTGTTCTGGATAATTTAAGGTATTGGCAAGTGTTTTGGGATGATAATGAAATCAATTTCTTTTTGCTGAATGAAGGAAAGTTCAAGAATGCTTCCATTGATGATGATTGTGATACTAATGAACAAGAGATTGAGGTGAATCATATGGAGGTATTACAGCTAAAGGATAACATTATTCCTAGAGGTCTCATACCTTTAGAGGAGCCTTTTGATTAGGATGATCTTGCAAGAGAACCAAGCTTGGTTCCTACTGACAAAGGAGTTGAGGATGTCAATATCGGAACAGCCGACAAGGCCAAGCTTGTAAACCTTTCAAAAGAATTGTCTCCTGAGGTAAAGGCCCAATATGTTAGATTACTCTCTGAATTTTCTGATGTGTTTGCATGGGATTATTTAGATTTGAAGGTGTATGACAAGGATATAATTCAGCATACTATTCCTATCAAGCCAGATCAAAAGCCTTTCAGACGGAAGTTGAGAAGGACCAATCCAAAGCTGCTGCCATCCATCGAGAAAGAGGGTAACAGATTGTTCAAAGCTGGCATCATTGTTCCAATCAGATTTTCTGATTGGATTTTGAATTTGGTCCCAGTACAAAAGAAGACTAGAGAAATAAGGCTATGCATAGATTTTTGGAACCTCAACAAAGTATCCTTAAAGGATAATTACCCGCTTCCAAAGATGGACCATATTCTGCAAAGAGTAGTTGGAGCATCACAGATGTCACTACTCGATGGTTACTTGAGATATAATCGGATCTTGGTGCATGAAAAAGACCAAGACAAAACTTCCTTCACAACACCTTGGGAAACTTTTCAGTATGCCAAAATTCCATTCAGATTGAAGAATGCCGGAGCCACTTTCCAGCGAGCGATGGACATCGCGTTTTCTAATGAGAAGGATGTTTTCTTGGTTGTTTATTTAGATGATTTGATGGTATTTTCTAGTTTTGATGATGAACACTTGCACCACTTAAGGATTGTCTTTCAGAAATGTAGAAATTTCGGGATTTCTCTCAACCCCAAGAAGAGTCTTTTTGCCGTGGACGAGGGTAAACTCCTTGGTAATATCATTTCTAAAGATGGTATTCACATTGATCCTTCAAGGGTGGAGTCAATTTAGCATATAGACTTTCCATGCAACAAAAAGGAGATTTAGGCTTTCAACGGTAAGATGAATTTCTTACATAGATTTATACCCAATTTGGCGGAACATCTACGTGAAATGACTAATATGTTGAAAAAGAATAGCATTGTGAAATGGACCGAGGATGCCATGAAGTCATTCAGTTTGGTAAAGCTTACTTTGACCACAACCCCAGTCTTGATTAGTCCTGATTACACTCATGATTTCATTATATTTTCATTTGCATCCAAGCACACCATGGCTGCGGTATTGATGCAAAAAAGAGATCAGATTGAGCAACCCATTGCTTTTTTCAGTAGGACTATTCGAGATGCTGCCTTGTGGTATAATATCATTGAAAAACAAGCGCTGGCTCTCATAAAAGCATTGAAGGATTTCAGAGTGTACATTCTGCATTCACATACCATAGCATATGTTCCTAATGCAGCAGTAAAGGATGTTCTGATGCAAACTAATCCAGAGGGAAGAAGAGGTAAGTGGATAGCAACAATGTTGGAATATGATCTAGAGATTAAACCCACTAAACTAATCAAGGGACAAGGCTTAGCAAAACTGATGGCAGAATCAAATCTGCATGCTCTAGACATAAATCTCATTGCAACAATGTCAGAGGATGAAGATGGTGGCTCGCTCATTCAAGTCTCAGAAATGTTTCTCCAATCACCGTGGTATTCTGATATAGTTTATGTTCTTCAGCATCTTTTGCCACCTCTTGGAATATCAAGAGACAAAGGTAGATCACTAAAACTCAAATATGCAAAATTCTACATTTTAAACAGTGCTCTTTATTGGAAAGATCCTGGAGGGGTTCTTCTTAATTGTTTGGTTGAAGATGAAGCTTAGTAGGTAATGCATGATTTTCATAGAGGTGATTGTGGTGGTCATTTGTTTTGGAAAACAACAGCTAACAAAGTGTTGAGAGCAGGATATTATTGGCCAATTTGAGGTAAATGCGCCTTTCCAGCAGTGGGGACTTGTTTACATAGGGGAAATCCATCTTATATCATCAACACAACACTGATGGATCTTGACAGCTACCGATTACTTCACCAAGTGGATTGAGGCAATTTCGACAAGGCAGGCCATGGATACGGTAATTATCCAATTTTTAGAATCTAATATCTTATCTCATTTTGGTTGTCCTCACAAGATCATAACAGATAATGCATTGGCATTTAAGTCCAAGAAGATGGTGGAGTTTTGCAATAAGTACAATATTACATTGGGTCATTCCACAACATACTACACACATGGCAATGGATTGGCCGAGTCCTCAAATAAGTCCCTGGTGAAAATAATCAAGAAAATGTTAGAGGCAAATAAGAAGAATTGGCATCGAAAGCTTGTTAATGCCTTGTGGGCCGATAGGGTGAGTAACAAGAAATCCATAGGTATGTCAACTTCTGAGTTGGTTTATGGTACTGAAACAATATTTCCTACATCACTTGTAGTCCCGGTCATGAGACTACCACAGGAAGCTGGCAGCGAAGAAGATGATATTCAACGCAGAATTAATCAAATGATTTACCTTTAGCAAACAAGGGAAGAGGTTTCCCAAAACATTTTCCGGTTCTAAGAAAAGATAAAGAATATCTATGACCGCAAAACCAAAGTAGAAAAGTTTTAGCTGGAGGATGTAGTGTTGCTGTGGGATGCATGAAATGAGGAGAAATGAAAGCATGGTAAGTTTGACAATATATGGAAAAGACTGTACAAAATCTCAGCCTATCAAGGACATAATGCCTTTTTATTAAAGTAAATGGATGGTCAGGATTGTTCAGGAGGGTCAGTGAATGGTAGGCTCTTGAGGCATTACTACTTTTGAGGTTGTTTCCTGAAGTTACTACACCTTCATTGTATATACCAATTTGATTTTCCTTTCAAGTTTTCAAGTACACTGTCATTTGAGCTTGGGGCCCAAAGTGAAGGCTATAAAGTTTAAATGATTAGTGTCAAGTTTGGTCGATTTGGTTTATAGTCAAGTTTTGAGTCAGTTTGGTTGAGAGTCAATGTTCAGTTGTATTGAGTCATTTTTTTTCACTTTTTTTTGGTTTTGACCATATTTCCCAATGGATGAGGCACTTGGTCTATGGTGTTCTTGACACCTCCAAAGAGCTGCCATCCGCAATAAGGCCGATGTTAGTGTCAGTATCTGTATACTTCCATCAGGGATCAAAATTCACTCTTTCCATTTTCATTTTAGGGGTCCCATACTGAAAATTTTGAATCATTCCATTAGGTCATGATATATTGATCCACTGATGGTTGTTTTCTCTTCAGAAAATCTAAATTTCCCCCCCATAGAGTATACTTGTTGATCCTTCTTCAGAATGTCTTCTTTTCATAATCAATCTGTAGACATGATTTTATTAGGTCATAGGGCATGATTTCACTAGGTCTTAGGGTTTCACCACCAAGGTCAAAAGTTTCATGTTAAAAGGTAAATAAAGGTTAGCAAGGGTATGAGGATGACTGATAAAACAAGAACGATGATTTGTAAGTCATAAGCTATTGAGTTATTTTTTATTTTTTTAAACCTAATGTAATTTTCACCTCAAAAACATGTTTTTGAGGTGAAAACAGAGTATTTTAAGTTTATTTGTATTTCATATGTAATTTTAAGTTCCTATATGTAATAATGGATCTTAGTTGCACCAGAGCATTTCTCCTTGCTGCAAGACAAACAAACACTGCAAAATTCAAGTCAAATTGAGCATTCATCCACCTGTCAAAAAAGAAAAGGGTCAGAAAATCAAGAGCAATTAAATGAAAAGGTGAAAGTGACAAAAAACATTAACAAAGGGGGTTTGAGGAGCTAAAGGTTAAATTCAAGGGTGTATAAATATCTTCTTGCCTTCATATCTTCTTTATTTCCCTTTTACCCTGCATTGAGCAAACCCTGACAAAGTTTTTTGCAATTTGAAGTCGAATCAGCAGAAACAATGGAGGCGTTGTGCATTTCCTCTTGGCACTATGCACTCCCTTCAGGCGCTACACACTCCCTTCAGGTGCTGCACACTCCACAGAAGCGTTGAGCACTTCCTCTGGGCGCTGCACCTTTGGCCAGTTTTTCCCATATTCATTCTTCAGCATTCTTACTACCTCCTTACACTTAAAACAAGTAAGTATCCTCTTCAAAACATCATTTTCCCTCTCCTCAAAGTTATTTCCTCAATGTCTGAAGAATGAAATCAAGATTGGTGTTAGTCTCACATTCAAAACCCTAGTTTTTCTCCTAAACCCTAATTTTTGCAAGCAAGCTTCCCATTTCCCAAAAATACCTAATCAATACCCTATATCCCCTTTCAGAGACCTCTATCCCTACACCCATCAGACTCCCATCTACCTTTCCCTTTTCTTTTTTCCTTCCTAAACACTTGCATTCCCCTACCATTTACTTAGGGTTTCATAACAAAGACACCATGGCTGATGAAGGATATAGGCCACATAGTGAAGAAGAGGGATCAAACAGAGATGGAAACATAGAGCAAAGAAGGCCACATAAAGGAGGGAAATTCCACATGTTTGAGCCCACAGATCTCAAAGAGCTCCTAGCTTCTCCTATGATAGTGACATCCTTCAAATGGTTAGGGTGTTTTGAGTTTTGTGAGTAGGTCCAAGCAGTCCAGTACCACCCTGAGTTGACTAGGCTTTTCATAACCAAAATTCAAGATAACCAAGTCACTCTTGCAGGCATAACATTCAAATTGTACGCTGCCATCATATCAGCTACCACCGGGATTCCAGAAGTTGGGGAAAAATTGTTCAAGCAGGGTGAAATAGAAGCACATTTTTATGAACCATACATCAAACCTAGGTACAAAAGTGAAAGAAAAGGCTATTTCCCTTTCTCATACCTCCTTGACAGATATACACCTATGATGAAGATTATAATGAAGTATTTTTCATGTGAGGGTAGGTTCTCTAGGGTCTATTCTTACCACATCCAGTTGCTTATGCATTTCACTAGGGTTAAAATGCTCAATATACCCTACTAACTTTTCAGAAGTGTTGAGAAGATGGCTTAAATTTCCCAAAAAAGAGAATACAAAGATCAAATGAAAAGCTTATTTCACCATTCCCTCATAAAAATCATAGTTCTTTATCACCTTAAAGAACTTAACATTGCATGGAGTACATTTATAGCTAACCCATTTTCACTCAAATTTCCACTCAAAATGTTCAAGGCATTCTGTCATCATCTCATCCACCATCACCCCCATTATCACCATTCCATGGACCTATTCTTTCATCTGACAGGGAAGAGGACAGTGACGAAGAACAAAGTGATCAAAGTCAAAGCAGCAAGCCCGGAGGGACTAAATTAGGTACTATGGTGCACACTTATCAGAGAGGAAATAGGAAACTATTTGCCCCATAGATTGTGGGAGGGGCCTTGCTCTCTTCATCAGCAAAGCATGTACAAAAAGGAAAGGAAAAATTGGTTGAAACAGAAATGAAGAAGTAGGAAGAAGACCCCAATGAATTTGAGCAAGATTTTGACTTAGTGGACTTAGATGAGGAAGATGAAAAGGAAAACACCAAAATGATCCTCAAAGAGCAAGAAGAATTGATAGGTGAGTTGTAGGTGAATCTACAAAGAGAAAAATACATTATATCTTATTATGAACAGGAAAATAGGCAAATGGAGACCAAGCATGAGCTTATGGAAGTTCAGCTCATCAAAGCTAAAAGGGAAGCTGAAAAGACTAAAGTCCAACTTGAAGAAGCCTATGGTGACTATGGTGAGCAATGGAGGAAAAAATTCCCAGGAGGAGGCCTAGGACTAGAGGCCTAAAGCGAGCTTTGGAGCTTGAAAGAGAAAAAGAAGCTCAATTTTCCAACCAACTCACCTTAAATGAACAATTTGGCATAATGATGAATGAGAACCGGGAATATTGGCTTGAGAGGGCTAACACTCATCTTGAGGACCTGTTAGCTAAAGCTAATAGAGATACGAAGATTCAAAGAAGAATGGCCAAATACTATGCCATGAGAAACAAAATTGCTAGACCCAACCTCAAAAGGGCTCATGCAAAAATTGAAGCCTTAACTCATGAGAAGGAGAAGGACAAGCTTGACCTATTGGTGGAGGCTTCTCTCCATGCTTAGTCACCTTTAGCATCAGCTATGTCAACCATTTTTGAAGACCCTGAACTCAATTTTTTGCTTTTGGCATTTCCTGTTTTCTTCAGGTAATTTTTGTATCAGTCCCTTGGTCAAATGCATAGCACCTAGGGCACTGCGCACTTTTTTGGGGCATCTTTTGGAGGAATGGCCACCACCATTGGATTCAAAAGACCATTTACACTCAAGAAAACCATGTTTCCAGATTTGAAAGTCAAAACTACTAGGTGGAAAAGGCAAAAAACCACCTAAAAATCATGTCTCTGCCTATTTTCTAAGCGAGGTGCTGCGTGTTTGAGTAGCCTTGGGAGATTTCAGTTTTGGAGGAGGCAAATAAAGCTCAATTTGGAACTAGGGGCAATTTTGGAAACTAGACAGGATAAACCTTCCAATGAGCTATCTTGAGCTAGATTTAGACACTAGTAAGGCAGTCAAAACTCACATTGAATATGGCGCTGCGCACTTCCTTCATGCGTTGCGCGTTTGACACTAGCGCTGCGCACTTGATAGGCAGTCAAATTTTTCATTGTTTCTATCTAGAAAATACTTTTCACCTGTGGGATTTTGATTTTTCATAGATGTAATTTATAATGATGATGTAATTAAAGTGTGTTTTTGTTACCTAGAGTAGATACATCAGATGAATGGCCTAAGTGGCATGTAATGAATCAGTTTGCTTCATATTAGGGATGAATCAGTTTGACCACCCTAGTCTTTAGCTATCAGTTCAGTATTTTGTGTAACTGTTCCTCCTCTCATGGATTTGACCCCTGAGGCTAGGATTAGTTGTTTTGAGGCCCATATCATGTATTTTCTTAGTCATTTTGTGGGTTGGACTCAGTTGGATGCTCAGAGCTTGATTGTACACCTTTGTAAGCAAATTGGCAAGAAATTAATAAGAATTGCAGCTATTTTTATGGGATCCCTGTGGTATGGAGTTTTAGTACAATTTCTTCTTCTGTGATTATATGTTTATATGTTTTATGTATGCCATCAATCATTTCATTGCTTCTAGTTGAATGTTTTAAAGTTTGATAGGTAGAATCCATTGTATCAGTGCTTTGCCTTGGGAAATCATTCACCATTTCATGTTTTCTGTAGTCCAGGAAGGATCCATGATTGTCACATATCCTTCTTATCTTCTCACTAGTCTTGAAAATCTCACCTCATCAAGTCCTAGAGTGCTAAAGCCTATGCCTACCTTGCCCGATAGAACACCCTGCATCTCTGACCTAATTTCCTAGACCTAAACCTCCCAGCTCCTCCTGATCCAGCAAAACCTCTACAAAATCCAATAAAAAATTTTGAGCTACTATACCTAGCCTAAAATCCTTTACCTGATCCAGTCATCTTGACTGAGATCCTTACGGAGAGAGCCTTCTCCCGGCCTGGTAGGGCTAGCTACTTGGCTAAGCTTGGTTTGTGGTTACCCTGGCATTGCCCCCCTTCAGCCTGAGGTCAATCTAGGTGATAACACCAGTCAACTACATGCACAACCATTTGAAATCCCCAATAATAAAACACCTCAATCTACTTAAAATGTGGATGTATTGCAAAAATGACGTCCAACTATCATTGACGAAAAAAAATGAGAAGAAAAATATTCAGATAAGGGCGAAGAATCATGGATTCCCGTTAAAGACGAGCAGTTGTTGGAAACCAAGATTGAAATGGTCTTTGCATGGCTATCACAAGATTCTATGAATGGGGATTACATCTATGAAGACTTGATTGGAATGATAGAAGGCAGCCAATGAAGACAAGATTACATTGAATCTTGGTTCAAAATAGCCATCGGATCCTAGTAATCAATTCCTCAGTATTTTCTGACATCATCTCAATCAGGGAAGTTCGTCTCTCATATACAGGTATTTATCAAAGTGTTTCTTTCAAACCTGCATATGAGTTTATCTATCATCTTGTTATATACATGGTTTCATTGGAATTATTCCTATACTTGAACAAGATTTATTTTTCAAGTAGAGTATGACATATAAAGAAAAGAAAAAAGAAAAAAAATGTAAAGAGAAAAATAAGACTTATTGTGAAAACCAGCCTGGTGGCTTAATTAGACATGAGATTTTCTTGAAAACCAGGCAACTGGTAAGAAAAGTTCACAAGAACTTTTGCAATTTGAAGATGGTTTCAATCTTTTATTATGGTTCTTCAAATATTTTTGTTCTATGCTTGAGTTGGCTGATGTGGGATTGAGGCCCACCTTCCAATAGATCTTGTCACATCGACTTCAACACCTTATTTGGGATCAAGATCAGAGATTTTTTTTAGGGCCTTGGAACTTGCATTCATCAATGGCAAGCCTCCTCGCTAACAATAATGGGAATAGGACAATGTCTCTTGATTGTGATATCTTGTAGGTGACTCGACCTCAACACATTCATTCGTCCCTATCAAGATGCACTTAGGTACCTTGACACTCATTTACATTATGGGTGAGTTTTGTTGCATTGGATAATGATTGTCATTAGCGATCGATAATCCAATGATTTATTTCCATGCTCAACTTCGATGCATTCATTCTCATGGTAAGAATTGTACCATGCATTTTGGTTTTGATGAAGACTATATGGTTTAATAGAATCAACAACAATTTGCAGTAGTTCATTTTATGGTTTTAAAAAGTTTCTTGTAGCAACATGTTCATCTTTTTTTCCAATAAAATATGTCATCCAATAGCAACATGAGGGCACTTCATTCAATTCCTTTTCAAGAAAATCAATAACATTGGATCTATTTCAATCAATCTTCATTCAAATTTCATGTTCTCTACTTCATCATACATCACACAACCCAAATCATCATATTAGACTGAGAGAAAACAACTTTCAAAAGGGTTTGACATTTTCTACAACAACTACATAAAGTTGCATTTTCTGCAGCTATTGTTGTATTTGCTTGTTCTTTTTACTGTAGTAGCTTGTTCCAGAACTGTTTTTGCACAGCGATCACAAGAAATTAGAGCATAAATAAAAAAAATTGAGATACTAGGTTTCCTTGGAGTATGATAAATTAAGTAAGACGTGGGTAGAATTCCAAAAAAGAGAATTTTTCTAGGACATTTCAATGGGGGTTTTAAGGTAGTTTCTCATTTTCATTACTGTGCACACATCAAGAGAGAATTTAGTATTTTTATACAATAACATCTCTTCCTCATCAAAATGGAATTCTGAAGGCACGTGGCAATAAAATAGGTAAAAATGCATCATTTCCCTTTTTAAGCACTCAATTTGGCCTTAAAATAAGTTCGTGGCATATGTTTTTGGTAAAAACATTAGTTAGCATGAAGGGTGAAATAGCGCAAAAGTTGATTCGACCATATCTTGCAAACCATGGATATGTTGGTCCTAAAATTCTTATGGTAAATACATCATGGTAGTGTAAAAAATTACAAAAATTTTCAAGAAATTCCAGTGTGTATTTTTCAATAAATTGGCCGCCAGCATCTATAGCCATTTCTCGTTTTTTCTCAAGAAGTGTGCACTCATTGGGCGAAATTTCTTGTGGGAAGATGCATAATATTAATGGTAACAACCTCAAAAAAATATAGGAGAATCTGATTTACCATTAAAGATAAATTGGAAAAACAAGTTTGCTACAAGAAGGGGACAATTTTTTTGGAACAAGATCAAAGTGATGGTCAACACATCATGCACCAACAGAGTAGCTGAGTCAAATCAACATCAAATAAGTGTTCAAATCCTTTTCTCTTCTCGACCAATTCGAAGAGGTAAACTTGATGTAAAATCACTTATGAAACTTTTTAATTTGATGAAAGTTTAGAAAATTATGATGAGAAACCACTATAAGTATAACATCCTTTCATTTTGCCACCATATATTTCATTTTGTAGACCACTCATACCATCAACCATCCCTTTCACTTTTACTCATTTTCATTAAATTTTCCTCTGTTCAAAAAGAAATATTTACGACAGCAATAAAAGCTCAGCATATAGGGCTACAAAATATGAATTCAAAAGTTGAGAAATGAAGACAATTTCTAGTAGCAGCGTCACAAGTTTTTCTCGCTAAAAGTTTATTATGGAATCAATAAGGCTAGTAAAATCAAGAAAATGAAACCATAATACAACCTATTCTTATGGTTTTGTAAGATGCCAGGAAATTATTCAAGTGAATCCAATTTTTTGTTCATGAGGTATTAAGGAAGCTTATCACATCTAAAGTTACAAGAGATGTCGACATCATGATACTCTTTCTAGCAATTGAAAGCAATCAAGAAACAATTCGTGACTACCAAGCTTCATTCAAGGTGGAGATAGAGTATGGTTATAGTTTAACAAGGAGAGGCTACAAGGTCTTGGTAAAAAAATGAAGGCCTTGTGATATAGCTCTTTTTAGATAAGAGAAACGTGGGAGAGGTAGACAAGAGAAACCTCACTTTCTAGCTATGTTTCTCTCCCGAAAGAGTTTACTAGATCATATCTTGATTCAAACCATGGTTTGTGAGTTTTTATTTCACTATTATTTATTTTCTTGATAATTTTAATCTGCATGCATATGCATTAATAGTACTCTACAAATCAAGACATCTAAAGAGAAATAAAACCGTTATAGTGTATATTTCGGATTTTCAAATATAGTTTCATTAGATCTATTTTGAAGAATTATCCGATGGAATATCCATGACACTTTATGGATCAAATTAAATTTAGGGAGGAAACACATAATAATAAATTGAAATCTAATGATGGCTAAAAAAAGGTTAATGATCCATTTAATTAATTAAGGTTGTTGGAGGGGAGAGACATGATGCTAGGAAGACGTGTGATGGTGACTAACAACATAACATAAAACTTGATTAGTTAGCAAGGGAAAATGATTTAGTAGATCCATGAGGATCTACTCGGAATCAACGTCACTCGTTTACTAGCATAGTAAAAGGGAAACTTACACTTATCATTTTATATTTGTGTGTGTGCCAACTAATTGCTAACCAAGTCCTCAGTTGCACTAATGAGACTTGTGTGTCATGGAGATAATTGAATAGTTCAAAATGGTGAATATGTGAGGGAATCGAGGTAGAGGAGAGTCATCACAAGGAGAACCTCCTCTAAGAACCCCATTGCCATCACTAGAGCTAGCTCTCATATTGTGCTCTATAGAGGTAATTAATGAAACTTTAAGAGGGCACAGAACGATTGAGGTCAACCTAGAGAACCTTCCATTAGGGGTGGGAAATGTCAAGGGATCAAAGGACTTTAATAGAGGATCTCCAACTAAGGACATTACTAGGAAGATTCAAAATATTAAGCCCCGAGAATTTTCTAGAAGTCGTGCGAGCAAACAAGTAGAAGCCTGGTTGGAGGCAATGACAAGATGTTTCACACTAAGAGAGTATACTTCCAATTTGAAGGCTAATATAGAGACATTCCAGATCAATGATAGTGATATTAATTCATATTATAATTGATAAAACAATTAGCACTATTCTAAATTTCTTAATTATAAAAATGATTTCATTTAAGTTATTATATATAAGTAGACTCAATTGATTTTGTTATATTACAAACAATTTATTTAGAAGAATACTCACCATATGGATATTACGTTAAAGAAAAATTAATTAATCATAATTCATATAGATAACTCTGATATTTTATAATGAAGAATATATTTTCATATTTAAAATATGAAATTTATAAATAATGTTGTTAATAGTTAACATAAATTTTAACACAAATTTCTAAATGAAATATATTTATATAAATACAATTTTTATTTTGTTAGTCAATTTAGAGATTACAACAGGCTTGGCCTTTGGCTTGAGAAACCACAACCTAGGGACATCTAAGCCATCAAAATCACCATGGGATCGTGCACTAGATTATTTCCCATGAACTCGTGACCTTCACATCACGAAGTGACTTCACTGTATACCCCATCACCACCAAATGAACTTATATAAATATAATTATTTTAATTAATATAAATTCCCAATTAAAATATATTTATATAAATATAATTATTCTGATTAATATTATAATTAGCAAAATATCTAACGTTGTTACTATTATATTCAATGTGAGTAAATTTAAACCATATTACCTTGAATGTGAGTCAATGTAGGCCTAGGATATGGTTGTTACTGTTATATTCAATGTGAGTCAATTTAAGCCAAGTAGTATTACCTTAAATGTGAGTCAATTTAAGCCTAGGATATGGTTATTGGTAGATGGTATTTTTGTTTCTCTCGTGTTCTCATTAATTTTATTGCAATGTTACTTGTTTTTTTAAAGAAAATAACATTTTAAATTTTATGGACCAATAAGTTTTTGTGGCTAAAAGATTATATTTATTTAAATTTTTATTTAGTATATAATTTTTAATATTTTATATTCATAGTGTAGACATGTTAATTTTGGATATACATAGTTGCGAGATGAATGAAATCTTTTGAGATGCAAAAAGTATAAAATATTAACAGTTGTTTATTAGTGGAGAGTTGTAATTCTATTTGATTAATAGATCCACTATTAAACAAGTATGGTTCTGTGTGTGTGTGTGTGTGTCTTAATCATGGAAAGAGTATGCCATCTCTTTCATCCTGAGCAATAAGATAATAAAATATTTTATTTGTTAATTATTTCTCACTTGTTTTATATAAAATATTTCTTTACAAATATCTTATTGCAAAACTATCTTATTTCAGGTTTCCTGTGAGCAGGCACCCAATCATATTGCAAATTTCATCTTGTCAGTTTGGAGATGTTTAACCTATGTGTTAATCATGGCGGTTGGGGCCTTAAAGACACTCCATATTTCAACTTGCATTGCTTCTAAAAAAAAATGCTGAGCAGTTAGCAGTGATGGTCTGTCTAATCGAATCATCATGGATAAATATCTGTAGAACATGGATCTCATTGGTTGGCTACATGTTGGTTCTTCAAACCCTACTTATATTTGATTATCATGGCGTAGTCTCCTTGACACTAAGCATTGGTTGTTTGGGAATCTTAGGTGGGACGTTGGCTCGAGATCTATCATGGAGATAGGGCTAGACTCGCTCTAAGGTATGATTGGTCCACATTTATTAACTCTTCCTATCATTACATTTATGCAAAATCACGAATATTTTGTGATTAATGATATTGCAAACATTTATATTTCCACTCCTCCATTCACAGATTGGAAGGATGCAACTGAGCTAGAGATTTTAGATCTTGATGTAACTGATTTAGAGATTTTAGATCACGTGATTCCGAAATGGAAATTATATATGACCAACCTCAAACTATCTTGAATTGTCCTCTCTCTAGAAGAAGACAAATTTATTTGGTTTGGTGGCTCACAACAGGGAAAGGTAGTTTTTCAAGAGACATATTAGATAATCACCCAACTCGCCAGACATATTTTATTTTTCTCTTGGCTTGGTCAGTCTTGGAAATGAATTTTCCTTCGAAAGTCAAGTGTTTCTCCTGGTTGGTGTTAAACAACTAGATTCCTGGGAGATGCAACCTTTACCTTTGCTTTAGAGAGGACATCTATCACCTCTTTCTCCACTGTCTCCTTGCCACATAGGTTTGACATGCATTTTACACTTGATAAACTCACGTGTCTCTTGCCTTCGTAGGTGGACAATGGATCATCAAACCCATACGACATTGGATTTATTTATCATTTGTGGAATTTGGCGATCTAGGAATGCTCTTATCTTTGAGAAAGTGATGCCTAATATCTAGAGGAAAATTTGTGGAATCATATCTTACTATCTAGAGTATTCTTCCTTTTTGTCTCCCTCCTCAACCTCGCAATATATGGTCTACTTTTCCTGTCCATTTTTTTTATGGGCCACCTTCATTTGGCTTGTGTGGATGTGGTATGGCCATTCATTTAGGGCCACTGAGTTCCTACAGATTTCACAGGAACTATGGCAATGGCTCCAACACTCGTGTTGATTTACTAGCACTTTGCGGGTGTGTTGCACTGTTCTAATTGGCTAGGCCCTAAGGATTTTATAGTTTTTGGAGACTCCAAATGTGTGATTTATTAGGAAAATTATAGAGGTTCTTTAAACTCTCTAAGTCATGACTCCTGTAAAAGTAGAAGTAACACCTTGATGAAAGTGTTCCACTGTGGCTCCATCACCCACATCTATTGGATCCAAAATTACAAAGTCAATCGACTCTCCAAAGGAAGGTTGCAGTTAAGACCCTAAGTACAGGATCAAGTTCTAGTTTTTTTACTCTTGCAATTTGCAAGGGATGGGTCACGTTATGATCTAACACATTTGTCCTTGTCATGATTTTAAACTATTCATAGTAGCGAGAATATATACTTTTTATGGGGTAAGTTTCAATTTTATAGAGAAATTGTTATAGTATAACCATATAAGTTTTAAATGTAGGGATAGTGAGAAAATCCATTCTCTAGAATATGTACTTTCTCTACAAAATTAATTGAAAACTTTTTTTGGTTTAAAAAAAATACTCTAAATCCCCACCAACCACTTAATTTTTTAATAATTCTGAAAAGAGGAAATAAGATGGCTATTAGCCCATTAGTTTTACTAAATAACGTGTCACATCCTCTTTAATTATTTTTCTTGTGTTCACTCACATGGTGTTATTTATATAATTTTAAAGGTGTGTCTACTTGAATATTTGTTCTATGTGACCCACATGGATTGAAATTTGTGCCCACTCTAGTGGCACTCATGATGGGGGCAACGGTCTAGTCAAGATAGGCGGCTATAATGAGTCATACATTTCGGGCCCATCTATTGTCGTCCAGCACACATGCGTTCCATAATTCTACCCACAGGGAGGCCTATAAATGGAGGTTGTCTCAACACATTGATAATCACATTTCCCATTGTAGGAGTTTATTAGAGGTTATATATTATTCACCCAACACGCGTTTCCCTTTTCATTTCCCATTGTAGAGGTTATATATATCATTCGATATGAGGTACTCAATTGCTTTTGCATTGGCAGTAATAGTAGTAGCTGCATTGGTTGTGGGTAGTGTTGTAGGCATGCCCAATACAAACTTCGTATCGTCTTCTTGTAACACGCAAAATATCCCAAGCGAAAGTTACTTTTATATTACTCTCGGATCCCTCCTCGTAGATCTAGAGGGAAATACTGCCTTCAACAGTTACGACTACAAAGCATCGCACGTAGGCTCACCCACCACCTATGGGCATGGGGTTTGCAATCAGGGAATCTCTCAATTTGATTGTGTTAGAATAATGTAGAAATGGATGTGTCTAGTAATGTGATAGGTTTGTTGAGTTGTCTTATTAGATGTATATGAGTCATGAGACATTCTATAAGTCATCTATTTCTTGTGTGAGTGAGTTTTATATGAATCATAGACTCTACATTCCATGTGTTTGTGTTATTGCATCTAGTGATCCCATCATTATATAATGGGACACATTCTGATGTATGTGATGAAGTCAGTGTGCAGGCTTAGGCCTGAATTAATACTATGTTCTATTGTGTCAAATATGTGTTCTCTAATATGGTATCTATTGGAATTATGACACAGGTTTGGCGCTATGACTTAGGTGTTGTCCTTGATGGCAACTCACTCAAAAGATAGATCACAGTTCAGGCTCTCGGAATGAAGGAAAAAGTGATATACACAGGTTCATCTTAACCAAGTCGCGTATACACGTGGGTTCGACGATCATAAGGTGTGTATACATATGCACACACTTTTATGCAAGGAAAAGCACATACATGTGGGAAAACTTATTTTTGGTCCATGGTATTTAGTCCTTGGTATTTGGACCTATGGTTTTGGACCATGGTATCTCGTCCGATGTGTTGAACCTAGGTATTGGGTCTATGGTATTGATTCTCTATGGTTTTGGACCATGGTCTGAGTAAGGCCTAAGACTATAAAAAGGGAAGGAGATCATTTGGCAAAGTTATTCACTCAAGCATTGAATATCTTATGAAGAGCAAGATCTAGAATTGGGTTATGGTGCATAGTTGGATCTGAACCAAGGAGGAACTAGGGCGCAAGAAGAAGGATAAGTTCTATTGTTGGGTCAAGATTTTAAGGCTTGAATAGTAGTATCTTTGCATGATTTTGATTTGTTATATTTGGCGCATAACTTGATCTATAAATCTGATAATCTCGGCATAACTCATATCTGAATAAGTGAAACGGGTAAATTATCTTTTATAGATCTGTACGCAGGTTCGACACAGTAGAGGTGCATATACACGTTGGTTCAGTAAGTCAAAGAAGCGTATACACTGGTTGGTATTAATACATAAGCGTATGTACGCAAGTTATACATATTGAAGTAGCGCACATCTCATGAAATATGTTTTAGCTACATCTATTTATTGTTGCGGTGTTCTGGGTTCAGGATTGGTTTCTGGTTACTGTCAATGTAGTTTGGTTATAGAATTCATAGAAGTAATTGTTTAATTCAGTTTTGATTGAGGCAAAGGAGATTGGTTGATGCAGATGTATTTGATGTTTGATTATTGTCATTGATGGATCTAGTCTGAAAATTTATGAAACGTGGTCCCTGGAAGAAAAGAGAAGGTTGTAGCCTTTTGTAGGTTAGCACCTACGTACAAGTACATTAGCTAGTACAAGAGCTCAGAGGGTTATAGCTCGCTTCCAGGAGAAGCTGGAAAATGATAGAAGGTTGTAGCCTTTTGCAGGTAGAAGCCTACGTACTGGTATAAGATTGCACCAGTACAGATCCATTGTAAAAAGAGGTTTCTAATTGAAAGAAGATAGAGATGAATTGCAGCAGGTGGTTTTCACCCACATTGGGTTTCCACCTTATATCTTGTGTTCTTGTGTGTGACTATCTGTTCTATTTTACTGTTCCTGGTTACTGGTTATATGGTTCTGACACACAGATTAATGATCAACATTTGAAGAATAAATTAAATTATAAGTCTACAAGTTATACGTGAGTTTCCTTAATTGTAGTTGCATATATACACCGTTTTCACTAACTGAAATAGCGTATGCAAATCTGATTATGAAATGAAAAATAATTGACTTGATAATACTGATTCACCCCCCCTCTCAGTATTATTTCCAACGATTGGTATCAGAGCAGGTCCTTTAGAAGAAGCTTGATCGCTTGAAGGAAGATCTATCATCATGAGCAACTACGAAAATGATCCAGGTGGATGTTGGTGGCCACCCACCTATCCCATTTGGACCCCCAAAACTGTCTCTTTCAGTCTTTTCAGTTTCCTAAATTGTAGCACAGTTTATTATTTTTAGTAGTTTTTCGGGTCCTGAACTTCCGGAGCCGTTTTGAGGCTCTAAACGACGTTTTTTTGGGAATCTGGGGCAACATGGGTCCATGGACCGATGTTGCCTCCCAAAGTGGTAGTACTCGGATAGATCTTTCTAATGAGCTATCGTATGCGTCAAATGGAGATCGTATGCCAAAGTTACGACCCCGGGAAATTGATGTACCAATTTACCCAAACGGGGCCCACAATTTGGCGTTTCATCTTCTAGGGTTAGGTTTCGGGATGTGAAGGGTTTTCCATTGTTTCTCAACAATAAATAGGCCTTCGAGCCTCATTGTAATACAGTTTAGAACAGTTCAGAGGCATGTAGCCACCACATCTCTTCTCAGAGATAAGCTACCATCGCCCTAGCTGGTTTATTTCCATTTCTGGTTGTAAGCATATTTCAGTATTTTCCATTAATGAAATGAAGTATTATTTCCGCTGCATCTTTGTGTATATGGTTATCTCTGTAATTTATTGCGTTCCTGTCTAAATTCGGATCAGTGGTATCAAAGCGGTCTGCTTTTTCTCCGTTTTTCTTTGCATGTCCCCAACGAGGTCGGGATATAAGGAGTTAGGGCTTGAACTGGTCGAACCTTTGCAAGACCAGCCTCGCAAATCCCGATGGCCTCCCATGGCGGATGAGAAGAAAGACGAGGGGGCAGGAGATCCTATCAAAATCTTGCTCGAAGAAGCGCTCGAGCGGCAAAGGAACGCGATGATGGATAGCTTTGCGCAGATCCTTCAGCGGCTACCCAGAGGCGACGCATCGACTTCCAACAGCGACTCTGGAAACGCCACACCGTTTAAGGTACAAGTTAATTTTGAAATCCCCATCTTCGAGAGTCAAATAGACGCAGATGCTGTAGATAAATGGTTAAATTTGCTAGATGGGTATTTTTCTGTTCATGAATTTTCAAATCGGGAAAAGATTGTTTTCGCTCTTCTCAAAGCAGCCCCCCACGTCAAGGACTGGTGGGAAACCTACTGCGAGCAGAAGGATGAAAGTACAGGCTCACTATTTTCAGCCGCACCCACTTGGAATGACTTCCGGGATGCCATCAAGGAGCAGTACTACCCTGTCGGAAGCTATGAGGACAAATACATCAAATGGACCACACTGCGGCAAGGATGAGACCAAGATGTGCCGGAGTTCACAAACATTTTTCATACCCTTCGCACACAGTTGGGTATCAAAGATTCTGAGCTGCATCTGGTACTCAAATATCGCGGCTGCCTACACAGATACATCCAGGAAGAGATGGGGTTCTTGAACATCTCCTCACTCGGCACAGCATACCGATACGCTGTCAAAATCGAGCAAAAGTTCAAACAGAAGAAGCGAGACTTTGGATCTGCAAATCCGAAGCCCAAAGGACAAAGCCAAGGCGGGGTGACCCAAGACAACCCGTCGAAGCCGCAAGAAAAGAACAACACCACGAAGCTGAAGAAGGACACAGGAAAGTGGTGTGAGTTCCACAAGAGTCCCACTCATAACACAAGTGAATGTCGGACCAAGCAGTCGTTGGTGACTGAGTTGAAGGCTTCCGAATCAGATGCATGTTCCGACCCTAAGCCAGAACCCGACAAGGGGAATGGAAAAGGGAAGCAGATCATTGATGCGGATCCTAGCGCCATTGTTGCCACTGCCAAGATCCAGAAAGATGAGCCCGAAAATCCAGAAGAGGGGGAGCGTCTTTTCCACTCACAGATGTGGGTGAAGGGTTCGCCGCTACAATTCATTGTCGACAGTGGCAGCCACAAGAACCTCGTTTCAGCAGAGGTCGTGAAGCGGTTGGGCCTACCGACTACACCACACCCACAACCATACAGTATCGGGTGGCTTCATGAAGGACGAGATCTGAAAGTTCGCCAGCAGTGCCGCCTTCCCTACAGCATCAAGCCCTTCACAGACGAGGTATTGTGTGATGTTACACCTCTAGATGTTTGTGATGTACTATTAGGCCAGCCATACTTGTGGAGGCGACATGTTGTGTATGAGTCAAGGCCTCGCACTGTCATTATTTCTTTGGGTGATTCATTATACAGGATACCGGAGGTAGCCCCACCTACTGCCACCTCTTTGATCACTGCTAAGAAAGCAGCAAGCTCATCTCACAAACCAGGAAATTCATCTGTCTAGCTCACTCCCAAAGTAAGGGGAAGATTGTTGCTACATCCATGACCCCTGCAAAGGGTTCCTCCATGCAGCAGCAGCAGCAAAGGGATACAGTGATGATAAAACACAGGAACAACTTCTCCTCACCCACATGGGTACCACACAAGTTTCAGATGGGCAACAAAGTCTGGTTGCATCGATAGAAAGAACGCCTTACCAGAACCCATCAGAAGCTCAGACCAATCCGACATGGTCATTACAGCAGTACCAAGGCTATGGGGAACAATGCTTTGGAGCACATCATTCCTCCATTCCTTCGCTTGCACCAAATGTTCAATGTGGACCATCGTCAACCATGCTTCCCACCATCACTGGACACATCAGAGATTGCAGGACAAGTTCAGCAGATGGAGGAACTCAACGCAATGGGGACCATTACTTCCTAAGGGGGGAGGAATGATCCAGGTGGATGTTGGTGGCCACCCACCTATCCCATTTGGACCCCCAAAACTGTCTCTTTCAGTCTTTTCAGTTTCCTAAATTGTAGCACAGTTTACTATTTTTAGTAGTTTTTCGGGTCCTGAACTTCCGGAGCCGTTTTGAGGCTCTAAACGACGTTTTTTGGGAATCTAGGGCAACATGGGTCCATGGATCGATGTTGCCTTCCAAAGTGGTAGTACTCGGATAGATCTTTCTAACGAGCTATCGTATGCGTCAAACGGAGATCGTATGCCAAAGTTACGACCCCGGGAAATTGATGTACCAATTTACCCAAACGGGGCCCACAATTTGGCGTTTCATCTTCTAGGGTTAGGTTTCGGGATGTGAAGGGTTTTCCATTGTTTCTCAACAATAAATAGGCCTTCGAGCCTCATTGTAATACAATTTAGAACAGTTCAGAGGCATGTAGCCACCACATCTCTTCTCAGAGATAAGCTACCATCACCCTAGCTGGTTTATTTCCATTTCTGGTTGTAAGCATATTTCAGTATTTTCCATTAATGAAATGAAGTATTATTTCCGCTGCATCTTTGTGTATATGGTTATCTCTGTAATTTATTGCGTTCCTGTCTAAATCCGGATCAGAAAAAGAGGCATCGATCAAGCCACCAATCTTTGATGGGAGCAACTTCGTCTATTGGAAGATAAGAATCACAACCTATCTTCAATCTCTCGGTACAGAAGTTTGGGATATCATTGAAGCAAGATACACATTTCCATCAGCAACTCCTACAAATACGGCTGGTAAGAAGCAGTATGAAACAAATGCAAAGGCTGTCAATACTCTATTAGGGAGTTTATCTCAATCAAAATTTGTCAAGGTTATGCAGCTCAAAACCACAAAAGAAATATGGGACAAGATCATTCTGAGCTATGAAGGAGCCAATTAGGTAAAACGTGCAAAACTAGAAACTCTCAGAATTCAATACGAAAATCTCAGAATGTACAATGATGAAAGTGTGGCTAATTATTTCTTATGTATAGATGAGATTGTTAATCATATGAAAAACTTGGGTGAAGAGATAAAAGAAGTTACTTTGGTTGAAATGTTCTAAGATCTTTGTCTTATAAGTTTGAATCAAAAGTCTCTGCCATAGAAGAAAAACAGGATCTACAGAGTATTACCATGTCACAGCTGCACGGAATCCTAACTGCTTTCGAAATGAGAAAAGGGGGACCATCAAACAGGAGAGAAGCCACATTCAAAGCTTTAGGAAAAGGAGATTACAATGAGTCAGGACATATGTCAGAAGGAGAGGAAGAATCAAACTTTGTCAAGAACCTTCAACGGGGTTCTGGAAGATTCAGAGGTAAGCTACCTTTCAAATGCTTTGCTTGTGGAAGAGTCGGTCACTATGCAACCAAGTGTCCTCATAAAGATAAGCTTGATAAAGGTAAGGAACCAATTAGATGGAACAGAAAACAGAATGTAAGTAAGAAGAATTATTATACACATGAAGATAGTGATGGATTTTCAATTAGTGATGAAGATGAAGAATGTAATGATTATAGACTTTTGGTGGCTTTTGAAGATGATGATTTCTTGGATGCTATAGATGAAAATTGTCTCTATGAAGAAATTTCTAAACTTAAAATCTGTTTAGAAGAAAAGGGTATGATTATAGATACTCTGACATTTCAACTTGCTGAAAGGGAAAAACACAATGAAAAGTTAGAATGTGAAATTGTGGGACTTAGAAAAGATATTAATCTTAGATTTTCTAAAGGATCTGAAACTTTAGATGAGATTATCAAAGTGAAATGTTCTACACTAATCAAGACACGTCTTGGATATACCGAAGAAGCATCTCAAGCACAGAAGCCATCCACCTCCAAAAGTTATCTTGATGTAGCAAGGAGAAGTGAACATGTTGACAATTGACAGCAAAGGCATAAAGCAGATCACCAGGTAAATTAGGGTCAATCTACCTCAAGGATGAACAGAGATCACCAAGTACATCAGGGACAATCTACTTCAAGGATGAACAAAAGCTACAACCAACCGCAGGTAAATCATTCTCAATTTCCTCAAGAATGAATGTCTATGGAAACTACAATCACCTAGACAGAAGGTTTGATAATTGCAGGAATTTCTTCAATGGCCAATGTTTCTCTTGTCATAACTTTGGACACAAAGCAGCTCAATGTGTTGCCTAAAAGACCATCATGACCAGAGAAGCATGAAATCAAAGGAGTGTGACTGGAATCATGAAAAGAACCTACAACAACTTTTCTGCTCTTGAAAATGAAATAGATGTTCTATTTGTAACAACTTCAGTCATGAAGATTCTGAATGCAGGAGTAGGTTTCGGCAAACAACTCAGAAGGAGCAAGCTTCATTTAGTCCCAAAACATGGAGGAAGAAAGAACCGCAACCAGAAATATGTGGTATAGCCTTATATGTGGAAGGACAGGAAAATCAATGGTACATCGACAGTGGATGCTCGAAACATATGATAGGTGATAAAGGAAAACTTCAGTCATATAGTGCCTTAGAAAAGGAAAGGAAGGTCTCATTTGGAAATGACACCCTTGCACTTATAAAAGGTAAAGGTTCTGTTCTTCTGAAAGAAAAGGTCAACGCTGGAAATGTTATGTATGTTGATGGCTTAAAGCATAATCTATTGAGTGTCAGTCAAATGTGTGATCAAGGAAATGAGGTAATATTTCGATCAAATGGATGTATTGTTCGTGAGCTTGATACAAGAGAAACAGTGATCAAAGGCATAAGAACTCCAAATAATTTATACATACTCAAGGGAGGACAAAAACAATGCTATCTAAGAAAGAATGATGAACACTGGCTATGGCATAGAAGATTGGGGCATCTAAGCTTCTCTCAGATAAGGAAAGCATGGAAATATCAGGCAGTTCGTGATCTCCCTGACATCAGAATTCCAAACAATACAATATGAAAATCATGTCAGTTTGGTAAGCAAACTAGAACTAATTTCCCTGAGAAGGAAGGATCAGTAAGTAAGCCACTTGAACTTGTCCATATAGATGTATGTGGTCCATCTAGGAAAATGTCACCTCAAGGAGAAGAATACTTCATATTGTTCATTGATGACTTTTCTAGGATGTGTTAGATAGGACTTTTGAAGCATAAAGACAAAGCTTTCGAAAATTTCAAAGCATTCAAAGCCTTGGTTGAAAATGAATCAGATCGCAAAATCAAATGACTCAGGTCTGATCGAGGAGGGGAATTTACCTTGAATGAATTTTTCAACTTTTGTGAAGAACATGGAATAAGAAGGGAATTCTCTACTCCAAGGGCTCCTCAGCAAAATGGAGTAGTAGAAAGGATGAACAGAATGGTTCAACAAATGGCTCGTGCTATGCTTGATGAGTCTAGAACTCCTGCAACCTTCTGGGGTGAAGCTGCATTTGCTGCCATAACTATTCTCAACAAGACAAACGTCTGGGTGAACAACACTCAAACTCCTCATGAAATTTGGTATGGTAAGACTCCTACAGTAAAATACTTCAAAATTTTTGGAAGCAAATGTTACATCAAAAGGACTGATGAAAACCTTGGAAAGTTTGAACCTAGAGCAGATGAAGGCATTCTCCTTGGATACTCTCCCCAAAGCAAAGGATATAAGTGTTACAATAAAAGACTTAGAAAAATTTCTTGAAAGTATTGATGTAGTGGTTGATGAAGAAGGAAACATTCCAAGGCAGGTAAAATCCGAAGATTTCGAAGATGATGAGGACTATCATTCAACATCAAATCAGACTAATGATGAAGAAGACACCTATGAGGAACTAGAAGAACAGATAAGGGTAGAAGAAAAGACTCCATCTAGCTATGTCCAGAAGAATCATTCAGAAACTCAAATTTTGGGGCAGAAAGAGGCAGGTGTACAAACAAGAAGAACTATTTCAGAAGCTTCAAGCTATCTAGCATTGCTCTCCTCCATTGAACCATGAAATGTAAGTGGAGCATGCAAAGATGAATGCTGGGTCAAGGCCATGAATGAAGAACTTGAGCAGATAGAAAAGAATAACACTTGGGAGTTAGTTTGTAGACCAAATGATAAGAATTTCATAGGGACAAAATGGATATTCTAAAACAAGCTGAATGAGAATGGAGATGTTATTAGAAACAAGGACATACTTGTTTACAAAGGGTATGCTCAACAAGAAGGTATAGACTTTGAAGAAACTTTTGCACCAATTACTAGACTTGATGCCATAAGAATGTTCCTTGCTCTTTCTAGCTTTCAGGAGTTCAAAGTATATCAAATGGATGTGAAATCTGCCTTTCTAAATGGAGACTTAGAAGAAGAAGTGTACATTGAGAAACCAGATGGATTCATCCTTGGGAATGATCCAAAACTTGTATGCAGACTCAAAAAGGCTCTCTATGGCCTTAAACAAGCTCCAAGGGCTTGGTATTATCGTTTGGATAAGTACCTCCATCAATAAGGTTTTTCAAAAGGATCAACAGATATCAATCTATATATAAAAATTGATAATGATAAATTGCTAACACTTGTTGTGTATGTTGATGATGTAATCTTTGGTAGCAATGAAGAAGCCATGAGTCAAAACTTCACTTTGGTGATGCAGAAAGAATATGAAATGTCCTTACTTGGTGAGCTCACATATTTTCTTGGTTTACAAGTCCAAAAAAACAATGATGGTATCTTTCTACCACAAACCAAGTACCTCAAGCAGATTTTGAAGAAATATGGGATGGAGGATTCGAAACCGGTATGTACCCCTATGGTAACAAGATGCAACCTCAACGCAAATGATGAATCAGCAACAGTGCATCAACCAACCTATAAATCAATGATTGGAAGTCTGCTCTATCTAATAGGTACCCAACCAGACATCATGCATGCAGTTGGAATAGTCGAAAGATTTCAGGCAGATCCAAAGGAAACTCATCTTCAGGCAGTCAAAAGAATTTTTAAGTACCTTCAAGGAACTCAAAATTATGGCTTATGGTATCCTAGAGATACAAATCTCACACTTCATACATATACAGATGCAGATTGGGCAGGAAGCATGGATGACAAAAAAAGCACTAGTGGTGGTGCATTCTTTATGGGTTCTAGATTAGTATCTTGGTTCAGCAAGAAACAAAGTTCAATTGCATTATCTACAGTTGAAGCAGAATATGTGGCTGCTGCATCTTGCTGCACACAACTCCTTTGGATGATGCAAACATTGCAAGACATTCAAATCACTTATACTCCACCTATCTCCATTTTTTGTGATAATACAAGTGCAATAAGTATTTCAAAGAATCCAGTCATGCATTCGAAGACCAAGCGCATACCTATCAAATATCATTTTATTCGAGAACAAGTGATTGAACAAAAGGTCAAATTGGAGTATGTTTCCTCCAAGGAATAGGTTGCTGATATATTCACCAAACCATTTCCCAGGGAGACATTTGAATATCTTAGACAGAAGTTGGGATTAGTCGATGCATCATCCTGCTGTTGAAATTATCTGTTTCAGAGAACAGTGGTTGTACGCGAGTTTCATGAAGTGTAACGCGTACATACGCAAGTGTCTATGGACACAGTCGCGTATATTATGGTTTGATGACAAACAGTGGGGACAGACTTAGGATGAAAAGAGTTGGATATGGGTCTGACATAGACCATCTAGCACAGGTTCAGGGGGAGCACATAATTCTAATAATGCATTGTTGGCATTATCTTAGAATATCTTGGTTCAATTTCACAACTGTTTTTGTTTCAGATGGATCAAGTGTAGAGGGAGATCATGGTTGCTAGTTTTGATGATGATTGATAGATGCTGCTGATGTTAGTTGCTGATGACTATCATAGTCTTGTCTTAAATATTTAGTCTCTATGTCATGTATTTCTTTTATTATCAAGGTCATGTAACGGCCTATGTTGGTTTCCCCACTATGCCTGGGATGAATGATGTAATATTAATTTTTTATCATGTGTAAACTTTTGGTGTATCCCCACTTGGTTGGGAGATGGATGCATGTATGAGTCTTTGGTGATAGGAAGTTCATTTATGATGTATAAAGTCATGTTTCTTCTTGTAGAACATCTTCTTGCAGACCTTGCCTACAGTCAGGGGGAGCATGGACAACACAGCAGAGCAGAGATTTATGTACTCAGGGGGAGCATAACCCTTTGCCCTTTATGACAAAGGGGGAGAATGACTTTGAGTGACTTGGGGTTGCCATCAAGTCCAAAGGGAGAGATTGTTGGCATTATGACATAGGTTTGGCACTATGACTCAGGTGTTGTCCTTGATGGCAACTCACTCAGATGATAGATCACAATTCAGGCTCTCAGAATGAAGGAAAAAGAGATATATGTAGGTTCCACTTAACCAAGCCACGTATACACACAAGTTTGACGATCATAAGGCGCGTATACATATGCACACACTTTCATGCAAGGAAAAGCGCATACATGTGGGAAAAGTTATTTTTGGTCCATGGTATTTAGTCCTTGGTATTTGGACCTATGGTTTTGGACCATGGTATCTCGTCCAATGTGTTGAACCTAGGTATTGGGTCCATGGTATTGATTCTCTATGGTTTTGGACCATGGTTTGAGTAAAGGCCTAAGAATATAAAAAGGGAAGGAGATCATTTGGCAAAGGTATTCACTCAAGCATTGAATATCTTATGAAGAATGTTATGAAACCAGCTTCAAGAAAGATAGAAAAGATAGATCAATGCCTTAGAATTCAGACTCTTCGAGGGGGCAACCTCCTTTACATTACATAAATGAACAATTTTTGGATGATACAAATGAAAAGACCTCCTTTCTATATATAGGAGTCTAAGGGGTCATAACATAATCAGAGCCAACATAACAATAATAATGTAAGGGCACAATAATAACAATAGTGGGCTTCTATGTGGCACAATAGTAACAATATGGGCACTACATGGGTACATCAATATAATAAGTGGGTTGTACTAATAACAATAAGGGGTTACACTAGTAGTATAGGGGCCTAACATGCCCCTCTCCTTCAAAAAGCGTTGTCCTCAACGCTTGAGTAGTTCTTGATGCTTCTGTATAAAATTCTTGTCCTCCCATGTGGAATCTTCAGTGGGTAAGTTCTTCCACTTGATGAGATACTATGAAATTGATCGATTTCGTAGCTGTTGGGTTTTTGTTTCTGTGATTGCTCCAGGTTCCAATATGATTTTTCCTTCCTCTTCAATTTCTGGCAATATTGTTTGAATTGGGACCTTTTGCAACTTTTGAATAAGTGGCCATACTTCTTCGTCCTTCTTCCATTCATCCCTTGCTTCGTTTATCCAATCTGGTTGGATAATAGAAATAGCACAAAACAATGCTTCCACATCCTCATCCTTGAAGAGTCTTCCCATTCGGTGAGGTCGCCATTTTTTAAGTGCATGTAGTATTGCCAACATTTCCTTCTCATAAATAGCTTGCTTGAGATGTAGCAGTAAAAATACCCAATCACCTACATCAAAACATTTTTCACTACGATGTTGATCTACCTGTTGTTTCATTTGATTTTGCACCGAAGTGGCGTTATCCTTTAAAAGTTGGAAAACTTGTTGGTGATGCTCGATGTGATCTTTCTCTGCTTGAACCTTTTTCTTCTTGATATGTCCTTCTATCTCTAGAGTTTGAGGAGTGGTAATTTCTTCCAATCCTTTACAAGATATGGTCGGATTCATTTCTTGATGCTCGATGTGATCTTTCACTTCTTGAACATTTTTTTCTTGATATGTCCTTCTATCTTGATAGTTTGAGGAGTGGTAATTTCAACCAATGAATTACAAGATATGGTTGGATTCATTTCTTCTTTTCAATGTGATCTTTCACTTCTTGCACCTTTTTCTTCTTGATATGTCCTTCTATCTTGAGAGTTTTAGGAGTGGTAATTCTTGCCAATGCTTTACAAGATATGGTCTGATTCATTTCTTCTTTCTCTGGGGTGGGGTCCTGGTGTATATCCTCTTCTTTTGATGTTTCTTGATCCTTTTCTTCCCCCTCTTCATATTCTATGTAAAATAATTTCTTCTCAGCACACTTATGACCTTTAGTGCATTTGCTATCACAATTGTGACAAAGCCCTTTTTCTCTTTTTTCTTCCAGTTGTTGTGGTGTAACCCTTGTAGGTTGTGGAAGGCTAGGAGAAACAACACTTTCATCTTTATAGTTGTGAGGGGTATGCTTCCTGGTTTCCATAATTTTTCTTTCCAGTATGTCACAAAGTCCTTTTACTCTTTCCAATTGTTGTGGTGTTTCTCTAAAGAAGGTGTTGCTCTTTGTATCCTCATAATGTGCTATCATTTCCTCCGTGAAAATTGACCATGTAACAAGTTGTTTACGAGAACAAAGCTCTTCATACCATAAAAATTGATCCGGTTCTAAATATGAAGATGCAATACATACCTTTTGTAATAGTGGTACACCATGTAGATCAAAATATTGCTCCATCTAAAGTATCCAATTTACCGGATCCTTGCCATCAAACTTCCTCATCTTGTTTTTTTTTGATTTTAGGAGCTTGATCTTGAAACGACTGTAACTTTGTACTTTCGGATCTTTAAGTTCTGAAATTGTGATCTATAGTTTTCCTCTGCGTCCTCTTTCCAGTGCCACCAGTTTGATTGAAATTGGATTCTCCAAGAAAGAGTTATGCACAATCTCCTAAGATGACCTGATTATAGACCTTTCCAGAAGAGCGAACTTGTATGAAGTGCCACGTGTCACTATTTCGACCTTTGGCTCTGAAAAAAATATAGAAGAAACTACAGTCTATCCTCTTTCTGTAACTTCTTACAAAATTTCAATCCAATGCTCAGAGAGAAAGTTATGACGATTTTGCCCAGGTCAACTGTTTGGAATGTAATTTAGGAGTATGCAAAAAGACCAACTTCTGCAGATCATATCTCTGCAAATATAGTGCGAAAAGCTCTGAAATTCGGACTAGAGATTCAATGCAATTTCTTCTCAAATGGGTGTTTTTTAAAACTTCTGAAACATTGCAGAAAAAAGTTATAGCGAAAATTCCACGATGACCTGTTTGGAGCAGCGAAACCCTAGAATCCAAAGCTCTGATACCAGATGTTATGAAACCAGCTTCAAGAAAGATAGAAAAGATAGATCAACGCCTTAGAATTCAGCCTCTTCGAGGGGTCAACCTCCTTTACATTACATAAATGAACAATTCTTGGATGATACAAATGAAAAGACCTCCTTTCTATATATAGGAGTCTAAGGGGTCATAACATAATCAGAGCCAACATAACAATAATAATGTAAGGGCACAATAATAACAATAGTGGGCTTCTATGTGGCACAATAGTAACAATATGGGCACTACATGGGTACATAAATATAATAAGTGGGTTGTACTAATAACAATAAGGGGTTACACTAGTAGTATAGAGGCCTAACAAAGAACAAGATCTAGAAATTGGGTTACGGTGCATAGCTGGATCTGAACCAAGGAGGAACCTGGGCGCAAGAAGAAGGATAAGTTCTATTGTTGGGTCAAGATTTTAAGGCTTGAATCGTAGTATCTTTGCATGATTTTGATTTGTTATATTTGGCGCATGACTTGATCTATAAATCTGATAATCTTGGCATAACTCATATCTGAATAAGTGAAAAGGGTAAATTATCTTTTATAGATCTGTACGCAGGTTCGGCACAGCAGAGGCATGTATACACGTTGGTTCAGTAAGTCAAAGCAGCGTATACGCTGGTTGGTCTTAATACAGAAGCGTATGTACGCAGGTTATACATATTGAAGTAGTGTACATCTCATGAAATATGTTTTAGCTACTTCTGTTTATTTCTATAGTGTTCTGGGTTCAGGATTGCTTTCTGGTTACTATCAATGTAGTCAACTTACAACATTCAAAGAAGTAATTGTTTGATTCAGTTTTGATTGAAGCAAAGGAGATTGGTTGATGCAAATGTATTTGATGTTTGATTATTGTCATTGATGGATCCAGTCTGAAAATTTATGAAACATGGTCCTTGGAAGAAAAGAGAAGGTTGTAGCCTTCTGTAGGTTAGCACCTACGTACTAGTACATCAGCTAGTACAAGAGCTAAGGGGGTTGTAGCTCCCTTCCAGGAGAAGCTAGAAAATGAGAGAAGGTTGTAGCCTTCTGCAGGTAGAAGCCTGCGTACTGGTATAAGACTGCACCAGTACAGATCCATTGTAAAAATAAGTTTCTAATTGAAAGAAGATAGAGATGAATTGCAGCAGGTGGTTTTCACCCACATTGGGTTTCCACCTTATATCTTGTGTTCTTGTGTGTGAATATCTGTTCTGTTTTACTATTCTTGGTTACTGGTTATATGGTTCTGACACACATATTAATGATCAACATCTGAAGAATAAATTAAATTATAAGTCTCTAAGTTATACGCGAGTTTCCTTAACTGTAGTTGCGTATATACACCGTTTTCACTAACTGAGGTAGTGTATGCAAATCTGATTATGAAATGAAAAATAATTGACTTGATAATACTAATTCACCCCCCCTCTCAGTATTATTTCCAACAGTATCATAGCCAAAGGGGGAGACCTAGAGAGATTCAGATCTAAGAGCCAAGAGGCCAAGATCTGTGACTGTTGTAAGGATGTTTGGTAAATTTGAAGTTGTTTGGTGTTTGGTGTTGGTAAAAAGAAATTTGTTGTTTTCATATGCCCAAAACAGTCGCCCAGAACCTATGGAGGAGAGATCAGTGTTATTACAGAAAGTGCGATCTGGATTGTTTTCATCTTGATGCAGTGTTTTACTAGCTGAAATTTATGAGTGGATCTGCGTGAATCTGGATTTGAGATCCTTTTACACGGTACAGAGGATTTTATGAGGGAATATTGTGTTGCTAAAGAATTGTGTGTGTGATTCGTGCAGTGCTTGGACCTGCCTATGACTCTTGTAGATTTGGGTGTAGCTGTTGCGATCTGAATGTGATCACAGGTTGTAGAGATGGGCCTGCGGTTGTTGGAGCTATTCCCCAGAACATCAGAAAACTAGTGAAAGCTGGTGGATGTGTGGATTTGTGGATGTAACCGAAGCGTGGTGGTGCCTTGGTGCTTGTTCGTGGTTTTTGTGGATCTCCAAAATAGCTAGCCATCATTCTCTATGCAAGGGCATTTTGCAACCGACGTTTTATCGTCGCGCCATTTCCCAGTGTGGATCCAGATTTAATCTGATTGGATTGAAGGACCCATTCGATAGGAAGGATAAGGGAGATACAATCGATTGCATTACTTTAACAGCTGAATCAAGTGTTGATCCAGATTCACAGTATTGGCTTGATCCATATTTGTGCATGTTAGTGGAAAGAAATATGTAGAGTTATAACACTGGAAGGATTTTTTTGAGTTGACAAAAGCCCATGATTGGTCAACGGGCAGGAGAAATAATAGATTGTGAGGGTTGTGGTGGTGCATTGGAAGCCTTGGATCCCAAAGACCCTTGTAAAGCCTTGAATCATAAGCTTGTAAAGTAGTGAAGCGTGTTCACTCTCCCTCCAGACGCTGGATTGATGAGAAGAAGCAGAGTGGAGCATTGAGCATCGGAGTTGCTTCATGGTGAGCGTGGACGTAGAAAAACCAAGTTGTAGCTGCTTCATGGAGTGCAGAAGAGCTTTTATTCTCTTTTCTTATTTTGGGTGGATTGGAAAGTACTAAAGATTGTTGGTTGAGACCGCCACGACCTTTTGATCTATCCCAACAATTGGAGCATTTTCTACAAGTTAAAAGATCTGGTGTGGTGAGTGTGGAGCTGAGTCATGACTCCAACCTGCCTACCAAAGCCCACTGCTGTGGCTGTTGTGCTCAATGTGGTGTAGTTTTTGAATTTGACATGTGGTCAATCGTTGTTGGGAGCCTGGTTGAGGAGGCATGAATTCCCGCGACTGGTGGCATCCTCTTCTTGTGAAGGATGTAGAAACTTTTGTGAAACCAGTAGCTCAGGTAGTTGCGATAAATGATCCGTAGCTGAGCTGGAACATAATTCAAACACAGAAAATTGTTGATCGCAAATCACAGAACTAGATTTGAAATCTAGATGCAGAAGACTAGTTGTAAGGAAGTCGAAAATGATGAAGGTGGATATTTTGCAGAGAGAAAAGCCATGGAGGACTCTGTTGCAAGTAATGTTAAAGAGGAATTTGCAATAAAATTTGATGATGGATGTTTGTTTTATGAAAATGAATTGCAGTTTATATTTGAAAAGAATTTAATTGATAAACTATTTTTTCTTGTTGATACTAAAGTGGAAGAATATGAAGAGGAAATTGTAGCTACAATTAAAGGGACAAGAAATTTTGAATATTCCAAAACTGATTATGATGTCAAGATAAAGTTTATTGAAGAATGGGTTGAGAAACCTTTTGAACAAATTGATGCAGGTCTCAAAGCACCAGCCAGAATAGTGAAGGCTCTAAAAAATGAGCACAATGGTAAATCAATGAATGATTCATATGATATGGATCTGGTACCAGTGAAGGACACATTTGAAGAAGTTCTTGGTATTTTAATATATTGGAGCCCAAAGGAAATAAAACATTAATATGGATTGATGAGGGAACAACCAAGTAAACAAGAAACTATTAATGATGAAAATGAACTTGTTGAGAAAGGAGTTGAGATGGATTGGTTTCATCCTACATGGTTTAAGAAGCAATATCCATACTTCATGATCTGGTGTAAGTGTTGGAAATAATACTGGGGGGGGGGGGGTGAATCAGTATTATCAATTTAACAATTTTTTCGTTTCCATAAACAAACTGATATACGCTACTTCTGTTAATTAAACATGCGTATATACACAACTGTGTTTAGAGAAAAATGCATATATCTTGTAGACTTCTAGTTTAGTTAGCTGATCTTAATCTGTGTATCAGAACCATAAAACAATAATCAAGTGCAATAAACAGTATAGGCAATCAAACACATGAACACAAGATATAAGGTGGAAACCCAATGTAGGTGAAAACCACCTGCTACAATTCGTCTCTATCTTCTTTTAATAGGAAACTTCTTTTTACAATATTTCTATATTGGTGCAGTCTTATACCAGTATGTAGGATTCTATCTGCAGAAGGCTACAACCTTCTCTCCTTCTCTAGCTTCTCTTGGAAGGGAGCTACAACCCCCTTAGCTCTTGTACTAGCTGATGTACTAGTACGTAGGTGCTGACCTATAGAAGGCTACAACCTTCTCTTTTCTTCTAGGGATCACATTTGATAAATTTTTAGACTGGATCCATCAATAACATCAATCAAACGTCAAATATATCTGCATCAACCAATCTCCTTTGCACCAACCAAAACTGAATCAAACAATCACTTCTCTGAATGCTGTAACAAGAATACAATAACAATAACCAGAAACCAATCCTGAACCCAGAACACTGCAACAATAAACAGAAGTAGCTAAAACATATTTTATGAGACGTACGCTACTTCAATATGTATAACCTGTGTGCATATGCTGTTATATTAAGGAAAACCTACGTATACACAGTTTTGAAATACCGAACCAGTGTGTATACGCGCCTTTTCTATGCGGAACCTGCGTACAGATCTATAAAAGATAATTTACCCTTTTCAAATATTCAAACATCAGTTATACCCAGATCATTAGATTTATAGATCAAGTCATGCGCCAAATATAACAGATCAAAATCACACAAAGATACTTCTCTTCAAGCCTTGAGATCTTGACCCATCAATAGAACTTATCCTTCTTCTAGCACTCAGGTTCCTCCTTGATTTAGATCCAGCTATGCACGATTACCCAAAGATCAGTATTCTAGATCTTGCTCTTCATAAGATATTTGATCCTTAAGTGCCTTTGCCTAATGATCTCCTTCCCCTTTTATAGTCTTAGGCCTTACTCAATACCATGGTCCAAAACCACTTAGAACCAATACCTAGGTCCAAATACCTGGGTTCAACACTTCAGACGAGACACCATGGTCCAAAACCATATGTCCGAATACCAAGGACCAAAAGCCAAGCTTTCCAAACTATACGTGCTTTTCTGTGCATGAAAGTGCATGTATACGCATAAGCACGTTTTGGTCTATGAATCCAAGTGTATACACGGCTTGGTCAATGGGAACCTGCATATACCTCCTTTTCCTTTATTCTGGGAGCCTGTGATCTTGAACTGTCATCTGAGTGAGTTGTCATCAAGGACAACACCTGTATCATACCTCTGAGTGAGTTGCCATTAAGGATAACACCTATATCATAATTCCAACAATCTCCACCTTTGGACTTGATGGCAACAACCACACCAAGTCACTCTCCCCCTTTGACATCAAGGGCAAAGGGTGGACCAAGATATTCTCTTCCTTGATATACATTCTGTTGTCCATACTCCCCCTGAGTACCTGTTGAAATCTCTGATTGAGCTCCCCCTTTGTATATGCCAAGATGTACCAATCCGTCCATGCTCCCTCTGAGTACATGCTGAAATCTCTGCTCTACTGAAGTGTGTTGTTCATGCTCCCCCTGACTGTAAGCAAGGTCTGCAAAAATATGTTCTACAAGAAGAACATGACTCTATACATCATAAATGACCTTCCTATCACCAAAGACTCATACATACATCCATCTCCCAACCAAGTGGGGATATACCAATATTGACTCATCCACCCAACCAAGTGGGGATACACCAAAAGCTTATACATGATAAAACAAGAACATTACATCATCCATCCCAGGCATAGTGGGGAAACAAGATAGGTCATTACATGACCTTGATAATAAAAGAAATACATGACATAGAGACTAAATATCTAAGACAAGACTATGATAGTCATCAGCAAGTATCATCAGCAGCATCTGTCAATCACCATCCAGACCAGCAACCGAGATCTCCCTCTGCACCTGTTCCTCCTGTGCTAGATGATCACTGATAGACCCAAATCAGACTCTTTTCATCCTGAGTCTGGCCCACTGATATTCTTCAAACTAGCATATACGCAGATATATCCACAGAAACATGCGTATGTACATGGATCCTCTTCATGAAACTCGCGTACAACCACTGTTCTCTAAAATAGATAAGTTCAACAACAAAATGATTTATCAACTACTTCCAGCTTCTATCTGAGGTATTCAAATGTCTCTCTGGGTAGTGGTTTGGTGAATATATTAGCAACCTGTTCCTTGGAGGGAACATACTCCAATTTGAATTTTTGTTCAAGCACCTATTCCCGAAGAAAATGATATTTGATAGGTATGTGCTTGGTCTTGGAATACATGACTAGATTCTTTGAAATACTGATTGCACTTGTATTATCACAAAAAATGGAGATAGGTGGGTACAAGTGATTTGAATGTCTTGAAATGTTTGCATCATCCAAAGGAGTTGCGTATAGGAAGATGCAGCAACCACATATTTTGCTTCAGTTGTAGATAATGCAATTGAACTTTGTTTCTTATTGAACCAAGATACTAATCTGGATCCCATAAAGAATGCACCACCACTAGTGCTTTTTCTGTCATCCACGCTTACTGCCCAATCTGCATCTATATATGCATGAAGTGTGAGATCTCTGTCTCTAGGATACCATAAGCCATAGTTTTGTGTTCTTTGAAGATATTTGGAAATCCTTTTAACTGCTTGAAGGTGTGCTTCCTTTGGATTTGCCTGGAATCTTCCAATTATTTCCACTGCATGCATGATGTCTGGTCGGGTACCTGTCAGATAGAGCAGACTACCAATCATGGATCTATAGGTTGGTTGATGTACTACTATTGATTCATCATTTGCGCTGAGGTTGCATCCTGTTACCATAGGGGTACATACTGGTTTTGAATCCTCCGTCCCATATTTATTCAAGATCTTCTTGAGATACTTGGTTTGTGATAGAAAGATACCGTCTTTGTTTTGTTGGACTTCTAAACCAAGAAAATATGTGAGCTCACTAAGCAAGGAAATTTAAAATTCTTTCTGCATCACCAAAGAAAAGTTTTGACTCATGGTTTCTTCATTGCTACCAAAGATGATATCATCAACATACACAACAAGTATTAGCAATTTATCATTGTCAATTTTTATATAGATTTCTATCTGTTGATCCTTTTGAAAAACCTTGTTGATGGAGGTATTTTTCCAAACGATAATACCAAGCCATTGGAGCCTGTTTAAGGCCATAGAGAGCCTTTTTGGGTCTACATACAAGTTTTGGATCATTCCCAAGGATGAATCCATGTGGTTGTTCAATATACACTTCTTCTTCTAAGTCTCCATTTAGAAAGGCAGATTTCACATCCATTTGATATACTTTGAAATTCTGAAAGCTATAAAGAGCAAGGAACATTCTTGTGGCTTCAAGTCTAGCAACCAGTGCAAAAGTTTCTTCAAAGTCTACATCTTCTTGTTGAGCATACCCTTTGCAAACAAGTCTGGCCCTGTTTCTAATAACATCTCCATTTTCATTCAGCTTGTTTTTGAATATCCATTTGGCCCCTATGACATTCTTATCATTAGGTCTAGGAACTAATTCCCAGGTGTTATTCTTTTCAATCTGCTCAAGTTCTTCATTCATGGCCTTGATCCAACATTCATCTTTGCATGCTTCACTTACATTTCGTGGTTCGATGGAGGAGAGCAATGCTAGATAGCTTGAAGCTTCTCTAATAGTTCTTCTTTTTTGAACACCTGCCTCTTTCTGCCCCAAAATTTGAGTCTTTGGATGATTCTTCTGGACGTACTTGGATGGAGTCTTTTCTTCTACCCTTATCTATTCTTTTGGTGCCTCATAAGTTTCTTCTTCATCATTAGTCTGATTTGAAGTTGAAGGATAGTCCTCTTCATCTTCAAAATCTTCGGTTTTTATCTACTTTGGATTGTCGCCTACTTCATCAACCACTACATCAATACTTTCAACAATTTTTCCAAGTCTTTTATTGTTACACTTATATCCTTTACTTCAGGAAGAGTAACCAAGGAGAATGCCTTCATCTGCTCTAGGTTCAAACTTTCCAAGCCTTTCATCAGTCCTTTTGATGTAACATTTTCTTCCAAAAACTTTGAAGTATTTTACCGTAGGAGTCTTACCATACCAAAGTTCATGAGGAGTTTGAGTGCTATTTACCTGGACGTTTGTTTTGTTGAGAATAGGAATGGCAACAAATGCAGCTTCACCCCAGAAGGTTGCAAGAGTTCCAAACTCATCAAGCATAGCATGAGCCATTTGTTGAACCATTTTGTTCATCCTTTCCACCACTCCATTTTGCTGAGGAGTCCTTGCAGTAGAGAATTCCCTTCTTATTCCATGTCCTTCACAAAAGTCAAAAAATTCATCCGAGGTAAATTCCCCTCCTCAATCAGACCTTAGGCATTTGATTCTGCGATCTGATTCATTTTCAACCAAGGCTTTGAAAGCTTTGAACTTTTCGAAAGCTTCATCTATATGCTTTAGAAGTCCTATCCAACACATCCTGGAAAAGTTGTTAATGAACAATATAAAGTGTTCTTCTCCACGAGGTGACTTTTTCCTTGATGGACCACATAAATTAGCATGGACAAGTTCAAGTGGCTTACTAGCTGATCCTTCCTTTTCAGAGAAATGTGTTCTGGTTTGCTCACCAAACTGACATGATTTGCATATTGTATTGTATGGAATTCTAATGTCAGGAAGATCACAAATAGCCTGATATTTGCATGCTTTCCTTATCTAAGGGAAGCTTAGATGCCCCAATCTTCTGTGCCATAGCCAATGTTCATCATTTTTACTTAGATAGCATTGATGTTGTCCTCCCTTGAGTATGTATAGATTATTTGGAGTTCTTATGTGTTTGATCATTGTTTCTCTTGTATCAAGCTCATGAAAAATACATCCATTTGATTGAAATACTACCTTGTTTCATTGATCACACATTTGACTAACACTCAATAGATTATTCTTTAATCCATCAACATACATAACATTTCCAGCTTTGACCTTTTCTTTCAGAAGAATAGAGCCTTTACCTTTTATGAGTGCAGGAGTGTCATTTCCAAATGAGACCTTCCTTTCCTTTCCTAAGGCACTATATGACTAGAGTTTTTCTTTATCACCTGTCATATGTTTAGAGCATCCACTGTCAATGTAACACTGATTTTCCTGTCTTTCCGCCTATAAGGCTATACCACATCTTTCTAGTTGCGATTCTTTCTTTCTCCATGTTTTGGGACCCAATGAAGCTTTCTCCTTCTGAGATGTTTGCCGAAACTTACTCCTGCATTCAGAATCTTCATGACTGAAGTTGTTACAAATAGAACATTCTATTTCATTTTCAAGAGCAGAAAAGTTATTGTAGGTCCTTTTCATGATTCCAATCACACTCCTTTGATTTCATGCTTCTCTAGTCATGATGGTCTTGTAGGCAACACACTGAGCAGCTTTGTGTCCAAAGTTATGAGAAGAAAAACATTGGCCATTAAAGAAATTCTTGCGATTATCAAATCTACTGACGAGGTGATTGTAGTTTCCATTGACATTCATTCTTGAGGAAAATTGAGAATGATTTACCTGCGGTTGGTTGTAGCTTTTGTTCTTCCTTGAAGTAGATTGACCCCGATTTACCTGGTGATCCACTTTATGATTTTTTTGATGATTGTCAACCTGTTCACTTCTCCTTGCTGCATCAAGATAACTTTTGGAGGTGGATGGCTTCTGTGCTTGAGATGCTTCTTCAGTATATCCAAGACCTGTCTTGATTAGAGGAGAATGCTGCACTTTGATAATCTCATCTAAAGTTTCAGATCCTTTAGCAAATCTAAGATTAAGAGCTTTGTTTTCTCAATATCTTTTCTAAGTCCCACAATTTCACATTCTAACTTCTCATTGTGTTTTTCTCTTTCAACAAGTTGGAATGTCAGAGTATCTATAAACATACTCTTTTCTTCTAAACAAATTTTAAGTCTAGAAATTTCTTCATAGAGATCATCTTCATCTATAGCATCCAAGAAATCGTCATCTTCAAAAGCCATCAAAAGTCTATAATCATTACCATGTTCATCTTCATCACTATTTGAAATTCCATCACTGTCTTCATGTGTATAATAGCTCTTCTTACTTACGTTCTGTTTTGTTTTCCATTTAACCGGTTCCTTACCTTTATCAAACTTATCTTTATGAGGACATTTGGCTGCATAGTGACCGACTCTTCCACAACCAAAGCATTTGAAAGGTAGCTTACCTTTGAATCTTCCAGAACCCCGTTGAAGGTTCTTGACAAAGTTTGATTGTTCCTCTCCTTCTGACGTATGTCCTGACTCATTGTATTCTCCTTTTGAAGTTTTGAATTTGGCTTTTCTTATGTCTTATGGACCCCCTTTTCTCATTTTGAAGGCAGTTAGGATTCCGTGCAGCTGTGACATGGTAATAATCTAAAGATTCTACTTTTCTTCTATGGAAGAAACTTTTGATTCAAACTTAAAAGACAAAGATCTTAAAACCTTTTCAACTAAAGTAACTTCTTTTATCTCTTCACCCAAGTTTTTCATGTGATTAACAATCTCGTCTATACGTAAGAAATAATTAGCCACACTTTCATCGTTGTGCATTCTGAGAGTTTCATATTGAATTCTGAGAGATTGTAGTTTTGCACGTTTTACCTGTTCGTCTCCTTCATAGCTTAGAATGATCTTGTCCCATATTTCTTTGGCAGTTTTGAGCTGCATAACCTTGACGAATTTTGATTGAGATAGACTCCCCAATAGAGTATTGACTTCCACGATATCCCAAACTTCTACACCAAGAGATTGAAGATAGGCTATGGTTCTTACCTTCTAATAGATGAAGTTGCTCCCATCAAATATTGGTGGCTTGATGGATTCCTCTTTTTCGTAGTTGCTCATGATGATAGATATTCCTTCAAGCGATCAAGCTTCTTCAGAAGGACCTGCTCTGATACCAATTGTTGGAAATAATATTGAGAGGGGGGGGGGGGTGAATCAGTATTATTAATTTAACAATTTTTTCATTTCCATAAACAAATTGATATACGCTACTTCTATTAATTAAACATGCATGTATACGCAACTGTGTTTAGAGAAAAACGCGTATATCTTGCAGACTTCTAGTTTAGTTCGCTGATCTTAATCTGTGTATCAGAACCATAAAATAGTAATCAAGTTCAGTAAACAGTACAAGCAATCACACACATGAGCACAAGATATAAGGTGGAAACCCACTGTGGGTGAAAACCACCTGCTACAATTCGTCTCTATCTTCCTTTAATAAGAAACTTCTTTTTACAATATTTCTGTACTGGTGTAGTCTTATACCAATATGTAGGCTTCTACTTCGAAAATGCTACAACCTTCTCTCGTTCTCCAGCTTCTCCTGGAAGGGAGATACAACCCCCTTAGCTCTTGTACTAGCTAATGTACTAGTACGTAGGTGCTGACCTATAGAAGGCTACAACCTTCTCTTTTCTTCCAGGGACCACGTTTCATAAATTTTCAGATTGGATCCATCTATAACATCAATCAAACATCAAATATATCTACATCAACCAATATCCTTTGCACCAACCAAAACTGAATCAAACAATCACTTCTCTGAATGCTGTAACCAGAATACAACAACAGTAACCAGAAACCAATCCTAAACCTAGAACATTGCAGCAATAAACAGAAGTAGTTAAAACATATTTTATGAGATGTATTCTACTTCAATATGTATAACCTGCATGCATACATTGTTATATTAAGGCAAACCTGCGTATATGCAGTTTTGAAATACCGAACCAGCGTGTATACGTGCCTTTTCTATGCGAAACCTGCGTACAAATCTATAAAATATAATTTACCCTTTTCAAATATTCAGACATCATTTATACCCAGATCATTAGATTTATAGATCAAGTCATGTGCCAAATATAACAGATCAAAATCACACAAAGATACTTCTCTTCAAGCCTTGAGATCTTTACCCATCAATAGAACTTACCCTTCTTCTAGCGCTCAGGTTCCTCCTTGATTCAGATCCAGCTATGTACCATTACCCAAAGACCAGTATTCTAGATCTGGCTCTTCATAAGATATTCGATCCTTAAGTGCCTTTGCCTAATTATCTCCTTCCCCTTTTATAGTCTTAGGCCTTACTCAATACCATGGTCCAAAACCACTTAAAACCAATACCTGGGTCCAAATACCTAGGTTCAACACTTCGAATGAGATACCATGGTTGAAAACCATAGGTCCGAATACCAAGGACCAAAAACCAAGCTTTCCAATCTTAAGCGCTTTTCTATGCATGAAAGTGCATGTATACGCATACGCGCCTTTTGGTCTGTGAATCCATTTGTATATGCGGCTTGGTCAACGGGAACCTGCGTATACCTCATTGTCCTTTATTCTGAGAGCCTGTGATCATGAACTGTCATATGAGTGAGTTGTCATCAAGGACAACACCTGTATCATACCTCTGAGTGAGTTGCCATCAAGGACAACACCTATATCATACCTGTATCATAATGCCAATAGTAAGAAGAAGACTATGTTAGTGCCTAGATTTACCTCAGGCTGAAAAGGTAGGATCCAGGGCCAACATCAAACCATGCTCAGCCTCGTAGCTAGCCCTACGAGGACAGGAGAGGGCTCTCTCTGGGTCAATCTCAACAAAAGATGATCTATGGGGCTTGAGATGACTAAAATAAAAACTAATTTTAGGCTAGGTATGAAGTGCAAGGATTTGATGTGATTTTTTGGGGGTTTTATTGGAATAAAGGGAAAGGCAGATTTTGGGATGCGGGGATTGAGGCTCAGTTCTGCAGAGATCTCGATGGGCCAAGGTAGGTAATCGTTTTGGCACTTAAATTTCAGTGAGATGGAAGGAAAATACAGGTGAGGGGTTGAAGAGGGCAAGGGCAATCATGGATCCTCTTCAAATAGCTGAAAACATCAAACAACTAAAGCAAACTTCAAGTAGAGCATTGCACTTTCAATGAATTCTACTTACACTCTTGTTTGTTTAGTTCAGAAGAAATAAGATAGATGATGGCATACATAAACAAAATTCACAATTACAAAGAGAAGCATTGTACCAATACAAATTGCCACATGAATCCCAAAGAGTGTTGCAAATCCTGGTCTCAATTCCTTAGCCAAAATACTGAAAATGAATGTACAATGAAGCTCAAGGCTTTATCAAGAGTCCAACCATGCTAATGAATAAAAAAAAACATAATATAGACAAACATAGCTCATCCTTACCTCTAGGAGCCGAGCTCATGAGTCTAGGAGCTGATCCAACTAATTCTAAAACGAGAACTAGAAACTAGGCAAGATAACAACATGCCTTTAAAAACAAGGGAACTGATTCATTCAGTTTCAAACAACCTCTAAACTTATGAATCTACCTCTACAAGTGAAAATCCAATATATTTACATCATAATCCATCAATTTTCATCAAATTACATCATAAATTTTCCATTAGGAATGTGAAAAAGTCAAACTAGGCGAAGCTGGGTGAAAAACAGAGCAAAACTTGGTCAAACTGGCAATTTTTCCTCTATGCATAGCGCCTGTTTGGACCCACTTTTGGAGGCCTTCTCGATGTCCAAATGAGCTCCAGGTCTTCTTGATAGAAAGGCCTACCTATCTACTTTCCAACCCAAGTGGAATTTTTCAATTTGGCCTCCATTTACCCCTCCAAAGGTCCATTCTCGCAACACTACTTCATGTGTGTCAAAATAGGGGCAGTGAGGTCATTTTTTGAGTGTTTTTTGACTTTTTGAGGGCTCAAAACCTGCCCAAATTTATTGGCCATAGGTAGAAAAGCATAATTTTTCATGAAAAATCTAGAAATACAAAGTTTTTGTGATTTTGAGCCCTCTAGCAAAAGCAAGTGCCACGTGGCGCGACGCATAGGGAAGAAAACTCTATTTTTTGTGCCAAAAATTTACAAAAATGCAAAAGTTGCTCCAAATTTCTTGAAATTTTGGTTGAGTCTTCTCTATCAAGTGCTGTGATCGGCCAAGGAAGCCTCAGCCAAGATTTGAAGTCCTTCATCCTCTTTTTACCTCTTTGATGCTCTCTTTAGCTTTGCTTTCAAATTCCTGATTCTTGCTTGGCACACCAAGTTTCAAAACTGTAAGTAATGATATGAAAATTTTATAAGCATATTCTTCTCATTTATTGCCTTCTCCAGCTTCCTCTCCAAGTGGATATTGACTCTTTCGAGGCATGACTCCCTATCGGCATTGATCTCTTGCTCCAAGGAAGTGAACTCCACTCTCCTCCTTCGGGCAGCTTAGCGATTTTGCCGAATGTTTTGTAACTCCATCACCACCTGCTGATCCTCAAGCTGCTTGTTCCTCTGCTCCAAATACTGTATAGTCCATTGGGCTCTATCCAAGTTGGTGGACAAGGAATCAATGTCCACCCGCTGCTCCTTGATGATCTCTCTAAGGTTTGCACTTTTTGGGCCCACGTCAGTATCATCACCCTCAATGAGGATGAAATCAGTCTCTCACTCACCTGATGGCCCTTCCTCCTGTAGAGGCCTCTTGCCTTAGTCCTGAACCTACTGTGCTGATGGAGGAAGTGAGGCCCCTTCCACCCCGGGTGGAGATAACACTCGCTTCGCTGCTGCAAACAACCATCTAGTGCCTCTCTGATAGGAGATGAACACCGGCACACTAGCGGTCTCATGGCCCTGCTGATAAGAAGGTCCACCTATCTCATGCCCAACCTCTGAAGGTCCCTGTGAAGCTCTGAAAAACTCACGAGAGATGAAGTCATCCCAAGTGATGCCCTGTAAACCAAGCTGATGAACGACCACAGTTTTGATGAGAGAAAAATGATAAACACTATTAAACTGTTGCTGAGGAGTCTTGTGCTGCACAAGAGTGGTCATCCTTTCTATGTTTCGGCATATGAAATAGGGGATGTTCATCATCCGCACCTGAGTAAAATGCATCAGCAGCCTGATGTGATAAGCATACAAGCGGGAGAAACTACCCTCACAGGTGAAATACTTCATGATGAGTTTCATTAAAGGAGCATACTCATCCTTGAGAAACTGAAAAGGAAACACTCTCTTGAGCTGTCTCAAAAAACCAGGTTTGATGTATGGTTCATAGTGTTGCCGGTCAATTTTCTGCCTCTTGTTCCATGGTTCTCCAATGTTTGGTATGACGGTTGCCAATGAAATGGTTTCTAGTGTTAATGTGAAAGTAACACCAGCAAGAGTGGCTTGATCACCATGCAAATGCAACACAAATAAGTGGGCCAACTCATGATGAAACTGAATATTAACAACCTTCTCGCAAAATTCATAATATGACTGATGTTGGAAACAAAAGATGGCAAGAGGGCAGGCCTACAACTCGGCAAGAGTGGTAGGTTCTTCTATGATATGTTAGCCACCTCTATGAGGCCTCCTGGGTGCACGTCCTTCCCTGGGTGAGTCACTTTGGGTCTCTTCTTCATAATCATATGAAGGATCAGATGCCATAATTGTTGGTAGACAAATTGGCTTGGAGAAATAGGTGCTGATGTGTCAAACTGTGGTCGACTGTTTTTTGGTGATGTGCTTGACCTCTGCCACCAAGGGAAAATAGTGAAACAAGTGACTATTAGGAGAGGGGAAAAATAGTGGGAAATTTGGGACTGTTGGGATAGACTTAGTTAGGGAAATATGGGATATTATGGGAGTTTTTGTATAGGATTATGGTTTGGGGTTTACATTTGGAAATTTGGGAAAGGGAACTTGGGGTAGGGGAACTTAGGGAATGATGAAACCAAAGGACAAATGAGATGAGGGAGTGAACTTGGTGACAAAACAGTGAATTGAAACCCTAGCAGCAAGTTTCTTTGAGGTATTTTAAAAGGTAGGGTTTGATTGTTTTACACAAGCACCAAGAAACACACACCATCAAAAACCATTAATCTTGGATGAAAAACCATGAATGAAGTTCAACCTACTTGTATTGATGCGTTTTGGGGGATTTTGGAGCAAATTTGGTAATTGTCGGGCTTCTTGGCTGTATGCGCCACACAGCATGCCCAATGCGCTGCGTCCCACCTATGCGCTGCGCCCATGTTAAAATGAACTGAGTACTAAGGCCCAGTGCGCTGCGCCGGTTGTATACACCACGCCTCCTACCCAGTGCGCCGCGCCGGCAATCTTACAACGATTTTCACCCACTTTCTCACTTTCTCACCAAATTTGCTCTATCTTGCTTCTCTTTTGCAAATGAGCTTATCAAATGAAGGAATAGCTTATAAACCAAGAACTTTTGAAATTTTGGCTCATGAAACCCACTTTAATAATGTTTTGGATTTGACTTTATCTTTAAACTCTGTTTTTGGACTTTTTCACTGCTTTTTCACTTTATGATGAATTTAATGACTTGAGCTTTCTTGTTTTTGCAGGTGTTGGAGCTTCTGGGCTAAGGAAAGAAACCAGGATGCAGATGAATAAATTTACAGTGAGGATAACAAAATTTTCATGATTTTTTAACAATTAAAGCTAAATACTCTGTTTTTTTCCTCAAGACAGAGTTTTGAGGAAAAACACATTTTCGAACATTTGGCGATGCAATTTATTGATGTTGAAACCTCCTCATGGCCTGCTGGAAATTATTGGACACTTTGACACCTTTTTTGACGAAACCCTAATGAAACCCTAGACCTAACTGACCATGAAACCCTAGAGACAATCTTTGCAATTTTCAGGATAAAAAGGAGACTATATATGTGTTTTATGAGAAAATTTGTGCCAATAGGTAAATAACATGAGGGAAACTGAAGGAATACCACTACCGTCAGATGATCTATGCACCTAATGGAATGCAAATGACTGGGCGGGACACCTAATATGAAATGCAACAAGAGGATTTGATCTCTGACGGAGGGATGACAATACCGACTCTAACATTGGCTCCAATGGGGATGGTAGCTCCTTGGAGGTGCCAAGAACTACAGATCTCTGGGAAAGCAGGCAGTGCCTTCGTCCATTGGGCTATGGAGTCAATAACTTCGACACAAAAAAACTGAACTCTTGACTGAAAAACTCAATTTCAGGACTGAACGTGACTCAAATTGACTCATTTTCAAGACTGAAATTGACCTGAAGACTTGACTCTAACAAACCAAACCAAAACTGAAATCAAACTTCAGCTTTATAGCCTTCACCTCGGGCCCCAAGCTGAAGAATGAAAACAACACACTCTTGCAATGGAATTTAAACAAACCGGTATATACAATGATGAATAGGATAGCAGAAAACAGTTTACACAATATACCGTTTGAGAAGCCGACCATTGACTGGCCCACCAGGATAGTCTTCGCCATTCAGTTCTTGCAAAAGGAAAGCATTCTGGCCCTGATGTGCGGCAATCTTGTATGGTCCTTTCCAAAGATTTTCAAATTTGCCGTGCTTACCCTTCTCTTCATTCCTTGCATCCCATTTCAACACTATGTCTTCAATTTCAAACATGTCCGTATTTTCTTTCTGGTCATATATCCTCTTAATTCTTTCCTGCAGCTTGGAAGTGTGCTGAAATACCTCTTCTCTAGTTTGCTGCAAATGTATCATTTGGTTGATCCTCCGCTGCAAACCATCATCCTCACTGCCAGCTTCTTGCAACAATTTCACCACCGGGACAGCCAAAGAGGTCGAGAAGATTGTGTCCACACCGTACACAAGCTCAAAAGGAGACATGCCAATGGATTTCTTTTGACTTACCCTGTTTGCCCAAAGTGCATTGATCAGCTCTTTGTGCCAACTCTTCTTTTTAGTTTCCAATAGATTTTTGATGATGTTGACGAGAGATTTGTTCGAGGATTCCGCCAATCCATTGCCTTGTGGGTAATAGGTAGTCGAGTGCCCCAAAGTGATTTGATACTTATGACAAAAATCAATCATTCTTTTCGATTTAAAGGCTGCTGCATTGTCAGTGATCAACTTATTTGGACATCCAAAACGAGACAAAATGTTGTTTTCAAGAAATGAGATAATTACCGAATCGGTGGCCTGCCTTGTAGGAATTGCCTCAATCCATTTGGTGAAATAATCCGTCGCTATGAGGATCCACTTATGCTGAGCTGAAGAAGAAGGATGAATCTCACCAATAAAATCTGAACCCCACTGCTGAAATGGAGCACTCACTTCAATGGGTTTGAGTGGTAAAGGCTGCAACTTCCGCTTACCTTGAAAATTTGACATTCATGGCAGCTGGCCACTATTTTGTATACATCAGCAAATAGACTTGGCCAATAATACCCTGCTCTCAAAATTTTATTGGCTGTTGTCTTCCAAAAAAGATGGCCTCCGCAATCTCCTTTGTGAAAATCTTCCATCACTTGTTTCGCCTCTTCTTCTACCAAACAATTTAGCAGGACACCACCAGGATCTTTCCAATAAAGTGCACCATTCATGATACAAAATTTTCAGCCTCCAACTTCATTGTCCTACTTTTTTTCTTGGCCATTTCGGGAGGTGATGACAAATTTTGAAGCAGAAAAACAATGTCCGAATACCAAGGAGAAAGGAGGAAAATTTCTGATACCTGAGTGGGCAGATTTTCTTCATCTTCCTCGGACATAGCAGCAATTAGATTAATGTCCAAAGCATGTAGATTTGACTCAGCCATAAGTTTTTCCAGCCCCTTTCCTTTAATGAGCTTTGTCGGTTTGATTTCTACATCATATTCCAGCAAGGCAGTAATCCATTTGCCTCTCCTTCCCTCCGGATCTATTTGCACTAGGACATCTTTGACAACAGCATTAGGAACATAAGCAAGGATGTGAGAATGCAAAATATAAACCCGAAAATATTTTAATGCTTTAACCAATGCAAGGGCCTATTTTTCAATAATATTATACTTCAATGCAGCATCCCTTATGGTTCTACTGAAGAATGCAATTGGTTTTTCGAGCTGGTCTCTTTTCTACATCAAGACCGCTGCCATAGTATGATTTGAGGCAAACGAAAACAAAACAAAATCCTGAGTATAGTTCGGGCTGATCAAAACCGGAGCTGAAGAAAGAGCTAATTTCACCAAATTAAAAGACTTAACTGCTTCGTCGGTCCACCTTACTGCGCTATCCTTTTTCAGCATGTTTGTGATTTCTCTTAAGTGTTACCATTGAAGGATTGGATTTCTTTCTTACTTCATGGGAAATCAATCTTTTGAATGGCCTCCACCTGTGCTGGATTGATTCGGATGCCCTCCTTTAAGATAATATGCCCGAGAAGCTTGCCTTCATCCATGGCAAACAAGCTTTTCTTTGGATTGAGCGAGATTCCATACTTCCTACACCGCTGAAAAACAATCTTCAAATGATAGAGGTGCTCTTCATCTGTATTAGAGAAAACTGTGAAGTCATCAAGATAAACAACTAGAAAAACATATTTTTCATTGGCAAACGCTATATCCATCACCCGTTGAAAGGTTGCACCAGCATTTTTCAATCCAAACGGCATCTTTGCATAATGAAAAGTTCTCCACGAAGTGGTGAACGCTGTCTTGTCACGATCATCCTCATGGACTAGAATTTGTTTATAACCCGAATAACCATCGAGTAGTGACATCCGTTATGCTCCAACTACTCGCTGAAGTATGTGATCCATCTTGAGCAATGGATAATTGTCTTTCAAGGAAACTTTGTTCGGATTTCTAAAATCAATGCATAAACGGATCTCACCTGTTTTCTTACAGACAGGCACCAAGTTTGAAATCCACTCTGAAAATTTGATGGGAACTATAATACCAGCTTTATACAACCTGTTCACTTCCTTTTCGATTGAGGGCAGCAGCTTTGGATTTATTCTTCTTAGCTTTTGGCGAAAAGGCTTTTGATTTGGCTTGATCGGGATCACGTGCTGAATTATGTTCGTGTCATAAGCCTTCAAATCTAAATAATCCCAAGCAAATACATCAGTAAAAGAGGATAACAAACTGATATAATTTTCCTTCACCTGTGGGGGTAGTGCCTTCTATAATTTCACCATCTTGGGATGCTCAGCTGATCCAATGTTCACATCTTCAACTCCTTTTTTAGTTGGTAGCAAGGTCGGTTTTTTAGCCACATCATCCTGATCGAAAAGCTCCTCTAAAGGTATTAAACATTTTGGAATGATGTTGTCCTTGAATTTACTCCATATCAATAGAATTGTCCTTGAATTTACCTTTATTTTGCAGAAATACATCAATCTCATCATCATCTTGGAACGCCTGCCAATACCTTTGATTGTCGGGCACAGCCAGGCGATGCTTCACATGAATCTCAAACTTATTGTTTGAGTTCATAGGAATCTTCAAATTGCTTGTTGCTGTTGCAAGTGAGTCTGCTATGACATTCTGAGCACAGGGCACACAAGTGATAGTATAATCAGAAAATACCTTCAAGATATCCAACACCGCATTGCGGTAGGCCCGCATTCGAGGATGCTTTTCTTGGTACTCGCCTTTCACCTGCTTCATAACTAACTTGGAGTCGCCATACACTGAAATCCTCTTAGCATTTAATTTTCTAAGAACTTTCAAACCAGTAATCAAAGCTTCATATTCAGCCTCATTCTTTGAACAGTCAAAAGCTAATTTATAAGAGTAGATCCTTACATTGCTTGGCACTTTGTTTGGGGTGAAAACTGGGCTGCGTATCCAAATACCAATTCCAACACCTTCCCTTCCTATAGCGCCATCAAATTCCATACTCCATAGGCCTGTTTCATCCTCTTCCAAATGCTAAAACTCTTTCTCTTTACCTTGTTGTCCATCAATATGTTGCTGCTGTTAGACTGCTGATTTTTCAGCGATGCCATCAAGTCTTTGCCGCTCTTGTCTCAAGACTTCTCTAAAATTTTCAGTAATCTCAGGAATGTCTTCTACTTCCACTAGTTGGCTATTTACATCATTAAAACTATCTGAATACAAAACAAATGACTCTAGATCAGTATGTACATAGTTGATCGGATGATTTACCGGTTTCTCCTTGCTAGTGATCATGTACTTCATTTTCTACTCCCGATATAGTTTCCTCATCTGATCGAACACGGGAATCGTAGCATAGGAGAAATCAAGTTGCACTATCCCTTTAATCTTTTCTCCCCAAGATCTGGAAAGAAGCATGCCAAATCTGGGAGGTATATCCGCCACCACCACGTCCATCAAAACATTTTTGGCCGGAATCTGATCCAAACTGACCACCAAATCTTTGATAAGCCCGATGCACCTTACTCTATCAAAATCAAAAGAGTAAAGGTCATGGTATTTCCTAGTGATATCCAATCCCAATTTCTCCATGATGGCTTTCGGCATAAGATTATGAGAAGCTCCAGAATCAAACATAGCATTATGTAAAATAAAGTCATGCACCCTGAGACTGATATAGAAAGGAGAAACATCACTATCTTGGGATTGACCTTCCAACGCTGGCCCAAAGATCAAATCGGGACTGCCATCCTCCACATTTACCATGTCTGATGATGGATCTAAGCTCAAAATTTTAGACACTTGACTTTTATAATTGCTGTTTTTCATCAACTCAGTCAAAGGAATGGATATTTTTAACTTAGCAATTTCATTTTCTAAGTTAAAAACTGAAACTTTTTCTACTTCTTTTGCTGGAACATCCTTCTTTTCCATTTTCTCCTTGGACACATTTGGCTGAGTTGGTCTTTCATTTGCTGATGTCGTTTTGCTGCTGCTAGGATCAGTTGTCTCTTTTCCCTTTTTCTGCGCATTGGGAGGATCATTCTTTGACGCTGCTACCTCCTTCCTTTTTTGAATTGGATTTATAGGCACATCTCTATTTCGAAGTGAATATTGCCATTGATGAGCTGATAAAGCATTCATATATCCTCTTTGGTAATCATCGGACTCTTCCTCAAGAACCGTCTCATTTGCCAAAACAAAATTTTCATCTCCACGTTCAACCGGATTCTCGGAGTACTCCTCATCTTCAGTGATGTAAATTGGCATGTCATCGGGCGTAAAGAAATGATTTTCTTTTCCAATCACATTCTCCTCCTCTTCCGATTCCGAACCAAGTACAACATTCTATTGTAAAGGTGTCTGCACTTGCTGTTGCGCTGTTTGATCTTGGGTTCGCTGCTCTCTTTGTTTGATCTTGTATTGGGGCTACTGCTGGCCACGGAAATTAGGATTTTTGATCTGTGGTTTAGGCTTGTCAAGTTTTAGTCTATCCAACATCTGTTCCACCTTTCAAAGCACTTGATCCAATGAAGAAGACTCTTCTTTTATTGTGACTTTCTTTTCAGCTCTTTCTCTAGCTCTCTTGGCCAGCAGATTTGCTTCAACGCTGACAACAATCTTCTGCATGTCTTCCAACGTAGCCAGATCTCTTTCTCTTAATTGGTAAGCCATATCAGTGTCAAAGCCGTCTGGAAACTTAATCAAGGCTAGCCCCATGGGTGGCTTTAGGTGATCAGGGATTGCATTGTACACTGAATTGAATCTAATACAGTAATCTTGAATAGACTCACCAGCATTTCACTTGATGTGCTCGTACTCGAAAAGAATCTGAAGGGGATTTTTCTTCACTTCCCAGCGGTTTAAGAAATGTCTCTGTAGATCGACCAATGTATTGACGCTTGCAGCCGGCAAGGCCTTGAACCATTTCCTTACTTCACCACTAAATGTTTGTACAAATAGTCTCATGGTTACATTTTCTGCATCAATCTCATGAAGATCGAAGAAATCCGTCATTCTGTCCACATGTTGCTGAGTTGTGACACCATGAGGAGTGCCATCAAACAAAAGAATTTTGCTTTGATAATCGGCCGGCATATCATCCAGATTTTGAGGTAGTGCAAGAGGTGCAAAACGAGCAGCCATTTCTCTTGGTGGATTTGCAATCAGTCTTGGGGATGTTGGGGGAGTAGGTGGAGCTGATGTATGGGGGGTATGAGGAGGCGTATGTGGAGGTGAAGCAATTTTGGCTATTTTAGGAGTAGAAGGAGTAGATGGAGGTGATACTACTGTAGATTTTTGATCAAAAACAGTAGGCTGCACAGGAATAGTAAGAATGAAAGGAGGTTCGGTGGGAATTCTTGAACTGGACGCAATTGCAGATGACCCAAGGGTTGCAGAAGCAGTCTCTACGAAATCAGCAATATTAGAAGCCACAATTGTAGTCTGGAGCTGGTTCAAAATATAATCATCAATGGATTTATTGGCACTTTCAGTTTCAAGATTTCTACAAACTCAGGATTTAAGGCAGTTGAAGCAACGACACTTTCAGATTTGGTTTTGAACAAAGACAATTCAAAGTACTCATCAAATTCAAGATCCTCAATATACTCAAAACCAACAAGACACGATTGATCTTTGAACACGGGAATGATAGAACTTCCTTGGTGAACAATTCTTGGAATAAGATTGGGATTTTCATAGACAGGAGGGGGATCAGGATCCGGATTTGCTCTGGTATGTCTTCTGGAAGCTAGTGTGCTATTATTTTCAAGAAATCAAAAGGACATTAACAACTTATTCAGCCTATCAAATCCTAAACTTATCATCCAAAAGCTTAGAATTCTTAGATGTACTGGGGTGATCTGCAAGTTAGATACACTGTTTATAATACTGCACTGGAGATTGACTGAAGTAGCGTTTATCTACTTGCACTAATGCAAAGCAAGAGCGTTTCGAAGGCTACCTGGCTAATCTTCAGGCTCTGTCTGTAGTTTATAAAACGAAGAATACCAACAAACAAATAATTCAGTTCCCTAGTGGAGTTGCCACTATGTTAATGCCTAGATTTACCTCAGGCTGAAAAGGTAGGATCCAAGGCCAACATCAAACCATGCTCAGCCTCGTAGCTAGCCCTACGAGGATAGGAGAGGGCTCTCTCCGGGTCAATCTCAACAAAAGATGATCTATGGGGCTTGAGATGATTGAAATAAAAACTACTTTTAGGCTACGTATGAAGTGCAAGGATTTGATGTGATTTTTTGGGGGTTTTATTGGAATCAAGGGAAAGGTAGATTTTGGGGTGCGGGGATTGAGGCTTAGTTCTACAGAGATCTCGATGGGGCAAGGTAGGTAATCATTTTGGCACTTAAATTTCAGTGATATGGAAGGAAAATATAAGTGAGGGGTTGAAGAGGGCAAGGGCAATCATGGATCCTCTTTAAACAGGTTAAAACATCAAACAACTAAAGCAAACTTCAAGTAGAGCATTGCACTTTCAATGAATTCTACTTACACTTTGTTTGTTTAGTTTAGAAGAAATAAGATAGCTGATGACATACATAAACAAAATTCACAATTATAAAGAGAAGCACTGTACCAATACAAATTTCCACATGAATCCCAAAGAGTGTTGCAAATTTTGGTCTCAATTCCTTAGCCAAAATACTGAAAATGAATGTACAATGAAGCTCAAGGCTTTCTCAAGAGTCCAACCATGCTAATGACTAAAAAACAACATAATATAGACAAACATGCTCATTCTTACCTCTAGGGGTCGAGCTCATAAGTCTAGGAGCTGATCCAATTGATTCTAAACTGAGAACTAGAAACTAGGCAAGATAACAACATGCCTCTAAAAACAAGGGAACTGATTCATTCAGTTTCAAACAACCTCTAAACTGATGAATCTACCTCTACAAGTGAAAATCCAACATATTTACATCATAATCCATCAATGTTCATCAAATTACATCATAAATTTGCCATTAGGAATGTGAAAAGTCAAACTAGGCGAAGCTGGGTGAAAAACAAAGCAAAACTTGGTCAAACTGGCAATTATTCCTCTATGCGCCAAGCTTGATTCTCTATGCATAGTGCCTGTTTGGACCCACTTTTGGAGGCCTTCCCTATGTCCAAATGAGCTCTAGGTGTGCTTGCTGGAAAGTTCTACCTGTCTACTTTCCAACCCAAGTGGAATTGTTCAATTTGGCCTCCATTTTCCCCTCCAAAAGTCCATTCTCCCAACACTGCTTCTTGTGTGTCAAAATAGGGGCAGTGAGGTCATTTTTTGAGTGTTTTTCGACCTTTTGAGGGCTCAAAACCTGCCCAAATTTATTGGCCATAGGTAGGAAAGCATAACTTTTCGTGAAAAATCCAGAAATGCAAAGTTTTTGTGATTTGGAGCCCTCTGGAAAAAGCGAGCGCCACGTGGCGCAGCGCATAGGGAAGAAAACTCTGTTTTTTGTGCCAAAAATTTACAAAAATGCAAAAGTTGCTCCAAATTTCTTGAAATTTGGGCTGAGTCTTCTCTATCAAGTACTGTGATGGGCCAATGAAGCCTCAGCTAATATTTGAAGTCCTTTATCCTCTTTTTGCCTCTTTGATGCTCTCTTTAACTTTGCTTTCAAATTCCTAATTCTTGCTTGGCACACCAAATTTCGGGACAAGTAATGATATGATAAGTGTATAAGCATATTCTTCTCATTTATTGCCTTCTCTAGCTTCCTCTCCAAGTGGATATTGACTCTTTCGAGCCATGACACCCTATCAGCATTGATCTCTTGCTCCAAGGAAGTGAACTCCACTCTCCTCCTTCGGGCAGCTTGGCGATTTTGCCGAATGTTTTGTAACTCCATCACCACCTGCTGATCCTCAAGCTGCTTGTTCCTCTGCTCCAAATACTATATAGTCCATTGGGCTCTATCCAAGTTGGTGGACAAGGCATCAATGCCCGCCTACTGCTCCTTGATGATCTCTCTAAGGTTTGCACTTTGTGGGTCCATGTCAGTATCATCACCCTCAATGAGGATGAAATCAGTCTCTCACTCACCTGATGTCCCTTCCTCCTATAGAGGCCTCTTGCCTTGGTCCTGAACCTGCTGTGCTGATGGAGGAAGTGAGGCCCCTTCCACCCCGGGTGGAGATAACACTCGCTTCGCTGCTACAAACAACCGTCTAGTGCCTCTCTGATAGGAGAGGAACATTGGCACACTAGCGGTCTCATGGCCCTGCTGATAAGAAGGTCCACCTATCTCATGCCCAACCTCTGAAGGTCCCTGTGAAGCTCTAAAAAACTCATGAGAGATGAAGTCATCCCAAGTGATGCCCTGTAAACCAAGCTGATGAACGACCACAATTTTGATGAGAGCAAAATGATAAACACTGTTAAACTGTTGCTGAGGGGTCTTGTGCTGCACAAGAGTGGTCATCCTTTCTATGTTTCGGCATATGAAATAGGGGATGTTCATCATCCGCACCTGAGTAAAATGCATCAATAGCCTGATGTGATAAGCATACAAGCGGGAGAAATGGCCCTCACAGGTGAAATACTTCATGATGAGTTTCATTAAAGGAGCATACTCATCCTTGATAAACCAAAAAGGAAACACTCTCTTGAGCTGTCTCAAAAAACCAGGTTTGATGTACGGTTCATGGTGTTGCCGGTCAATTTTCTGCCTCTTGTTCCATGGTTCTCCAATGTTTGGTATGTCGGTTGCCAATGAAATGGTTTCTGGTGTTAATGTGAAAGTAACACCAGCAAGAGTGGCTTGATCACCATGCAAATGCAACACAAATAAGCAGGCCAACACATGATGAAACTAATATTAGCAACCCTCTCGCAAAATTCATAACATGACTGATGTTGGAAACAAAAGATGGCAAGAGGGCAGGCCTGCAACTCGGCAAAAGTGGTAGGTTATTCTCTGATATGTCTGCCACCTCTATGAGGCCTCCTGGGTGCACGTCCCTCCCTGGGTGAGTCACTTTGGGTCTCTTCTTCATAATCATATGAAGGATCAGATGCCCTAACTGTTGGTAGAGAAATTGGCTTGGAGAAATAGGTGCTGATGTGTCAAACTGTGGTGGACTGTTTTTTGGTGATGTGCTTGACTTCTGCCACTAAGGGAAAACCGTGAAACAAGGGACTATTAGGAGAGGGGAAAAATAGTGGGAAATTTGGGACTGTTGGGATAGACTTAGTTAGGGAAATATGGGATATTATGGGAGTTTTTGTATAGGATTAGGGTTTGGGGTTTACATTTGGAAATTTGGGAAAGGGAACTTGGGAAAGGGAATTAATGAACTTAGAGGGGTAGGGGAACTTAGGAAATGATGAAACCAAAGGACAAATGAGATGAGGGAGTGAACTTGGTGATAAAACAGTGAATTGAAACCCTAGCAGGAAGTTTCTTTGAGGTATTTTAAAAGGTATGGTTTGATTGTTTTACACAAGCACCAAGAAACACACACCATCAATAACCATTAATCTTGGATGAAAAACCATGAATGAAGTTCAACCTACTTGTATCGATGGATTTTGGGGATTTTGGAGAGAATTTGGTAATTGTCAGGCTTCCTGGCTATATGCGCTGCGCCCCACCTATGCACCACGTCCGTGTTAAAATGAATTGAGTGCTAAGGCCCAGTGCGCCGCGCCGGCAATCTTACAACGATTTTCACCCACTTTCTCACTTGCTCACCAAATTTGCTCTATCTTGCTTCTCTTTTGCAAATGAGCTTATCAAATGAAGGAATAGCTTATAAACCAAGAGCTTTTGAAATTTTGGCTCATGAAACCCACTTTAATAATGTTTTGGATGTGACTTTATCTTTAAACTCTGTTTTTGGACTTTTTCACTGCTTTTTCACTTTGTGATGAATTTAATGACTTGAGCTTGCTTGTTTTTGCTGGTGTTGGAGCTTCTGGGCTGAGGAAAGAAACCAGGATGCAGATAAATAAATTTATAGTGAGGATAACAAAATTTTCATGATTTTTTAACAATTAAAGCTAAATACTCTATTTTTTCCTCAAAACAGAGTTTTGAGGAAAAACACATTTTCGAACATTTGGCGATGCAATTTATTGATGTTGAAACCTCCTCATGGCCTGCTGGCAATTATTGGACACTTTGACACCTTTTTTGATGAAACCCTAATGAAACCCTAGACCTAACTGACCATGAAACCCTAGAGACAATCTTTGCAATTTTTAGGATAAAAAGGAGACTATATATGTGTTTTATGAGCAAATCTGTGCCAACAAGTAAATAAAATGAGGGAAACTGAAGGAATACCACTACCGTCAGATGATCTATGCACGTAATGGAATGCAAATGACTGGGCGGGACACAATATGAAATGAAACAAGAGGATTTGATCTCTGACGGAGGGATGACAATACCAACTCTAATAGACTAAATAGGTTGAAAGTGTTAGAGTTTGGAGCAGCAAGCCGAAGAACAAATTTCATTAATATGTTGATGCAAAGAAAGTTGAAATGAAGTCATATTTGTAAGCCTAGCTAAGACTGAGACCAACAGGCACTCTTATGCATTGTTGAAAATCCATTTCTCCATTAAGGCGGGATGTTAGAATAATGTTGAAATGGAAGTTTCTAGTAATGTGATAGGTTTGTTGAGTTGTCTTATTAGATGTATGTGAGTCACGAGATGTTCTAGAAGTCATTGATTTCCAGTGTAAGTGAGTTGTATATGATTCATAGACTCTACCTTGCTTGTGTTTATGTTGATTGAATCTAGTAATCCCATCATTATATAATCGGACACATTCTGATGTATGTGATGAAGTCAGTGTGCAGGCTTAGGCTTGAATTAATAATATGTTCTGTTGTGTCAACTCTGTGTTTTCTAATAGATTGCACCGCTTGTCTTAAAAACCTTGGGGGCCAAATCTAGAACATTTTCGGCAACGCCATCGGTGCTCGAGTTCAGCTGACTTATTGCTTCATCTGCTACGAGCAGTATAGTTTCTAGTTATATACTTAACCTCTGCATCTTAGGAGATCTCATATCTTCTCTATCTATGTTTCAATAAAACGTCTCACAGGCGTGATTCTCTGAGCAAGAGAATCTGATGCTATGCTATTCTCATTCTCATCATTCTCATCGGTTGCTATCTAAATCATTCATATAATATTTAATAAGACAGCTATCGTTCACTCTCTTATTAGTCCCTGCCATCTGGCAATGGCCAAGGACTATAGGAACCGGTTTGTTTTTAGTTAGCATTAATTCGGAGTAATTCGGAGTGCTGTTTGGCGATTAGATCAAGGTTAGATCAAGGTTTCAAGGCTGTCTGCCCTCCCCGCCAGGATGCCGAAGGACTGCCATCTTATTTGGCCTCTTCCCGAGGCGGGAGAGGCCAAAGCTTAGGCTATTTCGGAAATAGGCGTGTATGTTTCGCTGTGACCGTCAGCGGTCTGATGTTAATGCTAACATTAATTCATCAATTCATATGCTAAGGTTTCTGCAAACAGGCATATGCTAAGGTTTGGCATATTCTCCGGCGGCAAGTGTTCAGCATGCAGGCGGCGGCAAGTGTTCAGCATGCAGGCTGCATGCACTGCAGCTGTTGCATTAAAGCAGCTTACAGATGCCTCCACTGGTGCTATCTTCGCTGCTTGTTGGTGTTCGATTTGGTCAGAAGAGCCTCTCCGCGACTGGTTTCGGCTTGGTCCGTCAAGCTGCAGATTTCCCTTAAATTTATGATCCAGAACTGATGTCTGGTGAATGAGGTAACTCAGTGGGACTTGATCCGGGAACGCAGCTCTCGACTTCCGCTGCATCGTAACGCGGATTACCTCGTTTACAATGGCGTTCGATAGAGTCCGAATGGGGCTCATTGTGCCTTCTAGTATTCTGCTGCTCACCATTTTCTTCTGCCTCTCCTCCATTGACAACGACCTCCATATCTCGGCCTCGTACACCGCTTCTAGAAGCGCCAAAGTGAACTCTGCAACTTGAGCAGATAAATTCCATGCTGCCTGAAAATTCGTGGTGACATAAAGGTAATGTTCTTAGACTAGTTACCTGGTGCCATTATTTAGATTGCGTGCAGACAGAGTCGGTTTCTTCAATTGTTGTTCCTGTGCAGACAGAGTCGGTTTCTTCAATTGCTGTCACTGGAGTATCACTTATACCCTTGTGGCTTCCTGCAATCTCTTCCGTTACTGTATCCAACATTTGTTTAATCTCTACTTCTAAAATTTTCCTCTTTTTTCCATTGTATTCAATCACAATCTCACATTCCTCCGGCTTGCAGCTTTGTAATCTCATAATAAGCGGGAGTCTCGTACAAATCCCTTTCCCCTTTGGGAGGCTTATCCCTGCAAGAGATTCCAACACGCTTGACTTCCCGGAGGACTGATCCCCAATAACAACAATAGTAGGGAGCCGGATACCCTCTTTCACTACTCCAAGATTGCGTAGTGTGTCGACAACATCGAGCAGTGGCCTAATGCGCTCATTGTAACTCTGGCTCAAGTTTAGTTCGTCGTGGCTCGTCATCTGCAAGTTGCGTTTCCCTTCAAGAAGCTCTGCCCGCCTGAAGGAAACAAAACAAAAAAGCTGAGGTTTACACAAGACCATTGGGAGCCCTCAGCCTAAAACCAGTAAACCCTACCTAGCACCATCCAAGCCTACCCTGTGATTTTAAACAACAATATTAAGCAAAGAGCTGTATCTCCTAAAACTAGAGCAAAATTCCCAGAAAACTACAGGAATCCTCCATGTGCCTCGGCTCAAAACCTTTCGTTCACATAGAATGCTTACCCGGAAGAAAAGCGTCCAGCTCTAACTCGTGAGAGGGTTGCCTAGGTGAAAACATCTGGAACCGCAACTTCTTTCCTTTCCCCTGCAAACATAAAAACTGAGATTAGCAACAAGATATGAAACCAACTCTGTATAAAACGAAAATTCAATACTCATGACAATCTGCGGCTGGTAGTGGAAATCTGCAAGGTTTAGTTTGAACCACAGAAACCCCCATCTTGGTGAATAATTGTTATGACAACGATGGGCATAACGATGATGATTGTTATTGGAAGTAGTAACAGAGCTCTGGAAACCATGAATTTAAATTTATAATATTTTCAAAGCGCGTGGTGGCTAAATCGTTAGGTGGTCGAGCTTTGGAATAAGCTTAAAATTGGTGTGGCAACTTCCATCGTCCGCTTCGCCACCTGTCCTTGCCATCTGGCAATGGCCAGGGACTATAGGAACCGGTTTGTTTTTAGTTAGCATTAATTAGGATTAATTCGGAGTGCTGTTTGGCGATTAGATCAAGGTTAGATCAAGGTTTCAAGGCTGTCTGCCCTCCCCGCCAGGATGCCGAAGGACTGCCATCTTATTTGGCCTCTTCCCGAGGCGGGAGAGGCCAAAGCTTAGGCTATTTCGGAAATAGGCGTGTATGTTTCGCTGTGACCGTCAGCGGTCTGATGTTAATGCTAACATTAATTCATCAATTCATATGCTAAGGTTTCTGCAAACAGGCATATGCTAAGGTTTGGCATATTCTCCGGCGGCAAGTGTTCAGCATGCAGGCGGCGGCAAGTGTTCAGCATGCAGGCTGCATGCACTGCAGCTGTTGCATTAAAGCAGCTTACAGATGCCTCCACTGGTGCTATCTTAGCTGCTTGTTGGTGTTCGATTTGGTCAGAAGAGCCTCTCCGCGACTGGTTTCGGCTTGGTCCGTCAAGCTGCAGATTTCCCTTAAATTTACGATCCAAACTGATGTCTGGTGAATGAGGTAACTCAGCGGGACTTGATCCGGGAACGCAGCTCTCGACTTCCGCTGCATCGTAACGCGGATTACCTCGTTTACAATGGCGTTCGACAGAGTCCGAATGGGGCTCATTGTGCCTTCTAGTATTCCGCTGCTCACCATTTTCTTCTGCCTCTCCTCCATTGACAACGACCTCCATATCTCGGCCTCGTACACCGCTTCCAGAAGCGCCAAAGTGAACTCTGCAACTTGAGCAGATAAATTCCATGCTGCCTGAAAATTCGTGGTGACATAAAGGTAATGTTCTTAGACTAGTTACCTGGTGCCATTATTTAGATTGCGTGCAGACAGAGTCGGTTTCTTCAATTGCTGTTCCTGGAGTATCACTTATACCCTTGTGGCTTCCTGCAATCTCTTCCGTTACTGTATCCAGCGTTTGTTTAATCTCTACTTCTAAAATTTTCCTCTTTTTTCCATTGTATTCAATCACAATCTCACATTCCTCCGGCTTGCAGCTTTGTAATCTCATAATAAGCGGGAGTCTCGTACAAATCCCTTGCCCCGTTGGGAGGCTTATCCCTGCAAGAGATTCCAACACGCTTGACTTCCCGGAGGACTGATCCCCAATAACAACAATAGTAGGGAGCCGGATACCCTCTTTCACTACTCCAAGATTGCGTAGTGTGTCGACAGCATCGAGCAGTGGCCTAATGCGCTCATTGTAACTCTGGCTCAAGTTTAGTTCGTCGTGGCTCGTCATCTGCAAGTTGCGTTTCCCTTCAAGAAGCTCTGCCCGCCTGAAGGAAACAAAACAAAAAAGCTGAGGTTTACACAGGACCACTGGGAGCCCTCAGCCTAAAACCAGTAAACCCTACCTAGCACCATCCAAGCCTACCCTGTGATTTTAAACAACAATATTAAGCAAAGAGCTGTATCTCCTAAAACTAGAGCAAAATTCCCAGAAAACTACAGGAATCCTCCATGTGCCTCGGCTCAAAACCTTTCGTTCACATAGAATGCTTACCCGGAAGAAAAGCGTCCAGCTCTAACTCGTGAGAGGGTTGCCTAGGTGAAAACCTCCGGAACCGCAACTTCTTTCCTTTCCCCTGCAAACAGAAAAACTGAGATTAGCAACAGGATATGAAACCAACTCTGTATAAAACGAAAATGCAATACTCATGACAATCTGCGGCTGGTAGTGGAAATCTGCAAGGTTTAGTTTGAACCACAGAAACCCCCATCTTGGTGAATAATTGTTATGACAACGATGGGCATAACGATGATGATTGTTATTGGAAGTAGTAACAGAGCTCTGGAAACCATGAATTTAAATTTATAATATTTTCAAAGCGCGTGGTGGCTAAATCGTTAGGTGGTCGAGCTTTGGAATAAGCTTAAAATCGGTGTGGCAACTTCCATCGTCCGCTTCGCCACCTGTCAGACATGCATTAAGCCACTTTAAGGCATGCTCAAACAGAGCATGGTCCAGAAAAGGCTTATTCTCGGCTTATTCTCCATTCATATTCTCGGCTTATTCTCCAGAGACCAAAGTCGACCATGCTCTGTTTGAGCATATTCACCCGGTCTTCTTCGGAAAATTTTATTCTTTTAACTCCTTATTTCAATGAATTCCTTCTTCGAATTATCTTGGTTTGGTATTGCTTTAAATCCACCTGGCATTACCTTAAAGAAAACGTGTAAAACAACTTGTAATGGCAGATTACAAATATATTTAAGTTATCATGTTACGTTTCATAGTGGTTAACATATTTAAGTTGTGTTACGTTTAGTGGTTAACATAGTGGTTAAACTGATTCCGCTGCAGGGAGCTCAGGAGCAAACACTATTTGAACCAACAATGAGAGAGCCAACAGCTATGAAATCTGCAAGTGCAGTCCCCGGAATCTATGCAAGTTGTAGAATCCCCAGAATACAAAGAATGACCTGCTGCCCACCTCACTCATTAAGGACGTGCCAGGAAGTAATAGAGGGAGGGTATTATTAGGCATTCGACCGACCATTAACTGCAAGCACCCATTACCGCTTTCACCCCCCCTGATTCCCCTGAAAGCCGCCGGGAGACCTGCTATATCTTTACTAAGTATACTGACCGCTATTACTATATCCTGCTACTGCTACTTCCTACCGGCCCGATACTACTGCTACTCGCATCACGAAAGGAACGATTACGAAAGGAATGAGCACCGGCTTGGTGCAGGGACTCGCTGCATCGCAGCCTCCCTTGTTTTATTTTTCATTCCACGGTGGCTGCCAATAAATTCAATCATTTTCATAGTGTCATCGCTTTCGTTTTGAACATTAGTACCATGAACAATTACGTTCACATCAAATTACTTTCAGCGAAATGTTATATTCCATTAAACATGACATGCAGACACTACAACTAATGTAGTTTTTAATTTCTTTATACGTCATAAATTAATTATTCAAGAAGTATTTTATATTTTTATTGTTCTAGTGATATCGTGATATAACATTAATAAGTTGATAAATAGAAAAGTAGTTAATGTAAAGTGATAAATTTAATTAGAATATTATCGAAGTATTTTATATTTTTATTGTTCAAGTGATATCGTGATGTAATATTAATAAGTTGATAAATAGAAAGTAGTTAATGTAAATTGATAAATTTAATTAGAATATTCCTAAAAGATGGAATTACAAATTTTAACCGTGATATAATATTAATAAGTTGATAAATAGAAAAGTAGTTAATGTAAATCAATAAATTTAATTAGAATATTCCTAAAAGATGGAATTACAAATTTTAACTAATATTCCAAAAGCAAAATATAACATCTAATTCGCCAGTTCTATGGCTCTATTTAATTTAACTTATTTTTATGTAATAAATTACTATTATTATTTTTATGATTATGGAAATTTGTTGGAAATAATAATGCCAACCACTGCAATAAACAACCTAACAGCAGCCATATTTATTAGGCGTATTTTTTCAAGTTGCATCTCTGTTTAAAGCAACCTGATAGTAGCCATACTTGCCAGGCGTGAACCATTCCAAAACGAAACAAGGAATTTAAAGCATTTATCATACTTTCCTAAATAGATATGGGCAAGCATTCATTCAGTGACTATTACCCACACTCCACAAACACCTGCACGATTCTGATTACACTCAACAACAACATCATATTAATTATTTTGCTCTGTCATGAATTAAATGTAAAATTGTATGTTGACTTAAATATGAATGTAAAAATAATTTTGATAGGTTAGAGAGTAAGAGAGTTGGAGAGAAAGAGAGCGCAAGTCTCTCAGGAGAAAATGGTGGAGCAAATTTTGGTGGGCGCGTGAAAACAACAATTACTGTGTTTTACTGTTTGTTATTCCGCATGAATGTAAATCAGTATAAACCTTTGTTTTTACTTGGTGAATGAGCCGCAGTCTCATGTGAATGTATTTTCAAGATTTAGAAATCAATCCTAAGTTTTATTTGTGATGCTCCAAGCTTTTACCTTTGTTTTTTTCCGTGAGTGAATACTGTGGTTTTATTAAGTCCCTATAATAGCTGCGCGAAATGCAGGTCCACGAAATCAGCTCCACGGTGCATGAAGCAAGAATTGTTTTGAGGGTAGATTGTTTTTTTTTTTTTTTTTTTTTTTACGCTCAGAAATGGCAACATCAAGCACAAGCTTTAATAATGCTCAAATACCTCAGTTTAATGGCAAAAATTATGATTATTGGGATATTACAATGAAGTCCCTATTTTCTTCTCAAGACATTTGGGATTTGGTTTTCAAGAACCAACAGATGCAATAACATACAATGCCTTATCTCAACCACAAAGAGATTTTTTAAGGGACAATAGGAAGAAGGATTCAAAAGCCATGTTTTATATTTTCCAAGTAGTTCATGAAAGTATTTTCCCAAGGGTTGCAGCAGCAACAAAGTCCAAGAAAGCATGGGACACCCTCCAGTCAGCCTACCAAGGCATGGAAAAAGTCAAGACAACAAAGCTACAAATGTTGACGAGAGATTTTGAAACACTTTGTATGAAAGAGTCAGAGATTGTAGACTCATTTTTTACACATGTAAGTGGGTTGGTTACTCAAATCAGGTCTCATGGTGAGACACTTGAGGAAATAAGAATAGTTGAGAAAGTTTTGAGAAGCTTGCCAACAAGGTTTTATGCCATTGTTGTGGCAATAAAAGAGACAAAGGATCTCTCATAGTTCTCAGTGGATGAGCTTAATGCATCACTAGTTTCTCATGAACATAGATTGAATAGAGCTGCAAGCTCCTCATTGGAGCATGCCTTCAAGACACAAGTATCATTTGGTCAAGTTCGACGTAGAGGAAGATGATAGGCTAGAGGAAGATGAAGAAGCCCACACAGAGGTGGAAGAAGTTTCCCTCCAAGCTCAAGTGAAAGAGACAGCAATCAAAATCCAAGTCAAGGCCTAAGCCAAAATCAAGCACAAGGTTAGAGGTATGATAAATCTCAAGTTCAATGTCATTACTGTAAGAAGTATGGTCATTATGCAAATGAATGTAGAAAGAAACAATATGACATTAGTAACAAACTAGGTGTAAATTTCACAAAAGAAAATCAGAATCATGATAGCATGTTTTTAGCTTGTATCTAGATTTAGGGTGTAGCAACCAAATGTCAGGAAACATAGAAATGTTTTCCAATCTAGATGAAAGTGTGAAATCTGAAGTGACATTAGGGACTGATATCAATGTCTTTGTCATGGGAAAAGGAAGAGTTAATATCCTAACAAAGAAAGGGGATAAGAAATACATCTCAGGTGTTTACTTTGTCCGTGGTTTGAAACATAATCTCATGGGTGTTGGACAACTCATGCAGAAAGGCTACAATGTCTTCCTCAAAAATGATGTGCGCACAATTTTGGATAGGCCCCCAAGCAGAGAACTGATTGCAAAGGTTTAGATGACAAACAATAGAATGTTTCCCCTAAAAATAATATCAGATTTGCAGAAATAAGGTGCACAAGCACAACTATCAATGAACTCACAAGAAGAGGGAAGAAAAGAGGCAGTTGTCACACAAGTAAACTTTCAAGAAAAACGGCAAAAAACCACCTAAAAATCATTTCTCTACCTATTTTTTGAGCTAGGCGCTACATGTTTGAGCAGTCTTGGGAGATTGCAAGTTTGGAGGGGCAAATCAAGTGCAATTTAGAAACTAGGGGCATTTTTGGAAACTAGATAGGATAATCTTTCCAATGAGCTATCCTGAGCTAGATTTAGACACTAGGAAGGTAGTCTAAACTCACCTTGAAGATGGTGCTACGCACTTACTTCAGGCGTTGCGCACTTGACAAGCAGCCAAATTTTTCACTGTTTCTCTCCAGAAAATACTTTTCACCTGCGGGGTTTTGATTTTTCACTGATGTAATTTATAATAATGATGTAATTAAAGTGTGTTTTTGTTACCTACGGTAGATACATCAGATCAATGGCCTAAGTGGCATGTAATGAACCAGTTTGCTTCATATTAGGGATGAATCAGTTTGACCACCCTAGTCTTTAGCTATCAGTTCAGTCTTTTGTGCAACTATTCCTCCTCTCATGGATTTGACCCCTGAGGCTAGGATTAGTTGTTTTGAGGCCTATATCATGTATTTTCTCAGTCATTTTGTGGGTTGGACCTAGTTGGATGCTCATAGCTTGATTGTACACCTTTGTAAGTAGTTTGGCAGGAAATTAATAAGAATTGTAGATATTTTATGGGATACATGTGGTATGGAGTTTAAGTACAGTTTCTTCTTCTATGATTATATGTTTATATGTTCTATGTATGCCATCAATCATTTCATTGCTTCTAGTTGAATGTTTTCAAGTTTGATAGGTAGAATCCATTGTATCAATGCTTTGCCTTGGGAAATCATTCATCATTTCATGTTTTCTGCAGTCTAGGAAGGATCCATGATTGTCACATGCCTTTATTAGCTTCTCACGAGTCTTAAACATCTCACCTCATCAAGCCTTAGAGCGATAAAGCCTATGCATACCTTGCCCCATAAAACACCTTGCATTGCTGACCTAATTTCCCACATCTAAATTGCCCAGCTCCTCTTGATCCGACAAAACCTCTACAAAATCCAATCAAATCTTTCGAGCTACTATACCTAGCCTAAAATCCTTTACCTAATCCTGTAATCTTGACTGAGATCCTTACAGAGAGAGCCCTCTCTCGGCCTAGTAGGGCTAGCTACTTGGCTAAGCTTGGTTTGTGGTTACCCTGGCTTTGCCTCCCTTCAGCCTGAGGTCAATCTAGGTGATAACATAGTGGTGGCCATACTGGGGAATGAAAAACTAATCACCCCAGTAATATCTTTCATTTAAATTCTTGAACTTCAGATGATGAGTTTTAGAATTTACTATGCTGAAATAGAAAGTTGTAAAGCAATATAAAAAACTTCAAAATTTGAGCATACTAGCTTCGAGAAAGTACACTAGGGCCAATCCAGATCCAAATCCCACCCCAGTAGTGGATAATCCTAACTTGATTTCAAGAAGACTCAATAGACGAGAAGGTTCAGTCAGCTTGACACCTTCGATAAAAGTAGATTCCTGCCTGGATTAGTGGTTGTACTTAGAAGATCTCTCTTTTGATTTGTCGTTTGACCTTTCTCTATTTAGAACCAAATCCAAAAGTGCACTTGACAATATAGTTCTAGACCCGGAGTTTATTGCTGATCTTGAAATTCAAAAGGAAAACTAGCGTCCACTACCCTCAGTTCATCATTATTCCCATCAACCTCTAAAGTTCATTCCCAACCTCCGTTTATACCTACACTTCCCCTTCAACCTATCATATCCCATCAAACACCTATTACACCTACTACTCCATCAAACCCTAGTAGTCCAATCGTTGTTTCAAATCCACCTCGAGTCATGGCTTCCCGGTATGCACCCCTTGTTTTACCTCAGAATCTTGGTGATATGCCCACTGATTACCAAAGTAAAATACCTCTTTTTGATGCCACTGAAAACATTACAGCTCATCAACATGTTGATAGAATGAATGACTTCTTTGACCTTCATGAGGTAGAGATAGAAGATGTGACTATGAGATTGTTTGTATAAAGCTTTGGAGGTGAAGTTCGAAAATGTTTCAGAGCTTTACCCACAGCCTCTATCACCACATTACCAGTCTTGCATAGGTAATTCCTAGATCGGTGGGAGGTAAAGAAGAATCCACTCCAAATTTTATCTGACTATGAAAATATCAAAAGGAATGTCGGTGAAAGTGTGCAAGACTATTGTCTAAGGTTTAATGTAGTATATAATGCTATTCCGGCCAACATTAAACCATCATATGGGTTAGCCTTGCTCAAGTTTCTAGATGGTTTCGATGCTAATATGGCATATCAGTTACGGGAACATGCTCCCACCACACTAGAAGACATGCAGAAGAACGTTGTAAGTGTAGAAGCAAATCTACTGGCCAAAAGAGTAAGGATGAGATCTAAAAAGAGAGTGACCATAAAGGAGGAAGCATCTACCTCAGATGTCAAGATGGATACTTTGATCCGAACAGTGGAGAGGATGGTTGACCGGATGACCATCATCGATAGACCTGAATCACCAATCAGGAATCCAAATTTTAGAGGACAACAGTAACCCCAATTTCGAATAAAGCAGAGGGAACAAAAGGCACCGGACCAACCAGCACAACAAAAGCAGATTAGAACTCCTTTACAGCAGAATTATGTTCAGGGAATGGAAGAAGAAGATGACGATGATCTGGCAATTGAAGCAAACCATTTTTTCACTGCCGATGGTATGCCCATTTTTCTGACGAAAGATGGAGAATATGCAGAGGTTCCAGACATTCAAAGGGATGAAGATTATATAGTAGCAAATGATGTAGTTTTGGAGGCTGAGTCTGACGATTATCAACAAGGTTATATGAATGTTTTGATAGCATAGTAGAGGCAGTATTCTTTGAGGAGCAGAGATGTACCAATCAATCCCATTCAGAAAAGAAAGGATCTACAATCGAAGAATGACTCCTCAAACATTCAAAAGAAAGGGAAAGAGCCTGCCGATCCGAGTTCCAGCAAAGTACCATCAGCAAATATCATTGCAAATGAGAAGAACAATCAACAAAATGTAGCGAAAGAGCAAGTAGAGAAGAAGGACATTACTGTCAAAGAGGTAGAAAAAGTTTCATCCTTTAATTTAGAAAGTGAAATTGCTAAATTGAAGGTGTCCATTCCTTTGACTGAGCTGGTAAAGAATAGCAATTATAAACACCATGTATCTAGAATTTTGCAAATAGACCCTTTGTCAGACATGGTAAATGTCGAAGATGATCATCCTGAACTCATTTTTGGTCCAGCCATAGAAGGTCAGCCTGAAGATAGTGAAGTTCCTCCCTTTTATTTGAGTCTTAGATTGCATGAGTATGTTCTCTATAATTCCATGCTTGATTCCGGAGCTTCTCATAATTTTATGCCTAAAGCCATTATGGAGAAGTTGGGCCTCGATATTACCCAGAAATAACATGATTTGTACTCCTTTGACTCCGGTAGAGTTTGTTGCATTGGTATTATCAGAGATATGGTAGTGTCTTTAGATCAAATCCTAGCCAAAAATGTTTTGATGGATGTGGTTGTTTCTGATATTCCACTTTGATTTGGTATTCTCTTGTCTAGATCGTGGGGTGCTAAACTCAAGGGAATTTTACAACTTGACTTCTCTTATGCTACCATTCTTGTTTTCGGTCAATTGAGGAAATTATACCGGGAGAAGAAAATGAAATACATGATCACTAGTAAAGAGAAGCCTATGAATCATCCAATAAATGATGTACATACTGATTTAGAATTGTTTGTTTTGTACTCTGATAGTGGATTAAATGATGTAAATATTCAGATTATAGAAGTAGATGATGTACCAGAAATTTAAGCGAATTTTAGGGCAATCCTTAATTAGGAAAAAGAAAAAGTAGCAAGTTCTTCTGAACAGTCTATGTAGTAGCAAAGGGTCAGTGAAGAGCAAAAAAAATAAAGTAATTAGTCAAGGTAAGGTAGAGAAGGAAACAAAATTTCAGCATCTAGAAGATGAGGCCGACCTTTGGAGCATGGATTTCGATGGTGCTATGGGTAAGGACGGTGCTGGTATAGGAATTTGGATTCGCAGCCCTGCTTTCCAACCTACCAAAGTCCCAAGTAATGTTAGGGTATGCTCTTACAAGTTGGCTTTTGATTGCTCTAACAATGAAGCACAGTATGAGGATGTGATTACAAGTCTTAAAATTTTGAAGAAATTGAATGCAAAAAGGATTTTTGTCTATGGTGATTCAGAGCTGGTGATCAAACAAGTAAAGGGAGAATATCAAGCAAAGCATTCGCTGATGAGAGCCTACAGAAATGCATTCCTAGACATTTTGAGAATGTTTCCAGAATATACCTTGACAGTAGTACCCTAGACTCAACATTATTGCAGATTCACTCGCCACTGTGGCAAGCAATTTGAAAATCCCAATGAAATCCAACAACATGTTTGAAATTCATGTCAAACATCAGCCTGTTGATCTGGATAATTTAAGGTATTGGCAAGTGTTTTGGGATGTTAATGAAATAAATGCATTTTTGCTGAATGAAGGAAAGTTCAAGAATGCTTCCATTGATGATGATTGTGATACCGATGAACAAGAGATTGAGGTGAATCAGATGGAGGTATTACAACTGAAGGATAGAATTATTCCTAGAGGTCTCATACCTTTAGAGGAGCTTTTTTATTAGGATGATGTTGCAGGAAAACCAAGCTTGGTTCCTACTGACAAAGGAGTTGAAGATGTCAATCTCGGAACAGCTGACAAGCCCAAGCTTGTAAAGCTTTCAAAAGCATTGTCTCCCGAGGTAAAGGTCCAATATGTTAGATTACTCTCTGAATTTTTTGATCTGTTTGCATGGGATTATTCATATTTGAAGGTGTATGACAAGGATATAATTCAACATACTATTCCTATCAAGCCAAATCAAAAGCCTTTCAGACAGAAGTTGAGAAGGATCAGTCCAAAGCTGCTGCCATCCATCGAGAAAGAGGTGAACAGGTTGTTCAAAGCTAGCATCATTGTTCCAATCAGATTTTTTGATTGGATTTTGAATTTGGTCCTGGTATGAAATAAGACTGGAGAAATAAGGTTGTGTGTAGATTTTCGGAACCTCAACAAAGTATCCTTAAAGGATAACTACCTACTTCCAAAGATGGACCATATTCTGCAAAGAGTAGTTGGAGCATCATGGATGTCACTACTCGATTGTTACTCGGGCTATAATCAGATCTTGGTGCATGAAAAAGACCAAGACAAAACTACCTTCACAACACCTTGGGGAACTTTTCAGTATGCCAAAATACCATTCGGATTGAAGAATGTCAGAGCCACTTTCCAGTGAGTGATGGACATCGCTTTTGCTAATGAGAAGGATGTTTTCTTGGTTTTTTATTTAGATGATTTGATGGTATTTTATGGTTCTGATGATGAACACTTGCACCACTTAAGGATTGTCTTTCAGAAATGTAGAAATTTTAGGATTTCTCTCAACCCCAAGAAGAGTCCTTTTGCCATGGACGAGGGTAAACTTCTTGGTCATATCATTTCTAAAGATGGTATTTGCATTGATCCTTCAAGGGTGGAGGCAATTTAGCATATAGACTTTACATGCAACAAAAAGGAGATTCAGGTTTTCAATGGTAGGATGAATTTCTTACGCAGATTTATACCCAATTTGGTGGAACATTTACATGAAATGACTAATATGTTGAAAAAGGACAGCACTGTGAAATGGACCGAGGATGCCATGAAGTCATTCAATTTGGTAAAGCTTGCTTTGACCACAACCCCAATCTTGATTAGTCCTGATTACACTCATGATTTCATTATGTTTTCATTTGCATCCGAGCACACCATGGCTGCATATTGATGCAAAAAGAGATTAGATTGAGAAACCCATTATTTTTTTTAGTAGGATTATTCGAGATGTTGCCTTGCGGTATAATATCATTGAAAAACAAGCGCCGAATCTCATAAAAGCATTGAAGGATTTCAGAGTGTACATTCTGCATTCACATACCATAGCATATGTTCCTAATGCAATAGTAAAGGATGTTTTGATGCAAACTGATCCGGAGGGAAGAAGAGGTACGTGGATAGCGGCAATGTTGGAATATGATCTAGATATTAAACCCACTAAACTGATCAAGGGACAAGGCTTAGCGAAACTGATGGCAGAATCAAATCTGCATCCTCTAGACATAAATCTCATTGTAGCAATGTTGGAGGATGAAGATGGTGGCTCGCTCAGTCAAGTCTCAAAAATGTTTCTCCAATCATCGTGGTATTTTGCTATAGTTTATGTTCTTCAACATCTTTTGCCACCTCCTGGAATATCAAGAAGCAAAGGTAGATCACTAAAACTCAAATCTGCATTGAAATTCGTTATTTTGAATAGTACTCTTTATTGGAAAGATCCGAGAGGGATTCTTCTTAATTGTTTGGTTGAAGACGAAGTTCATTAGGTAATGCACAATTTTCATAGAGGTGATTGTGGCGGTCATTTGATTTTGAAAACAATAGCTAACAAAGTGTTGACAGTAGGATATTATTGGCTGATTTTATTTTCAGGTTTGTATAAGACAGTGATGAGATGCCATGAATGCCAAGTTTTTCAAGGAAAAAGGAAGTTGCTTCCACTTCCTTTGAAACCAGTTGAAGTAAATGCACCTTTCTAGCAGTGGGGATTTGATTTCATAGGGGAAATCCATCCTATATCATCATCACGACACCGATGGATCTTGATAGCTACCGATTACTTCACCAAGTGGATTGGGGCCATTCCGACAAGGCAGGCCAAGGATATGATAATTATCCAATTTTTAGAATCTAATATCTTGTCTCATTTTGGTTGTCCTCACAAGATCATAACAGATAATGCAGCGGCATTTAAGTCCAAGAAGATGGTGGAGTTTTGCAACAAGTACAATATTACATTGGGTTATTCCACATCATACTACCCGCAGGGCCATGGATTAGTCGAGTCATCAAATAAGTCCTTGGTGAATATAATCAAGAAAATGTTAGAGGCAAATAAAAAGAATTGGCATCGAAAGCTTGTTAATGCCTTGTGGGCCGATAGAGTGAGCAGCAAGAAATCCATAGGTAAGAAGATCTATGACCACAAAATGAAAGAAAAAAAGTTTCAACTGGAGGATGTAGTGTTTAGGTGGGATGCACAGAATGAGGAGAAAGGAAAGCATGGTAAGTTTGACAATCTATGGAAAGGACCGTACAAAATCTCAGCTTATCGAGGATAGAATGCCTTTTTGTTAAAGGAAATGGATGGTCAGGATTGTTCAGGAGGCCAGTGAATGGTAGGCTTTTGAGGCATTACTACTTTTGAGGTTGTTTCCTGAAGTTACTACACCTTCATTATATATACCAATTTGATTTTCCTTGCAAGTTTTCAAGTACACTATCATTTGAGCTTGGGGCCTGAAGTGAAGGCTATAAAGTTTAAATGATTAGTGTCAAGTTTGGTCGATTTGGTTTATGGTCAAGTTTTGAGGCAGTTTGGTTGAGAGTCAGTGTTCAGTTGTATTGAGTTATTTTTTCACTTTTTTTTTGGTTTTGACCATATTTCCCAATGGATGAGGCACTTGGTCTATGGTGTTCTTGACACCTCCAAGGAGCTACCATCCCCAATAAGGCCAATGTTAGTGTCAGTATCTGCATACCTCCATCAATGATCAAAATTCACTCTTTCCATTTTCATTTTAGGCGTCCCAACTGAAAATTTTGTATCATTCCATTAGGTCATGATATACTGATCCACTGATGGTTGTTTTCTCTTCAGAAAATCTAAATTTTTCCCTCATAGAGTATACTTGCTGATCCTTCTTTAGATTGTGTTCGTTTCATGATCAATCTGCAGTCATGATTTTATTAGGTCATAGGGCATGATTTCATTAGGTCTTACGGTTTCACCCCCAAGGTCAAAAGTTTGATGTTAAAAGGTAAATAAAGGTTAGCAAGGGTATGAGGATGACTTATAAAACAAGCATCATGATTTGTAAGTCATAAGCTACTGAGTTATTATTTTTTTAACCTAATGTAATTTTCACCTCAAAAACATGTTTTTGAGGTGAAAACAGAGTATTTTAAGTTTATTTGTATTTCATATGTAATTTTAAGTTCATATATGTAATAATGGATCTTAACTGCACCAAAGCATTTCTCCTTGCTACAAGACAAACAGACACTGCAAAATTCAAGTCAAATTGAGCACTGATCCACCTATCAAAAAAGGAAAGGGTCAGAAAATCAAGAGCAATTAAATGAAAAGGTGAAAGTGACAAAAAAACATTAGAAAAGGGGTTTTGAGGAGCTAAAGATTAAATACAAGGGTGTATAAATATCTTCTTGCATTCATATCTTCTTTATTTCCCTTTTACCCCGCATTGAGCAAACCCCAGCAGTGTTTTTTGCAATTTGAGGTTGAATCAGTAGAAACAGTGGAGGCACTGTGCGTTTCCTCTTGGCGCTATACACTCCCTTCAGGCGCTGCGCACTCCACAGAAGCGCTGTGCACTTCCTCTGGGCGCTGCACGTTTGGAAAGTTTTGTCCTTATTCGTTCTTTAGCGTTCCTAATACCTCCTTAGACTTAAAACAAGTAAGTACCCTCTTCAAAACATCATTTTACCTCTCCTCAAAGTTATTTTCGCAATGTCTGAAGAATGAAATATAGATTGGTGTTAGTCTCACATTCGAAACCCTAGTTTTTCTCCTAAACCGTGATTTTTGCAAGCATGCTTCCCATTTCCCAAAAATACCTGATCAATACCCTATATCCCCTTTCAGAGACCTTTGTCCCTACACCCATCAGACTCCCATCTACCTTTCCCTTTTCTTTTTTCCTTCCTAAACACTTGCATTTCCCTACCATTTACTTAGGGTTTCATAACAAAGACACCATGGCTAATGAAGGATGTAGTCCACATAGTGAAGAAGAGGGATCACACAGAGAGGGAAACATAGAACAAAGAAGGCCACATAAAGGAGGTAAAATCCACAGGTTTGAGCCCATAGATCTCAAAGAGCTCCTAGCTTCTCCTATGACAGTGACATCCTTCAAATGGTTAGGGTGTTTTGAGTTTTGTGAGCAGGTCCAAGCAGTCTAGTACCACCCTGAGTTGACTAGGCTTTTCATAACCAAAATTCAAGATAACCAAGTCACTCTTGCAGGCATAACCTTCACATTGTCTGCTGCCATCATATCAGCTGCCACCGAGATTCTAGAAGTTGGGGAAAAATGGTTCAAGCAGGGTGAAATAGAAGCACATTTTTATGAACCATACATCAAACCTAGGTACAAAAGTGAAAGAAAAGGCTATTTCCCTTTCTCATACCTCCTTGACAGATATGCACCTATGATGAAGATTATAATGAAGTATTTTTCATGTGAGGGTAGGTTCTCTAGGGTCTATTCTTACCACATCCGGTTACTTATGCATTTCACTAGGGTTAAAATGCTCAATATACCCTACTATCTTTTCAAGAGTGTTGAGAAGATGGTTTACGTTGCCGAAAAAAGAGAATACAAAGATCAAATGAAAAGATTATTTCACCATTCCCTCATAAAAATCATAGTTCTTTATCACCTTAAAGAACTTAACATTGCATGGAGTACATTTATAGCTAACCCCATTTTCACTCAAGTTTCCACTCAAAATGTTCAAGGCATTCCATCATCATCTCATCCACCATCACCCCCATTATCACCATTCCATGGACCTATTCTTTCATCTGACAGGGAAGAGGACAGTGACAAAGAACAAAGTGATCAGGGTCAAAGAAGCAAGCCCGGAGGGACTAATTTAGGTACTATGGTGCACACCTATCAGAGAGGAAATAGGTAAGTGTTTTCCCCACAGATTGTGGGAGGGGCCTTGCTCTCTTCATCAACAAAGCAGGTACAGAAAGGAAAGGAAAAAATGGTTGAAACAGAAATGCAAAAGTAGGAAGAAGACCCCCATGAAATTGAGCAAGATTTTGACTTAGTGGACTTAGATGAGGAAGATGAAAAGGAAAACACCAAAATGGTCGTCAAAGAGCAAGAAGAATTGATAGGTGATTTGGAGGTGAATCTATAAAGAGAAAAATACATTATATCTTATTATGAACAGGAAAATAGGCAAATGGAGACCAAGCATGAGATTATGGAAGTTCAACTCATCAAAGCTAAAAGGGAAGCTGAAAAGACTAAAGTCCAACTTGAAGAAGCCTATGGTGACTATGGTGAGCCCATGGAGGAAAAAATGCCCAGGAGGAGGCCTAGGAGTAGAGTCCTAAAGCGAGCTTTGGAGCTTGAAAGAGAAAAAGAAGCTCAACTTGCCAACCAACTCACCTTAAATGAACAATTTGTCATAATGATGAATGAGAACCAGGAATATTGGCTTGAGAGGGCTAACACTCATCTTGAGGACTTGTTAGCTAAAGCTAATAGAGATATAGAGATTCAAAGAAGAATGGCCAAATACTATGCCATGAGAAACAAAATTGCTAGAGCCAAGCTCAAAAGGGCTCATGCAAAACTTGAAGCCTTAACTCATCAGAAGGAGAAGGACAAGCTTGACCTATTGGTGGAGGCTTCTCTCCATGCTTAGTCACCTTTAGCATTAGCTATGTCAACCATTTTTGAGGACCCTAAACTTAGTTTATTTTTTTTTGTCATTTCTTGTTTTCTTCAGGTAATTTTTGTGTCAGTCCCTTGGTTAAATGAACAGTGCCTAAGGTGCTGCGCACTTTTTTGGGGCATCTTTTGGAGGAATGGTCACCACCATTGGATTCAGAAGACCATTTACACTCATGAAAACCATGTTTCCATATTTGAAATTCAAAACTACTAGGTGGAAAAGGAAAAACACCACCTAAAAATCATGTCTCTACCTATTATCTAAGCCAGGCGCTGTGCGTTTGAGAAATCTTGGGAGATTGCAGTTTTGGAGGGGCATATAAAGCTCAATTTGGAAACTAGGAGCATTTTTGGAAACTAGACAGGATAAGCTTTCCAATGAGCTATCCTTAGCTAGATTTAGACACTAGGAAGGTAGTCAAAACTCACCATGAAGATGGCATTGTGCACTTCATTCAGGCGTTGTGCATTTGACACTGGCACTGCGCACTTGACATGCAGCCAAAATTTTCACTGTTTCTCTCCAGAAAATACTTTTCACCTGTGGGATTTTGATTTTTCACGGATGTAATTTATAATGATGATGTAATTAAAGTGTGTTTTTGTTACCTATGGTAGATACATCAGATGAATGGCCTAAGTGGCATGTAATGAATCAGTTTGACCACCCTAGTCTTTAGCTATTAGTTCAGTATTTTGTGCAATTGTTCCTCCTCTCATGGATTCGACCCCTGAGGCTAGGATTAGTTGTTTTGAGCCTATATCATGTATTTCTCAATCATTTTGTGGGTTGGACTCAGTTGGATGATAGGAGCTTGATTGTACACCTTTGTAAGTAGCTTGGAAGGAAATTAATAAGAATTGCAGCTACTTTTATGGGATCCCTGTGGTATGGAGTTTTAGTACAGTTTCTTCTTCTATGATTATATGTTTATATGTTTTATGTATGCCATCAATCATTTTATTGCTTCTCGTTGAATGTTTTCAAGTTTGATAGGTAGAATCCATTGTATCAGTGCTCTGCCTTGGGAAATCATTCACCATTTCATGTTTTCTGCAGTCCAGGAAGGATCCATGATTGTCACATGCCCTTCTTAGCTTCTCACCAATCTTAAACATCTCACCTCATCAAACCCTAGAGTGTTAAAGCCTATGCCTACCTTGTTTGATAGAACACCCTTCATTTCTGACCTAATTTCCCAGACCTAAACTTCCCAGCTCCTGATCCGGCAAAACCTCTACAAAATCCAATCCAAAATTTCGAGCTACTTTACCTAGCCTAAAATCCTTTACCTGATCCAGTCATCTTGACTGAGATCCTTACGGGGAGAGCCCTCTCCCGGCCTAGTAGGGCTAGCTACTTAGCTAAGCTTGGTTTGTGGTTACCCTGGCATTGCCTCCCTTCAACTTGACGTCGATCTAGGTGATAACACCAGTCAACTACATGCACAACCATTTCAAATCCCCAATAATAAAACACCTCAATCTACTTACAATGTGGACATATTGCAAAAATGATGTCCAACTATCATTGATGAAAAAAAATGAGAAGAAGAAGATTCAGATAAGGGTGAAGAATCATGGATGCCCGTTAAAGACGAGCAATTGTTGGAAACCGAGATTGAAATGGTCTTTGCATGCCTATCACAAGATTCTATGAATGGGGATTACATCTATGAAGACTTTATTGGAATGATAGAAGGCAGCCAAGGAAGACAAGATTACATTGAATCTTGGTTCAAAATAGCCATCGGATCCTAGTACTCAATTCCTTAGTATTTTCTGACATCATCTCAATCAAGGAAGTTGGTCTCTCATATACAGGTATATATCAACGTGTTCCTTTCAAACCTGCATATGAGTTTATCTATCATCTTGTTATACACATGGTTTCATTGGAATTATTCCTATACTTGAACAAGATTTATTTTTCATGTAGATTACAACATATAAAAAAAAGAAAAAAGAAAAAAAAATGTAAAGAGAAAAACAAGACCTATTGTGAAAACCAACCTGGTGGCTTAATTAGACATGAGATTTTCTTGAAAACCAAGCAACTGGCAAGAAAAGTTCACAATAAGTTTTGAAATTTCATGATGGTTTCAATATTTTATTATGGTTCTTCAAATATTTTTGTTCTATGCTTGAGTTGGTTGATGTGGGATTAAGGCCCACCTTCCAATAGATCTTGTCACATCAACTTCAACACCTTATTTGGGATCAAGATAGAGATTTTTTTGAGGGCCTTGGAACTTGCATTCATCAATGGCAAGCCTCCTCACTGAAAAATAATGGGAATAGGACAATGTCTCTTGATTGTGATATCTTGTAGGTGACTCGACCTCAACACATTCATTCGTCCCTGTCAAGATGCACTTAGGTACCTTGACGCTCATTTACATTATCGGTGAGTTTTGTTGCATTGGTTAATGATTGTCATGAGCGATCGATAATCCAATGATTTATTTCCATGCTCAACTTCGACGCATTCATTCTCATGGTAAGAATTGTACCATGTATTTTGGTTTTGATGAAGACTATATGGTTTAATAGAATAAACAAGAATTTGCAGCAGTTCATTTTATGGTTTTAAAAAATTTCTTGTAGCAACATGTTCGTCTTTTGTTCCAATAAAATATGTCATCCAATAGCAACATGAGGGCACTTCATTCAATTCCTTATCAAGAAAATCAATAAAATTGGATCTATTTCAATCAATATTCATTCAAATTTCATGGTCTCTACTTCATCATACATCACACAACCCAAATCATCATAATAGATTGAGAGAAAACAACTTTCGAAAGAGTTTGACATTTTTTGCCACAACTACATAAAGTTGCATTTTCTGCGGCTATTGTTGTAGTCGCTTGTTCTTTTTACTGTAGTAGCTTGTTCTAGAAAAGTTTTTGCATAGCGATCACAAGAAATTAGAGCATAAATAAAAAACATTGAGATACTAGGTTTTCTTGGAGTATGATAAATTAAGTAAGACATGGGTAGAATTCCAAAAAAGAGAATTTTTCTAGGACATTTCAATGGGGGTTTAAAGGCAGTTTCTCATTTTCATTACTGTGCACACATCAAGATAGAATTTAGTATTTTTATATAGTAACATCTCTTCTTCATCAAAATGGCATTGCAAGGGCATGTGGCAGTAAAATAGGTAAAAATGCATCATTTCCCTTTTTAAGCACTCAGTTTGGCCTTAAGATGAGTTCGTGGCATATGTTTTTGGTTCAACATTGGTTAGCGTGAAGGGTGAAACAACGCAGAAGTTGATTCGACCATATCTTGCAAACCATGCATATGTTGGTCATAAAATTCTTATGGTAAATACATCATGGTAGTGTAAATAATTACAGAAATTTTCAAGAAATTCCATCGTGTATTTTTCAATAAATTGGCTGCCATCATCTATAGCCATTTCTCATTTTTTCTCAAGAAGTGTGCACTCATTGGGCAAAATTTCTTGTGGCAAGATGCATAATTGTAATGTTAACAACCTCAAAAAAAATTAGGAGAATCTGATTTACCATTAAAGATAAATTAGAAAAACAAGTTTGCTACAAGAAGGAAACAAATTTTGTGGAACAAGATCAAAGTGATGGTCAACACATCATGCACCAATAGATTAGCTGAGTCAAATCAACATCAAATCACTGTTCAAATCCTTTTCTCTTCTCCACGAATTTGAAGAGGTAAACTAGATGTAAAATCACTTATGAAACTTTTTAATTTGATGAAAGTTTAGAAAATTATGATGAGCAACCACTATATGTATAACATCCTTTCATTTTGCCTCCATATATTTCATTTTGTAGACCACTCATACCATCAACCATCCCTTTCAATTTTACTCATTTTCATTAAATTTTCCTCTGTTCGAAAAGAAATATTTATGACAGGAATAAAGACTCAGCATATAGGGCTGAAAAGATGAATTCAAAAGTTGGGAAATGAAGACAATTTCTAGAAGCAGCTTCGCAAGTTTTTCTCGCTAAAAGTTTATTATGGAATCAATAAGGCTAGTAAAATCAAGAATATGAAACCATAATACAACCTATTCTTATGGTTTTGTAAGATGACAGGAAATTACTGAAGTGAATCCAATTTTATGTTCATGAGGTATTAAGGAAGCTTATCACATCTAAAGTGACAAGAGATGTCGACATCAAGATACTCTTTCTAGCAATTGAAGGCAATCAAGCAACAATTCTTGAGTACCAAGCTTTGATTAAGTTGAAGACTGGAGGTATGGCATATTTAGAAGTTGAATTGGTAGTTGAATGATGTGATTCATTCAAGGTGGAGACAGAGTATGGTTATAGTTTAACAAGGAGAGGTTACAAGGTCTTGGTAAAAAAATGAAGGCTCTGTGATATGGTTCTTTTGAGATAAGAGAAACTGTGGGAGAAGTAGACAAGAGAAACCTCACTTTCTAGGTATGTTTCTCTCCCAAAAGAGTTTACTAGGTCATATCTTGATTCAAACTCTGGTTTGTGAGTTTTTATTTCATTATTATTTATTTTCTGGATAATTTTAATTTGCATGCATACACAATTAATAGTACTCTACAAATCGAGAAATCTAAAGAGAAATAAAACTGTTATAGTGTATATTTCGGATTTTCAAATATAGTTTCATTAGATATATTTTGAAGAATTATCCAATGGAATATCCACGACACTTTATGGATTAAATTAAATTTAGTGAGGAATCACATAATAATAAATTGAAGTCTAAAGATGGCTAAAAAAAGGTTAATGATCCATTTAATTAATTAAGGTTGTTGGAAGGGAGAGACTTGATGCTAGGAAGACGTGTGATGGTGACTAACAACATAACATAAAACTTGATTAGTTAGCAAGGGAAAATGATTTAGTAGATCCATTAGGATCTACTCAGAATCAACATCACTTGTTTACTAGCATAGTAAAAGGGAAACTTACATCTATCATTTTATATATGTGTGTGTGCCAACTAATTGCTAACCATGTCCTCAGTTGCACTAATAAGACTTGTGTGTCATGGAGATAATTGAATAGTTCAGAATGGTGAATATGTGAGGGAATCGACGTAGAGCAGAGTCATCACAAGGAGAACCTCCCATAAGAACCCCATTGCCATCACTAGAGCTAGCTCTCATGTTGTGCTCTATAGAGGTAATTAATGAAACTTCAAGAGGGCACAGAACAATTGAGGTGGACCTAGAGCACCTTCCATCAGGGGTGGAAAATGTCAAGGGATCAAAGGACTTTAATAGAGGATCTCCAACTAAGGACATTACTAGGAAGATTCAAAATATTAAGCCCTGAGAATTTTCTAGAAGTCGTGCGAGTGAACAAGTAGAAGCCTAGTTGGAGGCAATGACAAGATATTTCACACTAAGAGAGTATACTTCCAATTTGAAGGCAAATATAGAGGCATTCCAACTCAATGACAATGATATTAATTCATATTATAATTGATAAAACAATTAGCACTATTCTAAATTTTTTAATTATAAAAATGATTTCATTTAAGTTATTATATATAAGTAGACTCAATTGATTTTGTTATATTACAAACAATTTATTTAGAAGAATACTCACGATATGGATATTACGTTAAAGAAAAATTAATTAATCATAACTCATATTGGTAACTCTGATATTTTATAGTGAAGAATATATTTTCATATTTAAAATATGAAATTTTTAAATAGTGTTGTTAATAGTTAGCATAAATTTTAACACAAATTTCTAAATGAAATATATTTATATAAATATAATTTTTATTTTGTTAGTCAATTTAGAGATTAGAACAGGCTCAACCTTTGGCTTGATAAACCATGACCTAGGGACATCTAATCCATCAAAATCACCATGGGATCGTGCACTGGATTATTTCCCATGAACTCGTGACCTTCACATCACGAAGTGACTTAACTGTATACCCCATCACCACCAAATGAACTTATATAAATATAATTATTTTAATTAATATAAATTTCCAATTAAAATATATTTATATAAATATAATTATTGTGATTAATATTATAATTAGCAAAATATCTAACGTTGTTACTATTATATTCAATGTGAGTCAATTTAAACCAAGTAGTATTACCTTGAATGTGAGTCAATGTAAGCCTAGGATATGGTTGTTACTATTATATTGAATGTGGGTCAATTTAAGTCAAGTAGTATTACCTTAAATGTGAGTCAACGTAAGCCTAGGATATGGTTATTGGTAGATGGTATTTTTGTTTCTCTCGCGTTCTCATTAATTTTATTGCAATGTTGTTTTTTTAAAGCAAATAATATTTTATATTTTGTGGACCAATAAGTTTTTGTGGCTAACAGATTATATTTATTTTAATTTTTATTTAGTATATAATTTTTAATATTTTACATTCATAGTGTAGACATGTTAATTTTGGAAATAGATAGTTGCGAGATGAATGAAATCTTTTGAGATGAAAAAAGTCTAAAATATTAAAAGTTGTTGATCAGTGGAGAGTTTTAATTCTATTTGACTAATAGATCCACTGTCAAACAAGTATGGTTCTGTGTGTGTGTGTGTCTTAATCATGGAAAGAGTATGCCATCTCTTTCATCTTGAGCAATAAGATAATAAAATATTTTATTTGTTAATTATTTCTCATTTGTTTTATATAATATATATCTTTACAAATATCTTATTGCAAAACTATATAATTTTAGGATTCCTGCGGGCAGGCACCCAATCATATTGCAAATTTCATCTTGTCAGTTTGGAGATGTTTAACCTATGTGTTAATCATGGCGGTTGGGGCCTTAAAGACACTCCATATTTCAACTTGAATTGCTTCTAAAAAAAATTGGCGAGTAGTTAGCAGTATGGCCTCTGGAATCAAATCATCATGGATAAATATCTATAGAACATGGATCTCATTGGTTGGCTACATGTTGGTTCTTCAAACCCTACTTATATTTGATTATCATGGCTTAGTCTCCTTGACACTAAGCATTGGTTGTTTGGGAATCTTAGGTGGGACGTTGGCTCGAGATCTATCATGGAGATAGGCCTAGACTCGCTCTAAGGTATGATTGGTCGACATTTATTAACTCTTCCTATCATTACATTTATGCACAATCACAAATTTTTTGTGATTAACGACATTGCAAACATTTATATTTCGACTCCTCCATTCACAAATTAGAAGGATGCAACTGAGCTAGAGATTTTAGATCCCGTGATTCCGAAATGGAAATTATATATGACCAACCTCAAACTCTCTTGAATTGTCCTCTCTCCAAGAGAAGACAAATTTATTTGGTTTGGTGGCTCACAACAGGGAAAGGTATTTTTTCAAGAGACATATCAGACAATCACCCAACTTGCCAGACATAATTTTTTTTTCTTTTGGCTTGGTCGGTCTTAGAAACAAAATTTTCCTTTGAAAGTCAAGTGTTTTTCCTGGTTGGTATTAAACAACTAGATTCTTGGGAGATGCAACCTTTACCTTTGCTTTAGAGAGGACATCTATCACCTCTTCCTCCATTGTCTCTTTGCCACATAGGTTTGGACATGCGTTTTACACTTGATAAACTGTCGTGTCTCTTGCCTTCATAGGTGGACAACGAATCATCAAACCCATATGACATTGGATTTATTTATCATTTGTGGAATTTGGCAATCTACGAATGCTCTTATCTTGAGAAAGTGATGCCTGATATCTGGATGAAAAGTTGTGGAATCATATCTTACTATCTAGAGTATTCTTCCTTTTTGTCTACGGATTCTAAAATCCCTCCTCAACCTCACAATATATGGTCTACTTTCACTGTCCATTTTTTTGATGGGTTGCCTCCTTTTGGCCTGTGTGGATGTGGTATGGCCATTCATTTAGGGCCACTGAGCTCCTATAGATTTCAGAGGCACTAAGGAAATGGCTCCAACACTCGTGTTGAATTAATCGCACTCTGTGGGTGTCTTGCACTGTGCTAATTGGCTCGGCCCTAAGGATTTTATAGTTTTTGGAGACTCCAAATGTGTGATTTATTAGGAAAATGATAGAGGTTCTTTAAACTCTCCAAGTCTTGACCCCTGGAAAATTAGAACTAACACCTTGATGAAAGTGTTCCACTGTGGCTCCATCACCCACATCTATTGGATCGAAAATTACAAAGTCAATCGACTCTCCAAAGGAAGGTTGTAGTTAAGAGCCTAAGTATAGGATCAACTTCCAGTTTTTTTACTCTCACAATTTGCAAGGGACGGGTCACGTTATGATCTAACACATATGTTCTTTTCATGATTTTAAACAATTCATAGTAGCGAGAATATATACTTTTTTATGGGGTAAGTTTGAATATTATAGAGAACTTGTTATAGTATAACCATATAAGTTTTAAATGTAGGGATAGTGAGAAAATCTATTCTCTAGAATATGTACTTTCTCTACAAAATTAATTGAAAACGTTTTTTGGTTTTGAAAAAAATACTCTAAATCCCCACCAACCACTTAATTTTTTAATAATTCTAAAAAGAGGAAATAAGACGCCTATTAACCCATTAGTTTTACTCAATAACGTGTCACATCCTCTTTAATTATTTTTCTTGTGTTCACTCACATGGTGTTATTTCTTATCTTAAAGGTGTGTCAACTTGAATATTTGTTCTATGTGACACACATGAATTGAAATTTGCACCCACTCTAGTGGCACTCATGATGGGGGCAACGGTCTAGTCAAGATAGGCAGCTATAATGAGTCGTACATTTCGGGCCCATCTATCGTCGTCCAACACACATGTGTTATCCATAATTCTACCCACAGGGAGGCCTATAAATGGAGGCTGCCTCAACACATTGATAATCACATTTCCCATTTTAGGAGTTTATTAGAGGTTATATATTGTTCACCCAGCGGGCGTTTCCCTTTTCATTTCCCATTGTAGAGGTTATATATATATCATTCAATATGAGGTACTCAATTGCTTTTGCATTGGCAGTAATGGTAGTAGCTACACTGGTTGTGGGCAGTGTTGTAGGCATGCCCAATACAAACTTCATATCGTCTGCTTGTAACACGGAAAATATCCCAAGTGGAAGTTACTTTTATATTACTCTTGGATCCCTCCTCGTAGATCTAGAGGGAAACACTGCCTTCAATGGTTACGACTACAAATAATTGCACGTAGGCTCACCCACCACCTATGGGCGTGGGGTTTGCAATTAGGGAATCTCTCAGTCTGATTGTGTTAGAATAATGTAGAAATGGAAGTGTCTAGTAATGTGATTGGTTTGCTGAGTTGTCTTATTAGATGTATGTGAGTCACGAGACATTCTAGAAGTCATCTATTTCTAGTGTGAGTGAGTTGTATATGAGTCATAGACTCTACCTTCCATGTGCTTATGTTGATTGTGTCTAGTGATCCCATCATTATATAATGGGACACATTCTGATGTATGTGATGAAGTCAATGTGCAGGCTTAGGCCTGAATTAATACTATGTTCTGTTGTGTCAAATCTATGTTCTCTAATATGGTATCATAGCCAAAGGGGGAGATCTATAGAGATTCAGATCTAAGAGCCAGGAGGCCAAGATCTGTGACTGTTGTAAGGATGTTTGGTAAATTTGAAGTTGTTTGGTGTTTGGTGTTGGTAAAAAGAAATTTGTTGTTTTCATATGCTCAAAACATTCACCCAGAATTTGTGGAGGAGAGATCAATGTTATTACAGAAAGTGTGATCTAGAGTGTTTTCATATTGATGCAGTGTTTTACTAGCTGAAATTTATGGGTGGATCTATGTGGATCTGGATCTGAGATCCTTTTACTAGGTACAGAGGATTTTTTGAGGGAATTTTGTGTTGCAAAAGAATTTTGTGTGTGACTCGTGTAATGCTTGGACCTGCCTATGACTCTTGTAGATTTGGGTGTAGTTGTTGCGATCCGAATGTGATCACTGGTTCTAGAGATGGTCCTGCAGTTATTGAAGCCATTCCCCACAACGTCAAAAAAGTAGTGAAAGTTGGTGGATTCGTGGATTTGTGGACACAGCTGAAGCGTGGTAGTGCCTTGGTGCCTGTTCGTGGTTTTTGTGGATCTGCGGAATAGCTAGCCATCGTTCTCTATGCGAGGGCATTTTGTAGTTGCGCCATTTCCCAGTGAGGATCTAGATTGGATCTGATTGGATCGAAGGATCCATTCGATAGGAAGCATAAGGGAGACCCAATCGATTGCGTTGCTTTGACAACTGAATCTAGTGTTGATCCAGATTCATAGTATTGGCTTGATCCATATTTGTGCATGTTAGTGGAAAGAAATATGTAGAGTTATAGCACTGGAAGGATTTTTTTGAGTTCATAAAAGACCATGATTGGTCAATGGGCGGGAGAAATAACAGATTGTGAGGGTTGTGGTGGTGCATTGGAAGCCTTGGATCGTAAGACTTGGATCCAAAAGACCCTTGTAAAGCCTTGAATCATAAGCTTGTAAAGTAGTGAAGCGTGTTCGCTCTCCCTCCAGATGCAGGATTGCTAAGCAGAAGCAGAGTGGAGCATTGAGCATTAGAGTTGATTCATGGTGAGTGTGTACCTAGTAGAACCGAGTTGTAGCTACTTCATGGAGCGTGGAAGATCTTTTATGCTCTTTTGTTATTTTGGGTGGATTGGAAAGTACTAAAGATCATTGGTTGAGGCCGCCACGACCTTCTGATCTGTCCCAGCAATTGGAGCATTTTCTGTGAGTTAAAAGATCTGGTTTGGTGAGCGTGGAGTTGAGTCATGACTGCAACTTGCCTACCAAAGCCCACTGCTGTGGCTGTTGTGCTCAGTGTGGTGCCATTTATAAATTCGATGTGTGGTCGATTGTTGTTGGGAGCTTGGTTGAGGAGGCATGAATTCCCATGATTGGTGGCATCCTCTTCTTGTGAAGGAGGTAGAAACCTGTGTCAAACCAGTAGCTCAGGTAGTTGTGATAAATGATGCGTAGCTGAGTTGGAACATAATTCAAACACAAAAAATTATTGATCGCAGATCACAGATCTAGATTTGAAATTTGGATGCAGAAGACTAGTTGTAAGGAAGTCGAAAAAGATGAAGGTGGATATTTTGCAGAGAGAAAAGCCATGGAGGACTCTGTTGCAACTAATGTTAAAGAGGAATTTGCAATAAAATTTGATGATGGATGTTTGTTTTATGAAAATGAATTGGAGCTCATATTTGAAAAGAATTTAATTGATAAACTATTGTTTCTTGTTGATACTCAAGTGGAAGAATATGAAGAAGAAATTGTAGCTGCAATTAAAGGGACAAGAAATTTGAATATGCCAAAACTGACGATGATGCCGAGATAAAGTTTATTAGAGAATGGGTTGAGAAACCTTTTGAACAAATTGATGCAGGTCTCAAAGCACCAGCCGGAATAGTGAAGGCTCTCGAAAATGAGCACAATGGTAAATCAATGAATGATTCATATGATATGGATCTGGAACTAGTGGAGGACACATTTGAAGAAGTTCTTGGTATTTTAATATATTGGAGCCCAAAGGAAATACAACATTGTTATGGATTGATGAGGCAACAACCAAGTAAACAGGAAACTATTAATGATGAAAATGAACTTGTTGAGAAAGGAGTTGAGATGGATTGGTTTCATCCTACATGGAATAAGAAGCAATATCCATACTTCATGATTTGGAGTAAGAAGAATACTAAACAGGTTGAAAGTGTTAGAGTTTGGAGCACCAAGTCGAAGAAGAAATTTCATCAATATGTTGATGCAAAGAAAGTTGAAATGAAGTCATATTTGTAAGCCTAGCTAAGATTGAGACCAACAGGATTGGGAAATCCATTTGTCTCCTAATTGACCATCTCTTATTGAAAGTCTTTAGTTGGTTTTAGGTATTTTATTTTGATTCAAACGGTGCCAATTCAGAATTTCCTGTGACCAATATGTTCAAGAGAAGTGCAAACTCAATTCAGATTACTTTGCCATTGATAGTCTTCAATCGTGTCGACCATCCCTAAGAGAGTCCTGGATTACTCCAAACTTCTATTCTTCAGAACTTTACATGAGTTTCGTGTTGTGGGCCCTCCTAAGACGAGTGCACTTCCTATCGACCATAAATCACTATCTAATAAATTGATCTAGAAAATTTTAGTATCTTGGAGCCTGCATGCCTTAATTGTAGGTTTCTCGCATTCGATGACATGTTCTCATCACTAACCTTCGATCAAATGATTCTATGTATGTTCAACTCCAAGACATCAATTCACACTTCATATATTGTACTGGAAATACCTTGAGAGGCATTTTCATTATTGATGGTTTCCCTCGCAATTGTTAACAGTTCACATCACTGACTAGTAATCGAGTGGTTTCTAGCATGTTCGACTACGAGACATTAACTCGCATGGTTAGATTCATACTACATATCCAGAGATGGATATCAAGACCCTGGATCTAGTTTCATCCATCCAAGGTACATGGAGTTATTAAATATTCATTATTGTAAACATAGATTCATTGATAGTTGCATCGATACTATGTCTTTTGTTGACATGGATCTTCATATGTATTTATGTACTGGTTATTTGAGACATTTATGTTCTGAGTATGGGAATTCCTACCTCGAAGATGATTATATATTGCATTGTAACATTTGAGAGATTGTTTCAAGTCTCTGACTGCAATCTGCAAGCGCTTCAATCACCAAAAATATCTTATGACATTATACTTTAGGAGGCAATTTGTTACACGTCATTTTGTCGCATTAGGAAAATGACCATTGGTTTGGATCTTTAGATATCCATCAACGTGTTACATAGAAACCCGTTGCAAGGCTAGAATTAAAACTATCCTAAAGAAAATGAAATTCTTGAATCCCAAGGCTCAAAAACCTATTCCTCGATCCCAACACGTAAAAATATCCATTAGGAACTACGTATACATGTGCTCTGTCTTACACTGTGGCCTACACACATGACTTAACGAATGTAAAAATAGAAAGTAAAGTCTAGAAGCATTGTTTGTCATATCTTTCCCAACTAACAAGCTTCGAATGAATGCCTATTCAGTCGTGATCACTCCCATCATGTAGCTACTCCCTCTCTATGTGGAAGCCCTATCTCACCATTAGTGGATCTCATTTCTTCGGAGATGGATCTCGAAATTTTCACTCTTGGCCTATAAAGGTAACATAGTAATGAGGATTGGGAAGGATGGTTGTAAGTAGGCTTATGCTATAGAAATAAGGTTGGAAGGCTATTCATTCAAGGAGAGGGTTTGAGATTGTTGGAAAGGACTTGCAACATCAAGGCTTCAAGGTTGTAAGTTTATTCTCCATTTTATTAATATAAAATAGATCATTCATTCTCAATTATGTTTTTGTCGATATAATTTGTGGGATTCCTTGATCACCCACGTAAATTATGATTTCATATTGATCAATTTATGATATATGATTGACTTAACTAGTTCATTGATATCTTATGCTATATATTGGATGCTTTGATCTTGTGTATGTTTCTTTTTGTATGTAGATCTCCTTCAGGAAATCACAAAGAAGATGTGGGAAGAAATGGGAAGATCTCTAACTAATCGAGGAGAAGCGGATGGTCGAAACCTCTGAAAGGGACTTCCTCAAGCATTTTGATTAAATGATAAGTGATCTCTATCATAGTTTTTGTTTCAGTCAATAACAATCTAGAGAAAGGTAGCAGTTCCTTGTTGTTTTTTACTAGATTTCTCTGAGGTTTACAGAGATCACTCTTGTCCATAGGAGGGGTTTGCTCGCATAACATGGACAGTAACGAGAACTACACAACTCAAAAATAACACACCATTCCTCTACAAAATGGTAAATATGAACAAAAAAGCATTGCATATGATAACTTGATAAACATATCAACAATAAAAAAAATACACTATATATCTTCATAAATTTATTTTTTCCATCCCCTTGCCCTTTGCTCAATATACCAACTGAAATATTCATTAGCTACCTTCACTTGTCTTTTTTCTCTGCAAGTCTTCAGGAAATCTACATATTTTGCTCCAGTTGCATACACTTCTCTTATCACACACTAACAATACATCCAACCAATCTCCACTCAATGTAATATTGAATATATAACTTAAATTATTAAAGTAATAATTAAAATTGTAGTAATGGAGAGATAATCATCTTTGATTACACACTCTTGATTGTTTGGGTACTTTGATATTTCTCCTCGTTGCCCCAATCCTCCATGATATTCATTGGATGAGAGATCTTATCAAATTGAACCCTCTTCTAGAAACATTCTTCATACTTTTCAACCCATTACTAAGTGCAAAACCAAAGTATATGCCCTTGCAATTAAGTGGAATAAATACAAAATCTAGGAAACTTCACCTACACGGAGTAACGCTCCTCTTTCATTCTAGAAGTGCATTATACGACACCCTAGAGAAGCTCAACCTATGTTATAATGCACTATGCATGCTTGTTTACCTATGTTACCCTAACTTAACCCTTATTCTTGTAGCCTTCTTCCACCATATTTCGAGCTGAACTTGACGACATAACATGCAACCATGAGAGACTGTGACACTCATATGAAACCACACATTGGACCAATATAAGAGTTTGAAACATTATTTCAAGGTTAGACACTACTAAGGACTAGTTGACATCAATGGAAACATTATAATACCAACATGACCCCCCTTTGAAATTGATTGTTAACCTAAACCTCACCTTTCAAGATAAGCAGAATACACTCCCTCCCTTTGACATCAACGGAAAATCATAATATCCAGACTAAAGAACAATGCCAGCAATGTGAGCAACAATATTGCAGAGATAGAGTGTAGATTAAAGTTCATATCTGTAGCATATGTTAGAGGATGATGGGGCTATTGTGCATCTTTGTGCCTAACATGCTTGTGGTGTAGCTTGTTTGACCTCAATTATTGTTGATATAGAGATTGGAGTGTTGTTACAATTGATGTAGTAGAGTTCATATTGTTGATGTGTTTGTGATTACAAAGGTTCCATTGGAGAGTTTATTGTTGAAGCTTCATTGGATATTGAGATTTTTATTGAATGTTACTGCAGGGTTTGATTTTGATGAGAAGATTGATTGTGTGGCCTGGTGTATTGATTGAGTTTGTATTGCAAAGATTGCGTTGGAGGGCATGTATTCAATGTTTGATATATATGAGCAGGTTGTTATTGTGAGTCTAGTATGAAAATGGAAGAGACGTGGCTACAAGTGTTTGTATGAAGAGATTGTGGAACGTGGACAAGAACAAGAAGAAGATATCTCAAAAGAAAAATAGTAGCAAACAAGTGAGAGAAGTTTCAAATTTAGAAGAACTCCTCTTATTGTTGGTTAAGAATGGTGAATAATTACCAGGTTGTCCTTGGACATGTAATGATTATGATACTCTTGAGATTGATGGGTTTGAAGATGATAACAGATTGATTTAGGTTAATCTTTTAGATAGAAGTGGAGGTAATCCTTTTGGAGAAGAAGTTAGTAGCGACGATGGAGAAAAGGAGATAACAATTGAAGATCAAACTCAAAATTGGATATAGTACAAAGGCTCACACTTGAAAATAGAGTTTTGAAGAAAATGCTTCAAATTCTTGAAGAAAGAGAGAATGTTTTCAAGGAAGAAATTTCTGATTTGAAAAACCAACTAGAGGAGGCAAGGAGAACTGAAGAGGAAGTGAACAATGAGATGAAGGGGATTAAAGAAAAATGTGAAGCACTAAAAGCTGAAGCAAATTTTGCAAGAGATGAATTAAAAAGGAGTGGATCTAGTGTAGAAGCATCTAAAAGCATAACAAGAAATTTTAGGAGCAACGTGAAAATGGAGAATCATCGACAAGACCGTCATCCTGAAAGAGGAGAATCATTAGATCAAACTTGTTTTAGATATTTTACATGTTCACCTTTTGATATTACATATTGGTAGCAAGGAGGAGTGAGGGAGGATCTTACAAGTGATTCCCCTAGTGCTAAAAAAGTGTTGCGAAGATCAAAGAGATCCATATACAAAGATATGGGACGCTGCAAAAGCTATAAGAAAAATAGAGTTCTAAGGGTGATCAACACAAGATCAACTTCCAATTTTTTTATTATAGAGATTTGCAAGGAGCATATCCATTCTTGTCATGATTTTAGACTATTCATAGTAGCGAGAATCTATATTTTTATATGGGGTAAGTTTGAATTTTATAGAACACTTGTTATAGCATAAGCCTATAAGTTTTAAATGTAGGGATAGTGAGAATCCGTTCTCTAAAATATGTAATTTCCCTACAAAATCAATTGAAAATGTTTTTTTCGTTTTGAAAAAATTACTCTAAATCCCAGCTAACCACTTAATTTTTTAATAAATTCTGAAAAGATGGAAATAAGACGCCTATCAGCCCGTTAGTTTTATTAAATAATGTGCCACATGATCTTGAATTATTTTTCTTATGTTCACTCATCACTCACATAGTGTTAAGGTGTGTAGACTTGAGGGTGGATGATGTGGTTGTCATCTTGTGTGACCCACATGGATTACAATTTGCGCCCAAGACAACGATCTAGTCAGGACAGGTGGCCAGGCAGCTAGAATGAGTCGTACATTTTGGGCCCATCTACCGACATCCAACACAGATGAGTTATCCATAATTCTACCCAGCCTTTACCTTTTCATTTCCCATTGTAGAGGTTATATATATCATTTGAGATGACGTATTCATTTGCTTTTACATTGGCAGTAATGGTAGTAGTTGCACTGGTTGTGGGTAGTGCTGTAGGCACGCACAATACAAACTTCGTATCCTGCGCGTGTAACACACAGAAGATCCCAAGAAGAAGTTCCTTTTATAGTACTCTCGGATCCGTCCTTGCAGATCTAGAGGGAAACACTGCCTTCAGCGGTTACGACTACAAAGCATCGCATGCAGGCTCACCCACCGCCTATGGGCATGGGTTTGCAATCAGGGAATCTGTCAGTCTGATTGCACCGCCTGCCTTGAAAACGTTGGGGACCGCATCTCGAACATTTGCGGCAACGCCATCGGTGCTCGAGTTTAGGTAACTGACTGTTTCATCTGCTAGGTAATCCCAAAGTCTAGTTATATACGCATTCAACGTCTGCATCTAATATCACATATCTTCTCTATCTATGTTTCAATAAAACATCTCACGGGCATGATTCTCTGAGTAAGAGAATCAGATGCTATGCTATTCTCATTCTCATAGGTTGCCTATCTAAATCCTTCATGCACTCCCTTATTTTAGTTTTTGTTCTGTTGTCGCTGCCAATAATTTCAATCATTTTCACACTGTCACCGCTTTTGTTTTGAACATTTTAAGGCAAATTTAGCTGAAACTAAGTACCATGAACAATTACATTCACATCAAATTATTTTCAGTGAAATTTTATATTCCATTAAACATTACATGCAGATACTGCAACTAATGTAGCTTTTAGTTTCCTTATTCTTAAATTGATTGTACTTCATAAATTAATTATCCAAGTATTTTATATTTTTATTTCTATGCTGTAACTGGAATAATTTTATATCTTATTCTACATAAATATAGTTATTGAGTATTAAAATTAATGTTCCAATGATATCTTGATATAATATTAATAAGTTGATAAATAGAAAAGTAGTTAATGTAAATTGATAAATTTAATTACAATGTTTCTAAAAAATGGAATTACAAATTTTAACTGATATTCCAAAAGCAAACTATAACATCAAATTTTGTATTCATCTCTGGCTCTATTTAATTTTCTGAAATCACCAACTCTATGGCTCTATTTAATTTAACTTATTTTTATGTAAAAAATTACTATTATTATTTTTATGATTATAGAAATCTGAAAATATATTTGTTGCATCATCCTAATCTTATATTTTCAATCTATAAATTCATAATAAACTTCTAAGAAATTACTATTATTATTTTTATGATTATGGAAATCTGAAAATATATTTGTTGCATCATGCTAATCTTATATTTTTAATGTATACATTTGTAATATGCTTTTAGAATGAAAATGGATAAATATTATAATTTTCGATTATATCGAACTTCTGGGGTCAGATATCTTCTCATTACATTGCAGCTTAAAAGTTATATGGAAAATCACTGGTTCAACCATTTCATGGAAAGATAATTTAGTTGGATTACAGATAGGCTTTGCCTAAGAATATACAGACTTGACTGGTATGTAGACTGACTTCAGACTTCTAATAGATCTGGCCACTTTAGTTTCTTACTAGTGCCAAGCACACTAATACGTAGTCTTCTCAGATCTCTAAACTCTAAGACTCTAACACAATCCGAATGCGAATGCCTCAACAATGAGACTTACTCTCAATTTATAACAAATGAGAGGGGACAAACATCACTGTAGGGCATTAAACAAAGGGATGGAATCATTGCTTTTGGGTAACACCGAGGTGATATCCGCACAAAGATTCTTGGTCCAGAAAAGTAAATACTATTCAAAAATCTATGGAAAATATGATGTCTACAATGCTTACAAAGTGGATACTTTTGTCTAGCAAAGCCCACGAGAAAAGATGGCCACAATTAAGTCCTTGTGACTGGACAACATTATTATAGTAATGGATGTTTTTGTTGGTTAAGCCCATGAGAACTGCCGGAATACAATAATTCATTCCATGCTTTGGTGAAAATCCTCCGAACAATCATAGATTTCCCTAAAATGATTTGATGTTTTACCTTAGTTAATACAAGCCATTCATAATGGTGGGACATGTATTCTTTTAAAGTTTTATTCTCATCATGAAAAGGAGACCAATCTCCTGCCATCATTTCTTTGATAGTTTTATAAGATATGTGGAAGCAATCTGGGATGTTGTGTTCAAAACAAATATCACAGTGGAATCTGCAGTATGCTTCATGATAGAGTGGGTCCATTGTTTTTCTATTAACAATGTAGTTGACCCACCATTTTTGTAGCCAGTCGCATTGTTGATTTCTTTGCATTATCCCCATTGTACTAAATTTTAATTTAGTATAATGGGTTTCTTCTTTGTCATCTACATTCTGGAAATCCCACCACAGCTGTTTATATGTTGTGAAATCATATACTATGTCTGGAAATATTATCTTGGGATCTCCTCATGGCAATAATGTAGAGGTCTGAGTAGGCATGGGCCATGCAAGATTTCTGGTACGATTTATGCAGAAATATTTTTCATAAATCCCACCACAGATACCTCCATGTGACCAGATTCCCAAGATATCATGAAAATCACTTTGAAGGGCATCTTCTGCATACAATGCATCTCTTTTGGATTTTGTTTAGATCATGTCTTGAATCCATCTACTCCCTTTTGGGTACACCCTTCTTTCTGGTACAAGATGTTGAATGTCAGTATGCGCTTGCAAATTGGCATCTTATACTTTTGTATTTCTCAACTGCCAGGTTGGCTTCCATTTGTCTCTGTGTTCTTCCCAGTCCTGGTTATCTGGTATTGTACGCAGGACTTCCTGTTTCTGCCTTTGGTCCCATTTTGTAACAATGATCATTTTATGTTCTTGTGGCTGGATAAACTCTCTGTTGAGAAAATCTGGTAAACAGTTCTCTGTGCCCTTGATATGTTCGACTTGAAAGTCGAAGTTGGAAAAGAGTGCTTGCCACCTAGAAAATTTTTCCTCCCATGGTTTCTTGATGTCTTAGTTAAAACTTTCTTCAAAGGTGAAGCATCAATTCAGAGCAAGAACTGTCTGTTTATTAAACGGACATCGAATTTGCTAATATAGTTCCATGGAACTTTTACTTCATTCTCAATTGTGGAGTAATTATGCTCAGCAGGATTCCAGGTGCCTGATGCAAATTGGACAACTTGTTCAGTGCCATCATTTCTCTGCTTTAGGATACCTTCCCATCCTATATTACTGGCATCTGTTTCAACAATATTGAATGGACTGTCATTAGAGACATATATAATAGGAAGAAAATTTACCTTGGGTTTGATGTTCTGAACAGCTCTGGTGTGTTCTTTCGTCCACTGGGGTGGCTTTTTTTTAAGCCTCTTATTTAATACGCTCCTATCTGTGGCACAATCCTTGTAAAAGTTACTGACATAATTTAAACAACCCAAAAACCATTGAAGCTAGTTTTTTTCTGTAATAACATCTGGGAATTTGTCAGCAAACTCAAGCGCATGCTTATGCAGAGAAATTTGGCCATTGAAAATAGTATGGCCGAGAAATTTGATAGTATTTTGAAAAAATTCTATCTTTTTCTTGCTTAAAACTAGACCATTATGCTTTACCAGTGGCTTAAATGTATAAACATGCTTGAAATGGTCTTGGATGTTCTTAGAAAAAATTAGAACATCATCAATGTAAACTATAAGCCAGTCAAAGTATGGCTAAAATATTTTATCCATTACCTTGTGGAATTTAGATGGAGCATTTTTCAAACCAAAAGGCATGACATTCCACTCATAGTGGCTTGCTGGAATACTGAAGCCGGTCTTGAACTTATCTTCCTCTGAAATGGCTACTTGCCAAAATCCTGCTTTCAAGTCAAGCATTGAAAATATCTTAGCTCCTGCTATCCTTGGAATTAGATCTCCTATGTGGGGAATTGGATAGGTGTCATCGGCAAGAACAAAATTTATAGGTTTGAAATTTATTACTAGTCTTGGAATCCCTTTGATTTGTTCTGGTTTTTTGTTGACATAGAATCTGTAACAGTTTCAGGGACTGTCAGATTCTTGAATGAGCTTCTGATCTAGAAGTTTCTTGATCTCTTTTTCACAGAGATCTCTATATTCCTTACTCATTGGAATAACTCTACTTTTACAGGGCTTGCCTGTATATCCGTCCTTGTATGGGAGCTGGAAAGTATGCTGCTTTCTGTGCCAGAATGCATTTGGTTCTTTTGAGAAGCATTCTTCTTCAATATTTTTCCTCAGTTCCTCATTTTTCTTCTTAGCCTGAGGATTTGTTAACTGATCTTCTACTTTCAGTGTAGATTTCAGATCTTTTAGATCTGATAGTTTTGCTTCTGCTTTGTCCAATTCTTCGATAGTCTGGACCATTGTAGAGATTCTAGGGTTTGAGATATATGGTAACTCAATCCTTTTTGTTGTTCCTTTTGATGTAGGAATAGAGATGAAGTAACCAACTTTATTTCCTTTTAGCTTGGTTGACCCATGAGGTTCAACAACTGCTAGGAAGATATTTCGTAGAATAGAATTGACTGGTATTTCTGCTGCTGGAAATTTCAAATTGATGCAGTGATGATCAAAACAAATAGAGGCCTTGGGAACTTCATAATTGAGTGTTTTGTTACCCAATCCTACAACTCTTCTCGTTGGAAAAATCCAATACTTTGCTGGTATCACTTTTTTATTTAAGATGTTCACATCAGCTCCTGAGTCAAGGAGTGCTGTTAGTGCAAACATTTCTCCTTTTATGCAGATATTCACCTTCACATGATGCTGTTGGTAGGAAATAACAAAAATTCTCATTTCTTGAAACCCAAAAACAGGATCTTTCCTTCCTTCAATGATTTCAAGATTTGGATTGGAATCTTGAGAATATTCTTCTGCGTCCCATGAGTGAGAATTTTCTTGCACAGATTGCTTTCCCCTTTTAATTTAAGCAAGTTGGGATTTCAAAGCAGAGATTTCAAATTTAATGTTATGGATCTCTCTACTTACCTCTCCCAAGGTGAGTGAATGCACCTTGCCTAGCTTCTCTTGATGTCGTTGGAAAGATTTTGTATTTCTTTCAAAAGAAGCATAAACAAATAATGGCTTTTTTCCTGTATTCCTAGAAGAACTGGATTTGAGCTGATCCATGAATGCCTCTGTCAGTCGATTCTTCATTTCTCCATCCTCCATTGCTCGAATCTGAGAGAAATTTTTTATCTCATCTTCCTCTGTAGCAGCCATTAAGAATTTTTCTTTCTGTGGTCTAAAGGATATTTCTCCAGAACTGGAGTCACCATATGATTCTGAATTAGAATCATAATACATATGATAAGCACATTGTTCTGACTCTAGACATGAAGAAGACTTTGGTTTTGAGCATGAACTATCTTGTATATGAGCTTGTAATTCTTCTTCACATGAAGAACTATAGGATTCAAAAGATGACTCTTCAAGTTGTTGCTGTTGTATTTGGTCTTTGATTACAACATTCGGGTAGCGTTCTGTTCTATGAGTGCGGGCACCGCACTTCATGCATTCTATCTATCCCTCTGTTTTGACAGTTTTACCTCTCTATAATGAGGCTTGGGACTTCTTCCCTCTATTCTTTTTTTATTCTTCTTCTTCTGGACATCTTGAGTATGTATGTCGAGTTTTGCCACACAACCAACAAGTGAGTTTGTTCCACTTTTCTTGCTTTGATGTGTGTAAATGAATGTCAGAGGGTTTATAATAGTGTGTCCTTAGGACATACCTGTAGTAGCCTTTCTTGGCTTTAGAGGAGTGGCCTTTATATTGCTAAGAAGGCTTTCATCTTTCTTTGTAGACTTTAGTAGTCTGCTTATACTCCTTTTTAGCCCTTTTCTTTGCTTTCCTTCTGTTGACCAAAGGGTCATCAACTGTGACTCCATATTTACTGCAGATGGACTTTCTTTCTGGAAGCTTTGAATTTTTTTCCAAAGACTTATTTACTTTGGAACTGGTGCATAAGCTTACCAATGTTTTTGTAATGTTAGAATAAATCTCACCAAAGTATATGATTCAAATGGCAACTATAAAACTTCTTGCAACCTGATATAATCAACAAATCTAGATGGAAGAGAAGCAAGATATACTTGTTTCCATAACAGATTTTTTGAATCTTTCACTTCATAAATTCTTTGCATCCAATCTCGGTGAAAGTCTTCATATTGTGACATCTTGTGGCACTTGAGATTCATGAGGGTAACTTCATGCTTATCTACAATCTCCGTTTCACTTCCACACCAATGTTCTGAGATCATGGAGGTTAAAGCTCCAATCATGTTGCAGTTGAGTCATCTGAATTGTGAATCACATCTCCTCCTTCATCTTTAAGCACTTCACCTTCCATTTTTATCAGTAATGCTAGAGATGATTCAGCCTCCCACCACCTGAGAAGTGTTCTTGTAAAACACTGAATAATGGTCTTGCATGCTTCAATTGCAGTCTTGCCTCCGAGACACATAAATTTATATTCTGTAAACATCATATCTATTAATTGTCTAATCTGACCAACACTCCAATTATCAATATTCCATTCTCTATGTGAGTCAGGGAAGAAAGTATGAGCTTCAGGAAGCTTTCTTTTTCCTTCAAGATCAGGTGCAGGATATTTATTGAACCTACTTTCTACAGGTTCTTATACGGGAAGAATTTGAGAATCAAATTCTTTGTTTTCTTCTTCTTCTTCTTTGAATAAAGAGGCAATGGTAATTTTTTCTATGGCCTCTATTTTTTCTGCAGAAGATGTGGCTATCTCTTTAGGAAATAATGCTAGGAACCTGCTGATTGGTTTAACAGGATCTTGAATCTTGATATTTCTTTCGTAGAGAAAAGAAGTGGGCACTGGTTTATCAATTTTAGACAGCTTCATCTTTTCAACCTTTTTAGTTAAACCAGTGACTAAGCTTTTAGTAGTACCGATGTGGTCTATTATATTTTCCTCTACTTCTTCTATACTATTTAAAGATTCTTTGGCATAATATCTAACAACAGATGAAGTATACTGTACATTATTGAGATTTCTGTTAACCTCATTTAGAGAGACTTGAACAATGTGAATCTGTTCCTTTATTTCCACAGTCTTTGCTAAATTTATTTCTAAGCCTTTTATTGTTGTATCGGTCCAGTTGATTTGTTCACTGGTCTTTTGAATTCTTCCATCTATTCCCAGAGAATTATCATCTTTTCGAACCAAAGGGATGGCCTTTGCTACATTCTAATTCTCTCCTATGATAATTCCTTAGTAAGGGGGAAAAGTAGATGGAGTCTCTACTCTACTACCATCTAAAGCAGTCCAAGCATGTTTGGTGGATGATGAAGAAGATGATCCAGTTAACACAACTATAGGGGAAACATTCCTTTTCCATTCGTAAAACGAAATCCATGAATTTATGACTTCCATGTAATGTTTCCAATCCTGGGATTATTTAATCCTCTCCTCAATGGTATGATTAAGACCAAACTGCTCTGCTTCTGGATGGGTGAATAAGTCCCAATTCAACATGGCTTTCATCCATTTGGAACTTATTTCTAATTTCAACCAGCCATTCATCAGAGTAAATAACTTGTGCATCTCCATGACTGCAGGCTTTTTACAGTCCTTAGGAATAGGGCCAAATTTGCATGAAGGGATTAGAACCTTTGCTTGCTCTAAATAGCCTAATCCATATTTAGGTTTAGTTGGCCTCATTGTACTAAACATTTATGTCAATCTGGGATCTTCTCCTTCTAGAGTAATAATCTCATGCATCATCAAGACATGGTTAGACTCTGGTTCATGAGGAAAAGGGATGTCTGAACATTTTGGATTCGGGCATGGATTCATTGATGTGTAAGGAGGGTCTTCTCTAGTTCTTGGATGGTGATTCTCATGGATGACAGATTTAGTAAGAGTACATAAATTTATAGCTGATTCACACTATGGACATTTGAGTTCTAAAGAATTAAAATTGACAAGCTAGGAAAACTCAAATAAAGAAATGTGTTTACAAGAAACTAAACTTGAACTAGCGGTTTCAACAGTGGATGGATCACGATAAAATTGAGATCTTTTGCAGGCTCTTTTAATTCCTATATAATCAATTGTGGATCTTCTAGGGAAAGATAAAACAACAGAGGATTGGTTCTGTTGGATATTCGCTGAGGTTATTCTTTTAAAAGATGGAGGCTTGGGATTAGAAACTACCCAGTGTTCCAGGAATGTGAGATCCTCCCAACGAATGGTCTGATGTTCTATTTTCTGATTTTTAGAATCTATTATAACAATGATGCTTGCTTTTGAGTCTCGACTGGGGGTATGGCGTACAGATGGATAATCGGTATTTGTGTGCCTAAAACATCGTCTGGTTTGTATGGCTATATTATGTCTTTTCCGGTGCATATCAAACCCTATGGTTTTAATCTACAACTGCAAAATTTGATCTATTGTTTCCTCGAAGACATAGACTGAAAAATTAGGATAACAGTCAAAAAATAATGGGCCATGTGACAGAGGGGAAACTATACCACCTATTAAAGAATCCATATATTTGTTATGGGTAAGATCTCTGACTGTGGCTAGCACAAAAGTGTTTAGCCCCTGATGAGTTAGAGGATTGATCCTGATCATTATGCATCCCAAGTGCAAATATTTTGTGTTTAACCTTTTAAACCATTTATTCGTTATTGCCATTGGTGAACCAATTAATAAGCGAACATCTTGTTTACCTAATTTTACTTTTGCCATTGGTGAAACAATTACTAAGTGCAACCTATTTTTTTGATCTTGTTTACCTTATTTTACTTTTCTCAAAGGCACAAGGACAGCCTCAGATTTCTCTGCCTTTAATGGAAATGGCTTCCCTTCACATGGTATGTAAACATTATAAAAATGGCTTCTCCTCATAGATATTTTTTAGTCAAAGCGAGTAGAAGACTTCAGAAAGTTTAAATGGAAGACCATATTTCAATGAGTATTAAATGTTTTCATATTACAAAAGTTATATAATTTTAATATAATGTGTGATATTTTTAAAATAATTTAAATTAACATTAAATTTATGGTAGGGGTCTAATAATTAAAAAAACCAATACTTTTCATTACATAATACATACCTCTCTCATTATACATGTGATTTTTTAAACATATTTTTGGAACACTTGAACCTGAATTATATGATTTTCTAGTCACCATAATTCTGGTTGGAATTAATATCTAAATTATATATATATATATATATATATATATATATATATATATATATATATATCTATATGGATTTATATAAATATTATCTATATTACTCTTATATGGATAATGCCTAATTTATATATATATATATATATATAGTGGTGTCAATGTCTTATTAGTCCTTAGACATGGGACTATTAGTAATCTCTTTTCAAATTAAACTAAGTTTTTAGTCATTGTCGGTTAATATATCTCAATCTGTCCCAAGAGTGCAAAGATTTTGGTCACTAATAATATTTTCAATATGATTTCTTGGTTGAAAGGATTTACATGATTTTTATGTTATGTACATAAACTAATGTTGACATTAGTTTATTAGAATTAAATGTTTGGTTTCGCATTATATATAGGTTGTCCTATTTTCCATAGACCACAACACATGGCTATCTGCATGGAATGGCCATGCACTATTTTCATTTAGTCGCCATCTGCTACTTGTGAACAGTTTGACAAGTTGCATTTTCTAGGTAAGTGGTTTCAAGCATGGCCTTCTTTTGCACTCTAAGTAGCTTCTCCTACTATGCAGTCTCTACAGGGTTCACATTTCCTTTAAGTTATCCTTTCACTTGCCGAATTGTCCTCCTACAATTTTCTACAACCTTGGTATGATTAGGTTTCACTACCTACAAGGCCTCTAGTAAGGAGACCACAGACCATACCACATGACCATGTGCATGTAATGGCCATCTGCTACTTGCATGTACTCACCATATGCTAGGAGTGAATGGCTCCACAAGCTACTCTTTCTGGGTAGGCGGTTTCAAGCATGGCCTTCTTATGCACCTTGCAAGAGCTTTCACTACTATGTTGTGTCATGTAGTTCACATTTCCTTTAAGTTATCCTTTCAGCCCTCTAGTTCGTTGGCTTAGCTCCTTAATAGGCTCAATTATTTGCCCAAAATTTTATACAGCCTTAGTATGATTGGGCTTCATGCCAAGAAGGCCTCTACTAAGCAACTCCCACAACAAAAGGAACAAGGGTTATTCACCATATTTTGTGATTTCCATGTATTACTTGTGAAAATTTCCTCTATTCCCAGTGCCCCGCAATAGCAGCTTTTGCTCCCTACAAGTTTGTGCCCCCTGCAATAGCTTGCGTCAATATTCCTTACCTGGAAGTTATGTTTTGAATAGTTTTTTCGCTTCTCCCCATTCTTCTATGCCCTACAATAGCTCCAAAGCATGCGTTTTAGTTCTCCTTTAGGGGTACCAAAACTGAATGAATAGGAAAGACATGAATGAAGAAGCTCAATTAATGTCCTAGTAAGTGTACTAGAAGTGTTCCTTGCATTTGTAAATGAATTTCTACTAGTTACTATTAGTACATACATATGTTGCTACAAAAACTCTATTTTTTTTAGATATTCCAAATCTTGTATCTGGCTAGTTTTATACGTGCTTTCCTTCTAGTTAGATACCTCATGTACCTTCTAGACATTGTAGAACTAGTCCATTCTTGACAGTAGGGTTTTGAGATAGGAGCCTTTATAAATAAAGGCTACCATTTAGGCCTTCAAACCCTAAAGAAGTACTTTAAGAGAAAAAAATTTAAAGGTTCCTTCCACTTACAACAAAAGGTGGATCCTTTTATCATAACATTGTACTAGAGTGATCCCTTTACACTAGTTATAGAGATGTAGACAAACAAAATAAAGCATCAAATATGAAACAAAATACCTTGATGCGTTATTTTGTGCCCCCTCTATTAATTTTATGGTCTCCTTTAAGTCCTCTATTATTTTTTTCACTGTCATGTCACCTCCAATATTTTTTATGAGGTAGTTGTTAGCTTTACAGCTCATGAATTCATAGAAGGGATGCCATTTAAGAGGGTTTGTATTATTAATAAAGAATTTGGTATGTCTGAAAATGTTGTGTATACAACTTGCATAAACCTAAGGTACTCAGGAAGCTTATCCTAAAAATATTGTGTTTACAACTTGCATAAAACCAAGGTACTCATGTAGATTATCCTGGAATGTCCCGGCTAGCCAAAATCTAGATAGTAAAGAAAAGCAACACAAAGTACATGTATTTAAATTTGATCAAAATGGTATAATGGTTTTGACATGAGTTGAAAATTTGTTTGTTTGTGATGCAGGAGCATCTGAATGAAGAGGCAACAGCTAGGAGATGTTTCTTGCTATTTTTATTTTTGTTTTATTTTGACAAATAGAGAGGAAAACACTTCAAGTTTATGTTTCATTTAGTTTCATTTTGTGTCATTTTAAATTATGGCTAAATCAACCATTGTTAGTTCTTAAATTAGGCAAACAAATTAAGTTAGGACCAGTTAAGAACTGTTTGAAGAAACTGTTGAGCAACTGTTTCATAACTGAGGAACAGTTCCTCGAACTATAAAAGAAAATTGCTGATGATGTATTGAAAATGAAAACAAGAAAGAAGATTAGGGGATTAGCTTAATTAGAGTATGATTGTAAGCCTACGAGCAAGAGAGGAACAAAGGTCACTAATTAGAAGATCAGGCAAGAGAGAGACAAAGAGTCTTGTTATGTAATCATTTGTTGTATAGACATAAACAAAGATTTAATTCCAACACTATGTAAATGTGCATTTTAAGCATCGACTGATAATTTATGAGTATATCAGTGATTTTGTATAACATATGTATGCAGGCAGAGTTTGGCAGGATATACAGTGGAGAAGAACAAGGTAGAGGATCGTAATGGATCTTTGAATCCATTTGAAGGACCAAAGTAAAGTCCTGGAATGATAATGATTTGAGAAACTCGTAGAGGAAAGCTTAGGAGGGAGTTGCACAGCAGGAGAGTGGAAGGACAAGAACCCTAAAGAACCCCTAAAACCACAGAAAACATTGAAAATGGCGTAAAAACCAAAGTAAAGAGATGGATGAAAGATTGCAGAATCAATTCACAGGCATCGTTGGATCCTTATAATCAACAACTAGGATTAAGTCGGAAATATTGTTATAAAGAGGCAGACCTCAGGCCATAGGGAGTCACGACATGTGATCACCGATATATCGCATTGGCAAAAACCTTTGGAAGTCATCGAATGCGCTGTAGAGCCATAACAATTGCGATAAGGCGATAAGAGCAGACATGAAGAGGTTTTGGGCTTGAATTTATTGATGTTTGGGATCCGATCTGTTATCACATATCGGAATCAATGGAGTCATAAGAGCCATGTTAGTGTGATCCACGTGATTGCGATTATGATAAAGGAAAGGTCGCGATAAAGGAATTGGAAGGGCAGACCCAATAGGGTTATATGGGCATACTTAACCTATTTGAGGTTTGGTTTTAATCGCATATCGCATGTGAGAGGCAAAGGAGGCACGTAATGGCTTGATGCAATAATGCGATATAGCGATAAAGGTAAATCTCGAAATATGTGCAAAGACTGTATTTAAGCGGAAAAGGTGTGTTTTAGTGTATTTCCCCTGTAAAGGGTTTATAATAATGAAAGCACCGATATGAAGGATTTACGTGGTAAGTCCGTGAATTACCATAGTTAAAAGAGTGGGGTTGTTTTATATATATATGCAGGCTTTAGGATTGGTAAAAAGTTAATGAAAGGGTTATGAGGGAGAATGAGTCCCGAAAGAAGGAATTATTGAAGGGCTAGGCTATTGTAATGAATTCATTCCATCGGGGTATATTTTGAAGGGGCCTTAACTGTAAAGGTTTGAAGACTAATATACACAGGTAACCCTATTCCAGGTAACCTTGCGTCATTTTGGTATCAGAGTAGGTTTTTCCTTTCTCTCAGTATAGATGGATGCAGGAAGAAGGGGATGAGGAAGAGCCATCAGAAGAGCAGCAGACGAAAGGTTATGAGAAGAGATTAGAAATTTAACTGCACATTTGGCAGTGATGGAAGTAGGGAGGCATAGAGATTCGAAAGGTGGGGATGATAGTGAGGAGGAAAGCGTAGCCACGATAGGTGGGTCAGATGCTGAAGGACGGAAAATTAAGCTGTTGAAGTCAGTTTTGTTGGCTAGCAACAAGCCAAAACTAGAGCTCTCTAATTATGATGGCAATTTGTTCGCAGAGGCATTGTTAGACTGGATAAGTGAATTAGATAAATATTTTGAGTATGAAGAAATCAACGAAGATAAGAGGGTCAGGTTTGCTATCAACAAATTGAAGGGACATGCAGCATTGTGGTGGGATAATGTACATGTAGAAAGGAGGAGATTAAACAAACCCTTGATTAAAAAATGGGATAGGATGGTTGCGAAAATCAAGAGAAAGTTTCTACCTAAATATTATCAAATTGCCCTTTATAGACAGGTATATAACCTGAAGCAGAGAACGATGACTGTGAAAGAATATACTGAAGAATTTTATAAAATTAACCTAAGAGTTGGTTATGTAGAATATACCCTTAAGAAAACAACGAGGTTTGTGAATGGTCTACAAATGGAGATCCTAGACGAAATTAGCATTCTTTCCCCTAAGACCATGGAGGAAGCTTATCAGAGTGCTTTGAAGGCGGAGGAAAAGATCGCTAGGAAACAAAATGCCAAAAGAGGACGTGGTTCTGGTAAAGGTCGAGTACAAACCTTTGGCAGAGGTAAGTCTACCAACAACAATCAAGATGGTAGTAGTTCGAAGACTTCGAGACATAGTGAAAGGGAAGGTAACACCAGAGGAGGAAGGGCATACAAGTGAGGAAGAGGTAATGGTAGAGGTAGATTAAATGCCTATCAGTGTTACAATTGTCACAAGTGGGGACATAGGTCCTTTGAATGTCCTAAAAGCAAACAAATTGGGTAGAGCGAAGCATATGTGCTCAACCCGATGAAGCAGATGCACCACCACAGGAGGTGGAAAATATGCTAAAAACCAAGGAAGCCTTGTTCTTGAACAAGGTATTATTAAAACTAGCTAGGGTAGTAGCTGATCAGACACAGAGGAAAGCATTGTTTTAGACTGTATGTAAGTCGCACGGAAAATGTTGTAAATTGATTATTGATAGTGGGAGCACTGATAATTTGGTAGCTACAGAGATGGTGGAGAAACTGGGTTTGAAGAGAGCAAAATACCCAACTCCATACAGGGTGTCATGGTTGCAGAAGGGACATGAATTGTTAGTTGATGAACAATGCGAGGTAGATTTTCAAATAGGCAAGTACAACGATAAGGTGACTTGTGACACAATGCTGATGGATGTGTGCCATAATCTGCTAGGCAGACCATGGCAATACAATAAAAAGGTAGTCCATGACGGAGTGGAAAATTATTACAGATTTGTCAAAGATGGGATAAAGCATACCTTGGTACCCAAGAAAGAAGAGGAGATATCAGAAACAAGTGGAACGAAAGCATTGCTGCTAGGATGAAAGAAGTTTCTACGATGGACTAAAGAGAGTGAATTGGGTTATGCAGTTGTGAGAAGACCAAGGGCAGTGTTAGTACACACCAACCTTCCTAATTTACCAAAAGAGATACAGAACATGTTGCAAGAATTTAGTGATATTGTGGTAGATGATCTAGCGGACAAATTACCATCGAAGAGGAGCATTAGTCACCATATTGAATTTATTCGAGGAGCCAGTTTTCCAAGCAAGGCTGCCTACTGGATGAGTCCAAATGATAATGAAGAAATCTGGAAGCAGGTGCAGGAGTTGTTGGATAAAGGACTGATTCGAGAGAGTTTAAGCCCTTGTGCAGTTCTGATTGTTTTAGCTCCCAAGAAAGGAGTTGAGTGGAGAATGTGCATGGATTCTCAGGCCATTAACAAGATCACCATCAGGTACAGATTCCCTTTACCTCAGATGGATGATATGATGGATTGTTTGACTAGAGCAGTTCACTTTTCAAAGATAGAGCTGAAATGCGGCTACTACCAAATCAGAATTCGAGAAGGTGACGAGTGGAAGACAACTTTCAAGACTAATTAAGGCTTGTACGAATGGCTGGTTATGCCATTTGGGTTAAGCAATGCCCCTAGCACGTTCATGCGATTGATGAACGAGATGCTGAAGGAATTCATTATTAAATTTTTGATTTTGTATTTGGATGATACACTTATATTCAACAAGATGAAGGAAGAACATTTTCGACACATGAGGTATGTATTGGAAAAATTGCAACAGAATAAATTACTGATAAATTTGAAGAACTGTTCTTTTTTCAAAAAAGTGTTAATTTATTTGGGATTTTTGATTTCTGAGAATGAACTAAAAATGGATCTGAAAAAGGTTGCAGCCATAGTTAGCTGGCCATCTCCCAAAAGTTTGTTTGAGGTACGGAGTTTCCATGGATCGGTGAGTTTTTATCAGAAATTTTTTAAAAATTTCAGTGGGTTTTTTGCACCTATGCTGGACACCATTAAGAAAACAAGTTAGCCTTTCCATTGGATAGAAATGGCAGAGAAGAGCTTTCAGTTACTCAAAAGGAAAATTACTGAAAAACGATTTTGAGATTACTAGATTTTAACAAAGTTTTCCAAGTTCATTGTGATGCCAGTGGGACAGCCATTGGTGCAGTACTCAACCAAGAGGACAAGCCGGTAGCCTATTTCAGTGAGAAACTAAATGAAAGTAGGCAAAAATACACGTCCTATGACAAGGAATTTTATGAAGTGGTTCAAGCACTAAACCATTGGAGACATTATCTGTTGGCCAATGAATTTGTCTTATTTTCAGATAATTCTGCATTGCAGTATATTATGCAGTAGCATATGCTAAACCATAAACATGTGAAGTGGGTGGAGTACTTGCAGATTTTTACATTTGTGTTGAAACATATCAGTGGTCAAGCCAACAATGTGGCAGATGCATTAAGCAGGAAGAATCTGATCCTATAGGAAAGTACCATACAAGTATTAGGATTTGAGCATCCTAAGGACTCGTATGAGGGAGATGTAGATTTTAAGGAAGCTTATGAAGCTTGCCAAAATCCATTGTTGAGAGATAACAGTTCATGGCTGGACTATAACTTGTAGGAAGGATTGTTGTTCAAAGAAGGGCAGTTGTGTATTCCGGAATGTTCTATGAGAGAGAACTTAATCCAGGAAAAGCATAGTGGAGGTTTAGTCGGGCATTTTGGCATAAACAAGACCTTGGATCAGTTGAGCCAGTTTTATTATTGGCTGAAGATGCGCAGAGATTCACAAAGGTTTGTAACTAGATGAAAATATGTGAGCTTGCAAAGGGACATAGCCAAGACATAGGGTTGTATACACCCTTACCAATTCTGAACAGAACATGGGACTCAGTCAGTTTAGACTTTATCTTAGGTCTACCAAAGACACGACAAGGATTCGATTCCATCATGGTGGTGGTGGATCGTTTCACCAAAATGGAACATTTCATTCCATGCAGGAAAACCAGTGATGCCACACATGTAGCGCATTTGTTCTTTATAGAGATAGTCCAATTACATGGCTTGCCAAAGTCTATTGTTTCATATTGAGACATTAAATTTACAGGACATTTTTGGTGAACATTATGGAAAAAATTAGACACCAAACTAAAATTCAGCTCAGCTTATCATCAACAGAACGGTCACCAAACTAAAGCGGTGAACTAAAGTCTGGGAAATTTATTGAGGAGACTGGTTGGAGAAAATTCTCGATAGTGGGATCGTGTGCTTACACAAGAGGAATTTGCTTATAATGATTCGCCCAACCTAAGCACAGGCATTAGTCCTTTCTGGATCCTATACGGAATGCATCCATGTGGAGTACATGAGTTACGGGATTTGGGAAAGTTGGAGTGCAGGAGTGCTGAGGGTGAAGATTTCGCAAAGGCAATCAGTGATTTGCATGTACAGGTGGAATTAAAATTAAAGAATAGTAGCCAAAGATACAAGCAAAAGGTAGATTTGAAAAGGTGAGAGGTGCAATTCAACGTAGGAGACCCAGTATTAGCACACCTACACAAAGAGAGGTTTCCTAAAGGCGAGTACAACAAGTTCAAATGGAAAAAGATTGGGCCTTGCAGGATTCTTCGGAAATTTTTTGCAAATTCTTATGAATTGCAGTTTCCCCTAAGTATTGGAATTTCACCCATTTTCAATGTAGTAGGCCTGTACACCTACATTGTAGTAGAGGATGAAGACAGTTCAAAAAGATGAACATGGGACACCTAGAAAGAGAATGATACGTGGATTTGACAAATGCCCCCAGCAAAGCCTCTAGAGATCGTATAGATCCTAGATACCCACATGGCTAGACGGACTCGACAGAAGGAATATTTGCAGTACCTAGTCAAGTGGAAGGGTCATCCTATTGGAGATAGTTCTTGGTTAGATGCTGGCCAGATTCAGAGCCTTAGGTACTCTATTGAAGAGGTCATGGACAAGAGCTATGAATTTCATTTACTGTGGGAGCCTGATGCAGGAGCATTTGAATGAAAAGGCAACAGCTGGGAGATGTTTCCTGATATTTTTTTTTCGTTTTATTTTGACAAATAGAGAGGAAAACACTTCAAGTTTATGTTTCATTTAGTTTCATTTTGTGTCATTTTAAATTAAGGATGAATCAGCCATTGTTAGTTCTTAAAATAGGCAAATAGATTAAGTTAGGATTAGTTAATAACTATTTGAAGAAACTGTTGAGCTACTGCTTCATAACTGAGGAACAGTTCCTCAAACTACAAAACAAAACTACCAATTATGTATTGAAAAGGAAAACAAGAAAGAAGAGTAGGGTGTTAGCTGAATTAGAGTATGATTGTAAGACTATGGGTAAGAGAGGAACAGAGGTCACTAATTAGAAGATCAGGCCAGAGAGAAACATAGAGTCTTGTTATGTAATCATTTGTTGTATAGACATAAACAAAGATTTAATTCCAACACTGTGTAAATGTGCATTTTGAGTATCGACTGATAATTTATGAGTATATCAGTGATTTTGTATAACATATGTATGCAAGCAGAGTTTAGCAGGATACACAGTGGAGAAGAACAAGACAGAGGATCATAATGGATATTTGAATCCATTTGAAGGACCAAAGTAAAGTCTTGGAATGATAATGATTTGAGAAACCCACAAAGGAAAGCTTAGGAGGGAGTTGCGCAGTAGGAGAGCAGAAGGACGAGAACCCTGAAGAACCCTAGAAACCACAGAAAACATTGAAAATGACGTAAAAACCCAAGTAAAGAGACAGACGAAAGATTGAAGAATTGATGCACAGGCTCTGTTGGATCATTATGATCAATAACCAAGATTAAGTTGGAAACATTATTATAAAGAGGGCGACCTTAGGCCATAGGGAGTTGCGACATGAGATCACCGATATATCGCGTCAACAAAAACCTTTGGAAGTCATCGAACCAGCCGTAGAGCCATAGCAATTGCGATAAAGCAATAAGAGAGGACCCAAAGAGGTTCTGAGCTCAGTTTTATTGAATTTTGGGATCCAACGTGTTATCGCATATCGGAAGTGATGGAGTCCTAATGTTGCAGGAGCATCTAGGCCTAGCCAGCAATGTGATGGTGTGGTCACATGTTGTGGCTAATGAAAATTTGGAGGAAGACTTGGTTGTTTAATTTTATTAATTGTAAAGTATGTAAGTAGTTAATTATTGCCTAATTCTGAACAGAATTGGGAAATAAGTGGCAAGTGATCCTCGCTATGTGGTGATCAAGCCAAGTAGTTTAGTTTGTTTAGATTAGGATAGGATTTTATTTCTAAATGTGTCATCTATTCCTCCTATTATGGAGGAGATGGTTAGCTTAGACATATATGTATTTTCTTGTCTTTCCTAAAAGCAAGAGGGAGATAGGATTCGCGATGGAATTGTAAGCCTATGGGTAGATTAGGAACAGAGGCCACTAATTTGGAGAATTAGGCCAGAGGGAGAAGATTTAGGCGAGGATTGAGTAGAGCAAGAGTAAGTATAGTGTGTTGATTATATTTTGATAACATAGATCTTTCATTTGTGTAATTAGGCCAAGGTGAGGCTCTGTAATTATCTTATTATGAATGAATGATTGTTGTGTTTATGATTGATTATCAGGCCTGCGGGAACCCTTGTATGCTTTCAGATTCTTTGTATTCAGGCCGGGTGATTATCCCTTTGTTTTGTTATGTTTAAACGCCTAGATCATGTGATTGATAGAATTCGTGGCTTTATTTTAAATATCATTTTTTGATGTGGGTCGGCGAAGTCTTTTTATATAGTTTTGGTTCCGCAAGCAAAAAACCCAATTTACACTAAGAATGAGCGCAAAATAGAGAACCTAATCTGAAATCCGGATTTGAAATTTTATAAAAGGTTGCTTATGTCCATATCGAGTCTGGAAGACTGATCAGATTAGCGCTTTGAAGAGGAAGGACCTTGGCAATTGAATTCGCGATTTGCAATCGATTGATTCAATCGTGACCATTAGATCGTAGGAGCGGTTGCACAGCAGTAGAAGTGGTTTTCGGGCAAGCGAAAGGCCATAAGTTGTATCGAAAGTTAGACCTCTGATCCCATTCACCCTTTGACTTGTACCAGCGAGGGTGAATAGTGAAACTGCTTTATCGAGTGGTTAATCCTCGTATTAATTGTTTGTCTAAAATAATATGTGGGTCGTCGGATCCACTAGGCGTAGATCGATGGTGGAGAATCGGCAAGCCAATTTAAATGTTCAAGGTGAATGCTGACCGTTGCATTGGAAAAGGGAATGAATGGTGGAGATCAACTAATCGGAGATCAATGATCGAAGTACGGAGTAGGAAGGTGATGGACCAAAGGACAGATCTGCTGATATATATGAACGCGGATGTATAAAATTTGAGATCCGGATATATGTGTGGAGTGGAGTTTTCCCGTGTATTTCCACACTTCTATGTATTGCGTTAAAAAGTATTGATTGGGGTTTCTTTTGGTTAAAGTGATAATGAAACACTTCCGATAGTGTAATGACCCCGATAGCGTAAGTGGTCCCGTTTTTAAAGGAAAGGCACTGAATTAACGCTTCCGACATGTATATGTGCCATGAAGCTTTGAAGGTTTATTAGGGTGATATAATCTCGATAAGGAGTTATGGTGTGGAAGCCATATGGTTGCATTATTTTTAGTATTAGAGTAGGAAAAAGGGATGAAAATTTCCTACGAGAAGGATGTGTTTCTTATGAAGATTTATGATACAAAAGGTATGAAATTTGCAGTAGTTGAATGAATGACAATGTTGGGCAGAGGACTACAGCAGTAAGACTATAGAAGAACTTTTGGAAGTTCTTAGAGATTGTAGCAGAACCTCATTCCAGTTGAGGCTTGGAATAGATAGGGACAGAAGAGTCCTTAAGACTAGTGGGTGGAGCAACCAGAGAGTGAGAGAGCAAGATTGCTCAGTGCAAGTTCTAAGCAAAGAAGACTTGGAGACCAGGCATAGGAGAAGCTTGGTGAGAAGATCAACATAGAAGGAAGTTGATTGGTCACAGGTGTAGAGCTCACATAGAAGAGAAGATGTTTATGGAAAGTCATATGGAAGGTTCAGAAGAAGGCTACAAGATGGAGGAGAAGGATGCTCAAACAATCCATAGGAAATAGATGAGTCAAGCAGAGATTGACAAGGAAATAGTTGAGATAAGAGAAGAACTCGATGCGTTGGTAATACTGCTAGAGGAGAACCAAAGACAAGGTTGGGTCTTGAAGAGGAAGCTAGTGAAGTGGCCTAAGTTGTAGAGAAGGCTGCAACAAGAACAGGTAAAGTGGTTGATGAAAAACCTTAGAGAAGCATAGGTAGAAATGGAATTTTCCATTTGTAGACTAGAACAGGGTGAAATGTTTGGTGAAGAGGATAATGGGAGATCAGCTGAAGATCTCATGGACTATGGGCATAGTTTAGAACAATTCGAAGATATGATGACAAGGGAAGAAGATGAGGAAATGAAGCCTTGTGATTTTAATTCTCATAGTTTGTGTATGTTGGCAGGATATGCAGAGAATGATGGATAGTTTGGTGAAACTGTCGCAAACAGGAATGAAGCTCTTGAGGTGAATTATGATGGAGGATGCCTTTTAGAGGAAGAAGGTGTTGATTTATTGCAGCAGAAAGAGTTCATAGATGAAATTCTGTTTGGTGTAAGACAATCAGATGAAGTTGATATGGACCAGAAGTCTAATGAAAATGCCATAGTGGTATTCCAAGAAGGTAAACAAATGAATTTGTTTAATGAAATTGATGAAAGAAGTTTGCAATATGATAGTGCAGAAAATAGGATAACTCAGGGGGATTTCCAGAAAAAGAATGTAGCTGAGAATGGAAGTTGTGATGAACTGCTAGAGAGATTTCACAAGGAAATAAAATTCTTGGAAAGATTGCTCAAGGAACCTGAAGGAGAAACAAAGCTTTCAGAACCTGATAAAGAAGAGATTATGGTTACTATGCATGATGAGGATGAAATGTCTCTAACATTTATAGAGTTAAGTAAATGTTTAGACTCTTTAGTTAATGATGTGACTGTAGGTACAAAAGACAACATAAATAAATATGATGCTAAAATCAGAGAAATTTAGTAGAGATTATTTGAAGGTGAAATGGAAGATCAGGAACAACAAGGAAGTTATGTCCTCAGAGACATAAGGGGGACATAAGTATTAATCCAGTAGGATAAAGGTGGAAGAAACCAACAATTTAAAAGAGATGATCAGCTACATGAGAGTGAATTTGAGGAAGGCACTAGATTACAAAAGTATAGCAACCGGCAACAGAATGAAGAACAAGAGATTAGTCTAGCGGTACAAAGAAAGACAAATGAAGACCAAAGATACAGATGGAGAATGAAGAAACGGGTCAAGTGGAAGCTATTGCAACAGAGGTGGAATGGCAAGCTGATGAACGAGTTCAGGGAACTTGAACAAATTCATATTGATTTGTTAGAGAAGAAGAGACTAAAAGGAATTGAGTCACAACAAAGAGGATCTGATGAAATCTAGAAGATCTATGATGGAAGATTGGTGCTTGAAGCATCAAAAAAGGATGAAAGGTATTGTATTTTGAAAACTGAAAGTTGTTGTGTGTTTGCAAGTTATGTAAACTCGAGGCAAGACAAGCAATTATTGGAAACTACTATATTAACATGTGAAGAGATGACTACTCATAGTCATATGAAGAATAAGGAGAAAAGTTATAGTCAAGTGAAGGAAGATGTCTAGTTAGATGACATCCAAAAGATAAGTCAAATGGAGGATGGCAAAGAAATGATTTTTCAGAAGTTAGAAGAAGGAAATTCACATACTCTTCTGATGCAGATGAAAGGGCAGCTGTTAAACATAACTATAGTGAACTATGCAGATATTAGACAACTATTGAAGACTGAAGCCAAAGGAGAGCAATTACTGAAGGTTGATATAGAGGAATTTGTAGATATTAAACAGTTATTGAAGATTATTGACCTTGAAGAAAGCCAGAGTAAAGAAGGACTATATCAAAAAGTAGTTGTCAGAAATGTTGGAATAATGAGGAAACATGGTAAAGCATTTGTGTTCAATGAATTTATTGATTCTGGTGAAGATTTATATGTAGGAACAAGGCAATGTGGAGTGAATTTGAAACAAGGAGGTGATTCTAAAGATCAGATCAAAGTAAGGAAGGATGAGATTAGAATGTCTCAGGAAGATGGAATGATGTTGAAATTACAGTATGAAACTGTTGAACTAAAGATGAGTTTAAGAGATGACAGTAACAAGATTACTATTGTACAACGGGGAGTTATTGATGAAGGAAAGGCTGAAAATGACATATCAGAAGTAGACAAGTATGATACCATGATCCTTAAAGGTGGAGAAATTAACTTATTAAAAGAAGAGGTATTCCAAGTACCTAACCAAGCAGGAAGAATTCTTAGGTATATTGAGAATTGAAGTAAGAAGTGGTGAAGCAATGAATGAGAAACCAGAAGAAGGAACTAAAATTATTGCAAGGGATCAATGGAGATGGCATTTGTACATTTTAGAAATGTATATGAAAAAATATTGGCACAAGGATTATGATGTTCTTATGTAAGAACACTTTCAGTTGCAGGCGGATAGTATTCATCATATGAGAAGTCAAGTGGACAAAGGAATTGATGAGTTGTGTAAAGTCATAAAACAACATTCCAATAAACTAAATAGAGGACAAAAGAAGGAAGGAAGATTGGCTGGAAAGAATGGTACAGGTGAAGGTAATGGTAAATTGAAAATTGAGTGTGGAAGCCTGACATAAATTGTGATGATGAGCAAAAAGAAGTAAGATACATGAAAAAGACAACAGCAGACAATGAGAGCATAGCTAATGGGACACTACAGCATAAAGTATGGAGACTGAAGAATGACAATAAAAAACAATAGTGACCAAGGACAGACTACTGAAAAAAGTATGGGATCTAGGAGGACACACATCAGAAGCACATGATTAGGAGATCATGATTATTTTTAACCTTGGGAGTCTGATGCAGGAGCATCTAGGCCTAGCGAGCAATTTGATGGTGTGGTCACATGTTGTGGCTAATGACAGTTTGGAGGAAGACTTGGTTGTTTAATTTTATTAATTGTAAAGCATGTAAGTAGTTAATTATTGCCTAATTCTCAACAGAATTGGGAAATAAGTGGCAAGTGATCCTCCCTGCATGGAGATCAAGCCAAGTAGTTTAGTTTGTTCAAATTAGGATAGGATTTGATTTCTAAATGTATCGTTTATTCCTTATATTGTGGAGGAGATGGTTAGCTTAGACATATATGTATTTTCCTGTCTTTTCTAAAAGAAAGAGGGAGATAGGATTCACGATGGAATTGTAATCCTATGGGCAGATTAGGAACAAAGGACACTAATTTGAAGAATCAGGCTAGAAAGGAAAGATTTAGGTGAGGATTGAGTAGAGCGAGAGTAAGTATAGTGTGTGGATTTTATTTTGATAACATAGATCTTTCATTTGTGTAATCGGGCCAAGGTGAGACTCTATAATTATCTTATTATGAGTGAATGATTATTGTGTTTATGATTGATTATCGGGCCTCTGGGAGCCCTTGTATGCTTTCAGATTCTTTGTATTCAGGTTAGATGATTATCCCTTTGTTTTGTTATGTTTAAATGCCTAAATCATGTGATTGATAGAAGCCATGGCTTTATTTTAAATATCATTGTTTGATGCAGGTTGGCAAAGTCTTTTTACATAGTTTTGGTTCTACAAGCAAAAAACCCAGTTTACACTAAGAATGAGCACAAAACATAGAACCAGATCTGAAATCTGGATTTAAAATTTTATAAAAGGTGGCCTATATCCATATCGGGTCTGGAAGACTGATCAGATCAGCGCTTTCAAGAGGAAGGAGTCTGGCAATTGAATTTTCGACTTATGATTGGCTGATTCAGTCGTGACCGTTGGATCGCGGAAGTGGTTTCACAATAGTAGAAGTGGTTTTTGAGCCAGTGAAAGGCTGTAAGATGTATGAAAGGTTAGACCTCTGATCGCATTCACCCTGTAACATGTAGCAGCGAGGGTGAATAGGAAAACCGCTTTATCGAGCTGTTAATACCCGTATTAATTTTCTGCCAGAAATAGGATGTGGGCCATCGGATCCACTACATGTAGATCAACGGTGGATAATTGGTGCGGCAATTTAAATGTTCAGAGTGAGTGCTGACCATTGGATTGGAAAAGGGAATGAACTATGGAGATCAACCGATCGTAGATCAGTGATCAGAGCACACAGTAGGAAGGCGATGGACCAAAGGACAGATCCGCCGATATATATCAACGTGGATGTATAAAATTTGAGATCCAGATATATGTGTGGAGTGGGGTTTTCCTGTGTATTTTCGTGCTTCTATGTATTGCGTTAAAAAGTATTGATCGGGGCTTTTTTTGTTAAAGTGATAATGAAACACTTCCGATAGTGTAATGACCCCGATAGCTTAAGTGGTCCCATTTTTAAAGGAAAAGCAATAAATTAACACTTCTGATATGTATCTATGGCATGAAGCTTTGAAGGTTTATGAGGGTGAAATAATATTGATAAAGAGTTAGGGTGTGGCAGCCATATGGTTGCATCACCTAAGAGCCATGTTAGTGTGATCCTCGCGATTGCGATTGCGATAAAGGAAAGGTCACGATAAAGGAATTGGAAGGGCAGACCCAATAGGGTTATATGGGCGTGGCTAAGTTATTTGAGGTCCAGTTGTAATCGCATATCACATGCAAGAGGCAAAGGAGGCATGTAATGGCTTGATGCCATAATACGATATAGCGATAAAGGTAAATCTCGGAATATGTGCACACCGTATTTAAGTGGAAAAGGTGTGTTTTAGAGTATTTCCCCTGTAAAGGGTTTGTCATCATTTCACCGTTATTTAAGGTAGTAGCATCACTCTAGAAGGAAATCTGGCACTTGGACTTGGTTTCTAGAAGCTCCAATATGGATTTGTATTGGGAAAATTCCACCAAGCTTGCACGTGTGGACCTCTAATTGGACTTGGTTTCTAGAAGCTCCAATATGGATTTGTATTGGGCAAATTCCACCGAGCTTGCACGTGTGGACCTCCAACAAGAGATCAGAGGAAAAATACAATAATTTTGACTAGCTAACTTCAAACTCATTTTCTGACCAAATGAAAAAACGTGGGTTTATTTCAAAATGAGCCCTATGACGTTCTAGCTCAGAAATTTCCTCGAATTTCTTACAATTTGAGAGATTCTTGGGGTTCTTTGGAGCCCTATTTTTAAGATTGCGTGAGTAAATGGTTTTGTAATTTCACATTCAACACTTAGTGACTGAAAACATTGGAACATGTTGTTCTTTAGTGAATTTATGGCATGGAGATCATTCTTATCATAACTGGGCAGATTTTTTATCCATGGATCCATCAAATAAGATTGGATTTTATTTTCAAAACTAATCTACAAATATCTCATGACTAGAACTTAAACAGGAAAATTTTTGAGTTTGTTAATTGCCTAAAAACTGTATAAATTACAGTCTCTTTGATGAGAAGAAGGATCATATGTAAATGATGAATATTAACTTGTAATTGTTGTTTCTATTTGAAGAAGAATAACTCTATTTTTTTTTCTAGTGAATTTAATCTTTGATCTGATGCAACACTGAATGAAATTGGTGATTTAAATCAAGTGATATGAGTTTAATATTCCTCACCCTCATCAGGAGGGCCCCTTATGGAGTTTTGAGACAATATAGTTGTCATTTTAATTTCATTTTTTTCAGTATTTGCTTCGATTTAATTTTTCAATCTCTTTTGATGTTTGAATTCTTTGTTTTCAATATAATTTTCTTACATGCTTTCTATTTGTTATAGGTCGAGTGCTCAATATAAACTATAAAATTCAAAAACACTTTCCTCGAAGTATTTTCTTTCATTTTCATGGTTGTTGTAGTCATTATTTTATATATATCATTGGTTCTCAATAGAATACACACATTAGTAATATTTGGAGACTCTTGCACTTGAATTCCAAGATCATTGTTTTTTCACTACTTTCTGTAATAGTTTACAATTCCAAGTTTTTAGAATAGTTGTGCTTTCAATTTGATAGTTATATTTCATTTCAATAGTTTAGATTAAATTTATTTCAAGTGTCATAAATTAAAATTAGAGTAGAATTGTTTTACAGTTCATAGAATAAATTTCCTTTTTCAGGTTGGTTAGGTAGATTTCCTTTCATTGTTTAATAGAATAGAGTTTAATTTATGTTCAGTAGAATAGATTTTAATTTCTTGTCCAATTAGAATATATCTCGAAATTTTCATAGTATAGATTGCTTTAAAAGTTCATTTAAGTTTCAAAGTTTTCATTTTGAATTCATTAGCCTTTTAAGACAAAACATGTGCATATGCTTATCAAAATTTAATCATAAATAGGTTTAAATACTCATGTGCAATTAGATTAGTTTCTTTGAATTTAAAGTAGATATCCTAACACATATAGTGCACATATACTTCACAAGTTCACTAAACCCGAGTTTGAAAATTAATTACATGTAATTTAATAGTCAATTAAGTTATCCAACATTTTGGCCTTGTTGCCGAGAAGGTATACATAGGTGTTAGCTTTAAGTTTCATCTCATTATTAGTTGCATCCATTTAGTTTCACAAGCTTAATCTCATTTTAGTACATACTAGAGGTATATTCATTAAAGAAAAAGTCAAAAAGACTTCAATCACCTACCACACACACTAAATCATGTGGTGCAGTAAGAGCTAGATCACCTTCCACATCCTGAATTCATATTTTTGCAAGTAGAAGAATAGGTTGAAGGTATGGATGGAAATAATGTTAACGAGGAAGATCCTTTTGGAATTCCCATTCAAGAAACTAATATCAATGTTCATATGAAAAAAATCACTTTACCCATACTTCCTAGATTCAAAGGTATGAGATCAAAAGAACCGAACAACTTTCTTTTCGAATTTGAAATACTTTGTAGATATTTTGGCTACTCATTGCACACTCAAAAATTGAGTTTGTTTCTAGAAACATTGAAGAATAAAGCTCTTATATGGTTCATGAATTTAGGAAAAATTCCTATAAGGACATGGGATGATATGAAATATGTATTTTGGAAAAATATAAATGTTAGTGCATACACCAGGACCTTATAAATGAAGTCTTTAAGATGAAACAAAAAGAGGATGAATTCCTAGAATATTTAGTGGAGAGGTTTAATTATCATATCATAAGATCTAAATTACATGATTTAGAATTAGATACATTAAAATCTCTCCTACTAAAAGCTATAAGGGATGAAAGGATTAATCTTCTTAACCTAATGAGAAAAAGAGATTTCTCTGAATTGTCATTTCAAGAGATTTGTGAATTGTGCAAGAACATATCAAGAGGAAAAGAAAAGTATGGAAGATACCCTCAAGATCTAGTTATGGCTAGAGTAAGTAAGTCGCCATCAGGATTGGTAAGTCAAAATGAACTTAACAATTTACTAGCAATTCTTGGTAATATAAATGATAAAAAGAATATGCTAAGAATGAAAAACAGGTAAAAGGTTGAGAGTGCTGCTTCATTTATATTTTTCCCTAAATGTAGAAAGAAATATTATTTGCATGAATGTCCACTTGATAACATTAAAATTTATGAAAATTTTGCAGGATCACATACTACTAAAGTTTCCCATCATTACCAAGGATAAAGGCAGTTTACCAGGGAGAAAATCAAACACCAGAACAATCCTGTTATGTAGCTCTAAGAACACCATGGGAGTCTATCAACCTTTTATGATGCAAGATATTAATTCTCAATTTCATGGTTCTGTACAAAAATCTCAAAGTAATTGGAAAACACATTTGCCTTGTCAATCTTGGCCATCTCAATCCCAACCACAAAACCAATCTTGCCATCAAGATTCGCAATAACCTTACAAAGAAAATCCACCATATCCTGAATATTTTCCTTATTATCCTCAATACCAATATCAATGTTATCCATACCATTCACCTCAATCACAACATCAGTTTCACCCTTAGATGACCTCAATTTAGCCTTTCCTAGTCAACTACGGGCACAACCATTTCAAATCCCCTATAATAAAACACCTCAATCTACTTACGATGTGGAGGTATTGCGAAAATGATGTCCAACTATCATTGAAGAAAAGAAGAAGAAGAAGAAGAAGAAGAAGAAGATAAGGTCCAAGAATCATGGATTCCTATTAAAGACGAGCATTTATTGGAAACCGAGATTGAAAAGTTCTTTGCATGCCTATCACAAGATTCTATGAACGGGAATTATATCTATGAGGACTTGCAAGGAATGACAGAAGGCAGCCAAGAAAGACATGATTACATTGAATCTTGGCTCAAGATAGCCATCGGATCCTAGTACTCAATTCTTTAGTATTTTATGACATCATCTCAATCATGGAAGTTCGTCTCTCATATACAGGTATATATCAAAGTGTTTCTTTCAAACCTTCATATGAGTTTATCTATCATCTTGTTATACATATGGTTTCATTGGAATTATTCCTATACTCGAACAAGATTTATTTTTCAAGTAGGTTACGACATATAAAAAAGAGAAAAAGGAAAAAACTAAGTAAAGAGAAAAATAAGCCCTGTTGTGAAAATGAGCCGCTTGGCACAATTAGACATGAGATATTCTTGAAAACTAGGCAACTAGCGAGCAAATTTCACAATAATTTTTGCAACTTCATGACGGTTTCAATATTTTATTATGGTTCTTCAAATATTTTTGTATTATGCACGAGTTGGCTGATGTGGGATTCCTTAAGGCCCACCTTCCAATAGATCTTGCCGCATCGACTTCAACACCTTATCTGGGATCAATATTAGAAATTTTTTGAGGGCCTTGGAACTTGCATTCATCAATGGAAAGCCTCCTTATAGAAAATAATGGGAATAGGAAAACATCTTTTGATTGTGATATCTTGCAGGTGACTCAGCCTCAACACATTCATTCATCCCTGTCAAGATGCACTTAAGTACCTTGACACTCATTTACATTATTTGTTAGTTGTCTTTCATTGGTTAATGATTGTCATTAGCGATCGGTAATCTAATCATTTATTTCCATGCTCGACTTCAACACATTCATTATCATGGTAAGAATTGTACCATGTATTTTGGTTTTGATGAGGACTATATGGCTTAATAGAATCAACAACAATTTACAACAGTTGATTTTATGGTTTTAAAAAGTTTCTTGTAGAAACATGTTATTCTTTTGTTCCAATAAAATATGTCATCCAATAGCAGAATGAGGGCACTTCCTTCAATTCCTTTTCCAGAAAATCAATAAAATTGGATGTATTTCAATAAATCTTCAATCAAATTTCATGGTATCTAATTCATCATACATCACACAACCCAAATCATCATATTAGACCCAGAGAAAAAAACTTTAGAAAGAGATTGACATTTTCTGCAACAGCTACATAAAGTTGCATTTTCTACAACAACTATTGTAGTCCCTTGTTCTTTTTACTGTAGTAGCTTGTTCCAGAGAAGTTTTTGCACAACTACTACAAGAAGTTAGAGCATAAATAAAAAAAATTGAGATACTAGGTTTTCTTGGAGTATGATAAATTAAGTAAGTCGTGGGTAGAATTCAAAAAGAGTGCAATTTTCTAGGACCTTTCAATGGGGTTTTTAAGGTGGATTTTCATTTTCACTACTGTGCACACATCAAGATAGAATTTAGTATTTTTATACAAGAATATCTTTTCTTCTTCGAAATGGGATTCTGAAGGCATGTGGCAGTAAAAAATGTGAAAATGCACTATTTCCCTTTTTAAGCACTCAATTTGGCCTTAAAATGAGTTCATGGCATATGTTTTTTGTTCAACATTGGGTAGCGTGAAGGGTGAAATAGGGTAGAAATTGATTCGATCATATCTTACAAACCATGCATATGTTGAATTCATTGACCTTTTTAGAAAAAAACATGTGGATATTCTTACTAGAATCTAGTCATAAATAGGTTTAAATCCTCATGTGCAATTAGATTAGTTTCTTTGAATTGAAAGTAGATATCCTGGCACATATAGTGCACATATACTTTACAAATTGACGAAGCCCAAGTTTCATAATTAATGACAAGTAATTTAATAGCCAATTAAATTACCCAATAGTAAGACCATATATTTTGGCTTATAAGAGAAAGACCACAATAGCCCAATAATCCAAATACCTTAACTAGGAACATCAGAAAATGTGAGAACGTGACTTGGGATAGTTCTGGTAGAGAAGCCATCCTTCAAGAGCTCCATGAGGCAAAGTTTCCTCCCAAGGTGCCAACAATAATAATTTTGTTGCATGAACTAGGTGACAAAACACATAGGAATACAAAATAAATTTAAAAGATTAATGCTCTATCTTGATGACATCTTTATTAGGATATGTATTGCGAACAAATTAACCAAGGTATGGAAATATCAATGAATATCTTCAACACATTGTTATCACAAGTATCAACAAAACTAAAGTTATTAATAATTTCATTAATAAACAAAGCAATGTTTCGGAGCACTAGGTTCATATTATTTTTAACATTGTGATTGTGAGATCCAAACTTTGAAGATATAAAAATTTGAGTATTGACATCACTATTCAATTCACTGATTGTATCTGGTGCTTCACATACCATTGTTGAGTTTATTGATTTGGTTTCTTCACAATCAAGAATGGGAATTTAGCATCATCTGATTTGTAATTGTTGATGCTACCCATAATTGCCTTGCAATAAAGGAAAAATTTTCACTCTCAATCTAGGAAACCAAAAAAACTTCACTGACATTGAACTGAGTATATGATTGGTAAGGGAAGATATTGGGTATCTCCTAATGGCTCCATGTCCATGAATTTCAGCCAGAAGGGGATTTACCTTCATCTTGTCAACAACTTCATATAAGCTTCATAGAGAGAATACCATGCATCTCATATCACCATTTTAGTTTCCACATTGAACAACTAAATATTAAAACACTATAACTATTGGGAAATTGAAAGAAAATAGTGGCTAGTATGCATAGTAATAAATTATTTCAATGTCAACTACATATATATTAATATATCAGCTGCCTAGATCCACCAAGTGCCTAGAGGGATCAAATCTCTTTTCACTCAAAAAGATGTTTGCATCTCAAGGGATTTGATCCCTCTTGGAGCTTGGTATATCGAGAGTTAAAATGGATCTAGGCTACAGGTTGTAAAAAAAATTATGACTTAAGTTTTTTAAATTTGACAATAAATCATATTTTATAAACCAATATTGAATTAATTAAATTGTATTTTTAAATAATTACCTTTTGATAATATTTTATATTAAGAATGGAATGAGTTACACATTTTGGTCTTTCAAAGGACTAACTAAATTATTTTATCATTGTGAGTATTGAAATATTTTACTAATTAAGTTAGATTGAATATGAATGAGCTATCTAAGAAATATAATTTTTTTAATCGTAATTTTTTCTCATAGTTTCAACCATACTAAATTTTGTAAGTTATAAAAATATCTTTATATTCTTTTTTAAAGTTGTTTTATATGCAATTTCGTCAATACAAGTTTGATATAAATTCACCAATACATAATCTATAATAAACATTATTTCATAAAAATAAACATCTTGATGATAATCCTCTAACAAAAATAAGCATCATCTAAGATACACTTTCAAATCCACATTTAGTAGCACATATAGATGTCTTTAGCTAGCACACAAATCTAATAATTTAATAGGGCATCATCATTGTGATCACATCTAATAAAACACAATTGTAATCTAACATCATCATGACACACATCCTCAAATTAATATAAATCTCATGTCAAATAACTGCTATCATGTACACATTCAATGGGGAAGTGATGAAAACACACGATGCATAAGCATAGTTGCTTGGAATGAATAAGTTCTTTATATTGTAGGATTAGTCAAGGAAAATGAAGGCCATAATAGCTACATTTAGTCTTAAAGGTAAACCATATATCTGGTGGGAAGATGTAAGAAAGTTAGATATATTTATGAGGAGGAGTTGACTTGGAGTGAATTCGAGAAACTAATTTCAAGAAGAAGTATCTATGAGAGAGGTACTACGACTACAGGGGAAAATAGTTTTATGAGCTTAAGATGGGTTCTATGGTTGATAAGTAGTACACTAACAAATTTCTTTATCGCGATATGTGCCTCACCTCAAGGAGGATAAGGCCAGGATTCAAATATTCATCTGTGGATTTCTGATAGGATTCAAAGATGGGATTGAGTTTGATGAGCCTATGTCATTAGAAGAGGCCATCTCAAAGCTAAAACATTGTTATGAGAGATCAAAGTGCAAATCTGAGACTAAGAAGGACTCAGAAGGTAATGATAAGAATAAATGGAAATGGGATAAGAACCGAGAAAGGCCTCATGACACAGGTAACAAAGAGAATGCAACAATACATAATAATTTCAATGCACCTAACAAAGGGTAGGGATTTCATTTTGAGGAACAGAACAAGGTTGCAAGTTGGAAATCTATAAAATGTTGGGCTTGTGGCAAAGAGCATCGCAAGAGAGATTTTCCATAGTATCATGGTGATAGACCACAGATATAAAGTGCTCAAGAAGCACAGATAGTGGGTGATGTTAGACAGAGTGTTCCTCAGATTTATGCGTCATTGGATAACAAGAAGGAAGATCACTGAACATCTATTATTGATATGGAATGAAAGCTTTTTGATCAATTTTTTTATATTTTGATTTACCATGGATCTGATTATAGTTATGTTAATCCTGACTCGGTGGATATGACTGGTTTGAATACAAAAGTGCATGCATAATCTTGGTTAGTATAGTTGGATACAAGTAGCAAGAAGCAAGTGTATCATTGGGTAAGAGCTTGTGCATTTGATTTGAATGGTATGTCTACATTAGCACATCTGAATGTATTATCGTTGGGTTCATATAACATGCTTTTGGGTATGGACCAGTTGTATCTCCATAGGACCAAGGTGGACTGTTATGATAAATGCTGAGCCCTTGGATGATAATGGAGAACAAAGAATTTTGCAGGGTAAAAAGAAAGCGACATTAGTTAGGATGATGACAACTATGCAAGAAAAAAGCAGTCGCAGAAAATGATGTGTGTTATTTGTAGTGTGTATTTCTAGTGATAAATGTAACGAAGTTGAGGATGTTGATGTTTTGAGCAGGTATCCGATTTTACAACAGTTTCAAGATGTATTTGTCGCAGATATTTCAAAGTTTCTACCTCAAAGGGATGTTGAATTTTCTATTGAGTTGGTACGAGAGGTGGCACCAACATAAAAAGAACCATACAGGATGATTATTCTAGAGTTAGTAGACCTAAAGTTGTATTTGAAGGAATTTCTTGCCAAGGGATACATTAGGACAAGCGTATCACCATGGGGTGCACTGGCATTGTTTGTGAAAAAGAAGGATGGTACTCTCAGGCTATGCATTGATTACAGGTAGTTGAATAAGGTGACCATTAAGAATAGGTCTATGTTGTCGAGGATTGATGATTTGTTTGATCAGTTGAAGCGAGAAACAATGTTTTTGAAGATTGATCTGAGATAGGGATATTGTCAGGTACGTATTAAAGAAGATGACATTCATAAGACCATGTTCCATACAAGGTGCGAACATTATGAGTTTTTTGTAGTTCTATTTGGTTTGACTAATGCTCTAGCTATGTTTATGTGTTTAATGAATAATGTGTTGCGTCCTTATTTGGACAATTTTTTTATTGTGTTCATTGATGACATCTTGATATACTATAAAAATGAATAAGAATGTGTTGAAAATTTTGTAGCAGTGTTGATATTTCTAAGAGAGCATCAACTGTATGTTAAGCTTAGAAAGTGCAGTTTCTTTTAGACATAGGTGCATTACATGGGACATGTTGTTTCCAAGGAAGGCATAGCAGTAGATATAGAGAAGATAAGGGATATCATGGAATGGGAATCTCCTAAGAATGTGGATGAGGTAAGATAATTTATGGGTTTAGTAGGTTACTACAGGAGGTTCATCAGGAACTTCCCTCACATTGCATATTTTATCACATCATTGCAATGAAAATGTAATAAGTTTGAATGCATAGAAGAATGTACAACAAGTTTTGTATCTTCATGGATGGACATAAGAAGTTTGAATTGACAGAAGAAGTTTGAATACAACAAAAGAATGTGCCAAAAGTCATGTCATCATTGTCATATCATTCTAGACCTATTCTCTAAAATTGTATCTTTCGTTAACTTTGCCTATTAAAACATATGGTGCCAAAATCCTCCAGAGAAGTTAGGGCTTATTCCTGCTCATGATCTAGCATGGAAGGCTAATAGAGCTCAGGGTGTGGCCTTACAATATTCTCTAGATTCACAACTAAATAGATGCACATATATAGGGTAGACTGAGTTTGTTGGAATTATCTCTCACCTTTTCTCTTATCTCAAAAGAAACATATTGTAGAGCCTTCATTTTCATACCGCGACCTTGTAGCCTCTCCTAGTTCAATTATAACCATAGTCTATTTGCCACCTTGAATTAATTCTCTTTGCTGTGTTGATCATAACTCGAATTATACTTTTCCTATGGCTTTCATGGTGTCTCATATCCTCGTAAATGGATTTCTTTGGTCTTCTCATCAAAATTTTCCACACTCAAGGAATCCCCTGTAAGATCATCCCCCACTCCTCCTTGCCTACCATATTAATTATCCAAAGGTGAAGGTGGAAAATATTGAAAACAAGTTGGATCTAATGATTCTCCTTTTTCATGCTGATGTTGTTATTTCATTATTTTCTTGTAGATGCTTCTCCACTACGTTTACTCCTTTTTAATTCATCTCTTGTAGAATTTTCTTCAACATTCAGTGCTTCACATTTTTTTTAATCTCCTTCATCTGATTTCTCACTTCCTCTTTAGTTCTCCTTACCTCCTACAGTTTTGTTTTCAAATCATAATTTTCTTCCTTGAGGTTTTTCTCTCTTTCTTCAAGAATTTGATGTAGTTTCTTCAAACCTCTATTTTCAAGTGAGAGCTTATGCACTATAGCCAATGCACACTTTGATCTTCAATTGTTCTCTCCTTTTATCCACCATTTCTATTGACTTCTTTAAAATGATTACCTCCACTTCTATCTAAAAGATCAATATCAATCAATTCGTTATTATCTTCAAACCCATAAATCTCAAGAGCATCATTGTCAATACATGTGCAAGTAAAAACTAGTAATTCTTCACCATTCTTAACCAAAAAGAAGAGGGGTTCTTCTAAATTTGAAACTTTTCTAACTTGTTTGTTATTCCTTTTCTTTTTAGATATCGTCTTCTTGTTCTTGGCCATGGTCTACAATATCTTCATATAGACACTTGTGATCCACATTTCATCCATTTTCATACTAGACTCACAATAACAATCTGATAATATATAAAACATTGAATACATACCCTCCAACAAAATATCTACAATAAAAACTCATTGAATACACCAAACTAGACAATCAATCTTCTCATCAAACCCAAACCCTAAAAAATCACACAATAACACTCTCATCATCACTCAACCAACACTAAGTTACTCTAGCAACCATACAAGACATATTCACTGAAGCTACAACAATAAAATCTCCAATGGAACCCTTGTAATCACAAACACATCAACATTCTAAGCTCTACTATGGTAGCTTCAACAACACTATGATCTCCATATTAGCAATATTTGACATGAAAATACTAGTAGCCCAAGCATGTTAAGCACATAGATGCACAACAACTCCATCATTCTCTAACATATGATCCAAATATAAGCTTTTATTTGTACTCTATCTCTACAATATTTCCACTCACATTGTTGGCATTGTTATTGAGTGTGGTTATTACCCTTTTCCATTGATGTGAAATTGCAAGAGAGTATTATTCTTAGATTTAGAGGTCATGTTCAGGTTTCCATTTAGGGTATAATGTTGTCATTGATATCAACTAGTGCTTAGCAATTTTTAACTTTGCAATCATGTTTCAATGTCTTGTATTGGTCGAATGTGTTGTTTTCTATGAGTGTTACAATGTCTCCTAGTTGCATGTTATGTTTTGAAGTTGACTTCCTCATCGTTAGCGATATGTGTAGAGAAATCAAGAGGCATAAAAATTGTGTAAATGAAGTAAAGTAACAATTCATATACTATTAAACAATTATAAAACATTAGATAAGTATGTTTAAGAGAGAAGGTGAGGTATTGTATATAAGATTGCCCTGAAAAGCATAAGATTATCTCCATGATGATTTCCTATTAATAGTTGCGAGACCCTTTTGTTAATTTGCTAAAAATGATTTTGATACATAATTTATAAAATCAATATTCATAAAGATGTCTTATGTTAAACATCTAGTATAGATTGTCGAGGAAGGAGACAAGTATGAAAAAGGGGGAAAAGGGTACTATTGGTGCCAAAGTAAGTAATATTTAATTGTTACACTAGATACATTTGGAAGATAATCACATCATTGGTATATGTTGCCATTATGATACAGATGTTGTCCTTGATGGCACCTCAAATAGATGACAGTTCAGAGTGCAACAGGTTAACAACAAAGGATTACAAATCAGACTCCAGATATTGAAGAAAGAGAGGTATACGCTAGTTCACTTTGTCCAAGTAGTGTATACATGTGGGAGCATAGAACAAGAAGGGCATATATGTATACACGCACTCTCACAATGGGAAAAGCACATACAGGTTGGAAAAACAAGGAAATTCAAGAGCAAAGAACACCAAGGGTCAATACCATGGTATTAACCCACAATATTGAGTGGAGTAACAACTATTTGATCCCGTCCAAGAATACCATGGTTCCTAAGTGGTTTTCATCTGAGGTATTGAGAAAGGCCAAAAACTATATAAGGAGGAGAAGACCATAAGGCCAAGGTGTTCAAGTATTGAATATCTTATGAAGAATTAGATCAAATATGTAGGTTATGGGTTTATGATGCTTTGATTGATCTGAACTAAGGATGCACTTAAGTGGTTGATGATGGATGATGGATCGGGATCATAAGGAATGAAATAAATTATCATTATGTGGTTTGATCATGGATAGTCTAGATCTGAATACTAACGCATGTCTTATTCTATAAATTTTATGATCAGGGTATGAATGAAGTCTGGAATAATTGTGAGATTTTAAGTTAGTATTTGCAGATCTATACACTGTTTCTCTTTGGTAAAGTGTGTATACACACTGGTTCGACACATCAAAGTAGAGTATAGATTATGAAATATGATATTTGAAGTTGCAGCTGGTTATGGTTGTTGTTGCAGAGTTCTGGGTTCTACTCTATGTTCTGGTGACAGTGTTCTGAATCTTCAGATTGATTGAATGTGATTTGTTTCAGTGATGATGGGTTTTTAGTAATTGTCTATATTGCAGTGGTGATTGATTTTGAGCTTCAATGTTGCTAATGGGTCAAGTATGAAAATTCGATGAAAACATGGCCTTCAGATTGTGGTGTTGTACTCCAGGAGTATCCAGTCTGAAAATTTATGAAAAGTAGTCCGTGGAGGAAGAGAAGGTCATAGCTTTCTGTAGGTCAGCGCCAATGTACTGGTAAACATATCGACCAATATAAGAGCTAGGGGGTTGGAGCTCCCTTTCATTAGCAGTTGGAAAATTAGTGAAGGTCATATCCTTCTGTAGGTCGACACCTACGTACTAGTAAATGGATCTGCTAGTGCAAGAGCTAGGGGGTTGGAGTTCCCTTTCAGTAGCAGCTGGAAAACAAGTGAAGGTTGGAGCCTTCTGTAGGCTGGCGCCTATGTACTAGTAATGGATTGGCTAGTGCAAGAGCTAGGGTGTTGTAGCTCTCTGCCAGTAGAAGCTGGAGAACGATAGAAGGTTGTAGCCTTTTGTAAGTGGGTGCCTGCGTACTAGTATGAGTCTACACCAGTACAAGATTATAAACAGGTTTTTCTTATATTAAAAGAAGATAGAGATGAAAAAAGTAGGTGGTTTTTGTCCTGCATTGGGTTTCCACCTTAAATCTTGGTGTTCATGTGTGTTGCTTATGTGTGATGGTTTATTCTATTATTACTGCACATGGTTACTATTTATATGGTTAATAAAGTATTGATGCACTGATGAAATATTAACATATGATGAATTAACTGAATCATAAGTTCACTCGATATACGCTAGTTTCCTCAAAGACAGTTTTGTGTACATGTGAGTTACCTTCAATGAAGTAGTGTATATATAGTTGAATATGAAAAGAAAAAGTTATTGATTTGATAAATACCGATTCCCCCCCCGCCTCTCAGTATTATTCCCAACGATTGGTATCAGAGCGAGTTCTTCAGTAGAAGCTTGATTTCTTGAAGGAAGTCAATAGAAACAGTGTGAAATAAGCTAATGAAGAAAGCGCCTCAAAAGAAGAAGACATCTCAAAGGAATAATGACAACAGGAGAGGCAATTGGTCATTAGGTGGAAGCAAGTATTCAGATTTAGAATCAGCTCAGATTGAAGATGAACAAGCAAAAGAAGTAGCAGGTACAAATTTCTGGTCCTCTATTGATACTTTTCTCTATTCATGCAATGTTGAAGATATTGAAAGTAATAGTGAAAGAAATATAGAGGCAAAAGTTAAAAGACTCACCAATAAAATTAGAGATCAACAAGATATATTTAACAAAAGGGAGTGTTCGTTCAAAGAAGAAGTTACAAATTAAAAGCTCAGTTGGAGGAAGGAAACAAGGTAAGGAAGCAATACAAGGAAAAGGAATATCAATGCCAAAGTGTTTCTGGGAAAACTAGTGTCTTGTCGAATAACTAGCCCTCTAGGTTTGCAGCTACCCTAGAAACAACAGTTTAAAGCAATTCAATGATTTCTTCTATGTGTAATAGATAAGTGAAAGATAAGGAACCAACCTAGAACTTCTGCTTAATCCCTTGCTTGCTCTCTCTCCCCCTTGACAGAGATTGCAACTCCTCTCTGTACTTAACCCGCTTGGAGAGTACCTACACAAGTACAGTAACAAAGAACTATTAAAGCATCGTGATCTATTACAACATAAAAATTACAGAATCAGATGTATAATGAACAAATGATAGCATTCACAAATGATAACATTCACAATTGCACAATCATATGGAAGAAAACTTGAAGAACTTTATTAATAGAAGGGAGAATTACAACCCAGTTGACTGATTTAGCATCATCCTCTTAGCTTCAATCCCTCTTCACCTCATGGAATAGCAAGATCACGCCAACAATACAATATTCTTTCCTCAATTACAAACTATCAGCACTTCCTTGCAATTTTCAATATTCCAACCTCTGGATCTCTTAGATGAGGGATCCATTTATAGATGTGTGCAAGGGTGTGAGTCATCCATGGGGTTTTGATTAGTGTCATTCCACTTGTTACAATTTTTTCCACTTGGAGATTTTTTGGATCTCTTACTCATCCCTGGGCGAATTCAGAGAGGCAAGTATCATAGGAGATGTTTCTAGAAGATTCCATGAGCAACCACCTAGCAAACTGTCTCAGACATTTGTCCATCCTCGTCCATCACACCCAATAGAAGGCCTAATCAGTATGCATCATGCCCTGGTATTGTACCGCTCAGTATGCATCGCACTTTGCCAGTGGAGCAGTCAGTATGGTTCAGTTTAGGCCATTTCTGGATAGTTTCTCATGTGGAACTTTTGGGGAATGATGTAATCAGATGACTATGTTATTTTAGGGTATGAAACAACTATTTTAGGTGTTGACGAGCCCTAGTTTATCGACATATAAATTTGGGGTTGATGTGCCCAAATATGTCTCTAACAATTGCCCCGTAAAGCATGAAGTCGTAAATATTGATGTTGGGTGAAATGCTTTATCATGAGGATTAGATGTTTTGAACTGGAAGGTGACCTGCATAAGTTACAATACAATACATTATCATAATATAATTTTCATGATCTAGCTGAGGTAGGCATTTGCATGCTCAGCTTTAGAAATTCATTTCATGTACATAGATCAGACAGTCATCTATAGATGTAGACAGGTGATCCTTCAGATGTAGAGTCATCATCCATGGTTCAGATGACCATCTGTGTAGTACCTTTGTACATTTGATGTTTTTATCTCCCTAAATATATCACAACCCGGATGGATGAAACTAGATCCGGGGTCTTCAAAATCATTCAATATTTGCCCGATGTACAAGTCAATCCATGTGAAGAGATGTTTTGAAGTCGAACATGGAAAGACATCACCTGATTACCAGAAAATAATGTGAGCTCTTAAGAGACGCGAGAGGAATCACCGATAATGATAATGATCCTCAAGATACTGCAGTATAACTCACGTTGTGTGAATATATGATATGATGTCGAACACCACGCAAAATCTTTCGGTCGAAGGCCATTGATGTCAACCTATCGCCAGAAGTGAGAAACATGCCATTGATGTATGCAAGCTTCAAAGCACTAAAAGGGCTGTTTCTAATTCAACCTCTTGGATAATGAGCTGATGTAGACAAGAAGTGACTCATCATAGGAGGGCCTTGATGTATCCCACATCTACGACACGAAATGAAGCAAATGATTTCTGGAGGTGAAAATGAACTTACGACACAAGTTTTAGGAATGGCAGTCATGAAAAAATGAAGGTTGGAGGTATTGCAGTGGATGAGACATTAACTGGATGGTGCTTTCTCAACTGAATGACTTCTCTTGAACATGTCGGCGACACTGAGATGGATTGGTAGTGTTAACCCCAAAAGATGGATGGTATGAAAGACCAACGGTGAGATGATCAGTGAATAGAATAACCCAACCCAACTCAATAATGGAGATGAAGTGAAAGTGTCATGTTCAAGAGCCACCTGCTACCATAAATTCTTCAAGTTTCTTCCCTTTTTCCCCAATCATTGCTGACTAGTACCTCTTTATTTTTGTCAAGCTTGAGGAGGATAACATATTCTTGTTCTATAATTCACCCTTCGGGCAAACCTGTCGCTATGTTTTAATGAGTCTAGCGACAATGAAACTCAGTCTTGTCTAGAGTGGACAAGTTTGTCGCTATTGTTTTAATGAGTTTAATGACAAGGATAACTCAGTCCTTTTCATGTTTAGAGAGTTTAAAAAGGGACAAAAAGAAAACTCCATAAGTTCTTTTTCATAAAATAATCCGTTAAGTCCAAAAAAGGGTCAAATAATACAAAAGGGATGACTTTTTTGATCACTTTAACGAGCCGAAAAAGACAAGCGCTCGAATTTTTCCTAAGATAATCCCTTGGGTACAAAAAGTATAAAATCATATAGGAGGTAAGACATTTCCAATCACTTTAATGAGCTAGAAAGGCTGGCGCTCTACAATATTTTCATATTTAACGAGTTTGAAAGAGGTTTAAAGGAGACTTGATTTTTGAGGAACGAGTGGTGTCTAGGGTAGCAACTGATTCCGGTGAATTTTGGAACTTCTCAAAACATGGTGAATTCTGGGAAGAGGCTAGCTAATAAGACCACTCATCACAACTGTTCCTCAAAAAGGTTAAAACAACCAAGTGAGAGCGTATGATCAGCCAAAGGGATGGAGGTGATGGGAGGTACACAACCGAGGCTCAAAAGCTTGATAGAATGGTAGTCACAAAGGTTAATTTTTTAAGGTGGGTTCATTTTTTGACAAGCTTGAACCATGGGGGAGCTATGCTTGGATTCGGTTTCATGTTTACACAATATTGAAATGAACAAACTATGCTCGGAGTCAGTTTCATTTTTATACGAAATTGAAATGAAAAAACTATGCTTGAAGCAGTGGTCAAAGATGTTCAATTCACTATTTAGCACACTAGATTCTTTTGTCAGTCATTCAACCTACTCAACACTCCATCAAATTGGTTAGAAATACATGGAAGGAAAATGAACTAAAACTAACCTTTTACTTGAAGTATGTGAATATTATTTATAAAAAGTAGTTTTACCTTTCATCATTTCAATTCAAATTTGGGATTTTGGAGTTCTGGAGTAGTTTTCCCTCTCAAATTTCACCAGTCGACTCTTGTGGACCATTTTCCACATCGTTGGGACTAGGTAGGAGCTATCCTTGAGCTCTTCATTTTCATTCCATGTTTTCTTGATTCTGAGCTAGTTTTTCCACTTTTTTTGGCCACTAGGGTTTGAAGATTCCGTTCCCCAATCATCGTACCTAGATTTTATTGAAAGGTGTGATGCATACTGAGTTGTACATTGGCCAATCAGTATGCATATCACATTTCTCAAAGGCAGGTTGCGATGGGTGCAGAAAGGTAATTTTACACAGTGTTTTTTCATCAAATTTTTGCCTATTTTTGCTCAAATTTGGATCCTAACTCATCTTTTGTTTGCATTTCAGATATTTGTTGGATCAAGATGGTTGTCACATGGTGTGAATGAGAACATGAGGAGGAGGATATGATTTCTTTACATGACCAGGGCACAGTGGATGCATTAAGAAATTGTGGCTTGCTGAAGTTCTTCCGCATATCCAGCATGAGACAACAGATCAGTTTGTTGCAGTATTTTCTCGATGCTTAGGATCCTATTGACCACGTATTCTAGATTAGAGGTAAATATATTCCTTTGACAGTCGAGAATATTTACTTTTTGATGGGGTTGTTGAGGCGTGGTGCCCCTCTTTCACTATCAGGATTTGCTCATGGGGGCGAATCTGTGAAAGATTGCATCCGTCAGTTTTGCAGGGATGGATCTCAGCCCAGTAAAGATGGTAATATTAACATCCGGGACATCATTGATTGACCTTTTAGGACCATTTTATTTACCTTTGCTAGATTGGCTAGCACTGCGGCCTTACATTTAACAAACAGATCTTACATGCAGTATGCCTTGGAATGCCTGGAACCGAAGGTGTTCAATTGGTGTGAGGTGATAATTCTTGTCATAAAATAACAACTATCCAAATTGAAGAATGGAAGATCCAAGAACTTTGGTTACGGATCCATATTTACTACTTTTGCTTTGGATAGAATTCCATTGATGCAACCTCAAAACATTTCACTGGGATTGCCTGCACTAAGGGAACCACAAATGCAGAGATGGATAGATCTTATGGCCAGACATGCCAGCCAGTCACAAATCTCCTTCTTTGATGCCTTTTTCAAGTGGTTCAACTACCAGGAGATGGTATTTATAGAGTATCGATATGTCGGGATGGATTTCCGAGGCGACCCAGATTTGGCATTACCAGCTGGTGAGCAGTGGAGTGCTATAGGTAAAATGAATTGACCACATCTTTGTTTTTCAGTTTTATAATATTTTTGTGTTTTTGATGTTACCAGGACTAAAAAAACTTATATGCATGTGTAGATATTGGACCAGTGCGACCAGTGGCATGCCCACGGATGGCAGATGATGCTCCAGCAGAAGAGGCTGTAGGGAGGGTTGTCCTTCGGGATCTGGACATATCGAAAACCTTGGCAGTGTTGGAGGATTAGATTGAGGGCCTCACTCTTGGCATTCTGGATGTGAAGATCGATGAGTTACCTTTGAGGTTACAGTGCCATACTACTGGTGTACCAAGTCGTTGGACTAGGCTCCTGCACATGATAGCATAGGCGATGACCTGTTATCACCAGCATCACTAGTCTAGGAGTTTTCTTGCATTCAATTTGAGTTTCTTGGTCATATGACTGATTTTTTCTTAGACACAAAACATTTTGTAAAAACTATAAATAACTATCTACTTTTGGTTTTTGGAGTTTTAATTTGGCTAAGTGATGCAATCTTGATGCAAATGTTGATGTGAAATGCTTTCTTTACAAATGTTGCAAATGTCTATTTAACACATAGTTTTCTAATGAATTAGTCAATGTGTTTAAGTTTCTGGAAATTTGTTGATATTGAATGGAATCAAAATGTGTTTCCAAAGTTCTAACTCTTAGGAACATACAATAAATAGCTAGGTTCCGAACGGAATAAACGCCAGTAAGTTTTAGAATGACGAGTTGCGAATCTATCCTGACAATGAGTCGACGTATACCATGTGAAATGGAATCAGAGAGATTTTCAATCAACGCGCTATACTCAGCGATGTTGTTCTTTGATTGACCAATAAATATCCCCCTAAAACTCACTAACTTGCCGCTTGGAGCGAAAATGGCCTAGGCTGCAGAAGATAGGTTCTGCGTACTACGACTGGCTTTGTCGGGAGACCCAACAAACGGTTTCAAAAAGTGTGACATCTGCAACAAATGTGAATTGGATTACCTAACCAAAATGAAAACTCTAAAGGAAAACAGTCAAAAATGCAATAAAAGCATATGTACAATGAGTTTACTACACTCAATCAAGCATAGTAGCGTTTAAGATACAACCTGTTTCGGGGCTGCAACAGTGGAATCCTGTCATAATCGACCAGCTCATAGGCTCCCTTTGTCAATACTTATTTAACAATGTAGGGGCCCATCCATAATGGTTCGAATTTACCTGCTCCTAAATTGTCAGTGTCCTGATCTTAAAGCAAGACCAGGTCACCTTCTGAGAAGACATGAGGCTTGAAATTTTTGTCATATTGTGACTTGATGCATTTCTTATGTGCCTAATTAGCCAATAAGGCATCATGATGGGTTTCATCCAGATGGATTAGTTCCAAGAAATGAGCCTCTTCTTCAGAAGTTTTGGGAGCAAATCAATTGCAAGCTTGAGGTATTAGATTTCGCACTAAATTAATAAGACTTCTTCCAGACCATACACCAACTGAAAGGGCGTAAATCTAGTCGCATTTATCACTGAAGTCCTATATGCCCACAGAGTTGACTACAAGATTAAAAGACAATTCCGTTTATGGACTCCAATCATTTTCTGCAGCATGCGCTTAAGGACTTTGTTGATTGCCTTAACTTATCCGTTAGCCTGCGGATAATATGGAGTAGAACTATCATGGCATAGTCCTAATTTGGCAGTCAATTTGTTCATCATGTGATTGCGAAAATGCAACCCATTATCTATGACTATAGCATGTGGTGCACCAAATCTAGAAACCACATGATTAAAAAAGAAAAGAGCAGCTATTTCACTGTTGTTATTTAATGTAGGCATTGCCTTAGCCAATTTTGTAAAATAGTCAATGACGACTATAATGTACCCATGCCCCCCAGCCAAGGTGGGGTTACATGTCATCAAATCAATGCCCCATTTAGTGAATGGCCCAACAACAACTACTGGATGTAGCGGTGCAGGTAGTAATCTGGTTTTGCGATCAAAAATCTAACAAGCATGGCAACTTCTGACTGTAATTATGCAATCTTTGAATATGGTGGGCAAGAAGAAACCAACTCGTAAGATCTTTTGTGTAGTATTGTAACCAGATAGATGCCTCCCACAAGCACTTGAATGACAATCATTCAAAACTTTTTCGGCCTCCTCATGCATGAGGCACCTTCGTAGAACTGTATCGACACCATGATGGTAAAGTGTATCACCAACGATAAGATAGTCCTTGGCTTCATATCGAATACGCCGTTGTTCAGAGCGAGAGGTGTTAGGCCTAAAAGTTTGGGTCTGGAGATAGACCAGTATATCCCCGTACCACAGATCACTTGATGATATCAAAAACAGAGTCTCATCCACGATCGATGCTTGGGATGTTAAATCATTGGATGACGAGGGAAGGTCACAAAGTAACTCTGCAAAGACGAGAGATTTCTTTGATTTGGATTTGGTGAATTCCAGATCAAACTCCTGCAAAATGGCTATCCATTTGGAATATTTGCCCCCCAGTAATTGACGTGACAGAATGTAGGTCATAGGGTTGCAATCTAACACAATGGTAGTTTTGCAAAAGAGAACATAGTGTCAAAATCTCTGTACCGCTTGAACAGCTGCTAAAGACAACTTTTCAACATAAGAGTAGTTTCTTTCTGTATCATTAATATTGCAACTTAAATAATATATAGCATTTTCAATTCTGTTATCTTCTTGAACTAAAACCATAGCGATGGTTGTATCTGCAATGACGAGATACAAGTTGAAGTCTTTTTGATAGTGAGGAGCATACATTAATGATGATTTTATAAGGGAATCTTTTAAAGCATCAAAGGAAGCTTGCGCAAGCTGATCCTAGTGGGAAGGTACTCCTTTTTTCAAAAGACGTGTATAACCTTTAGCGAGCTCAGCATAATGTGGAATGAACCTCCTCAAAAAGTTAGCTTTCCCTTGGAGTGTCTGAATTTGAAGCAAATTTGAAGGTGGAGGCATGTCAAGGATTGCCTAAACCTTAAATGGGTCGAGTCGAATTCTATCCTTAGAAACTACAAAACCAAGCAATCAACCATAACCAACAGAAAACACACACTTGTGCGGATTGAGTCGTATGTTGTAGTGTCGACAACGTAGAAATATGGCTCTCAAATGCTGTGGATGATCAGTTTTTTTTCATGAATGAGCGAGCAGATCATCAAGATATGGTTGAATGATGTATTTGATGTCATGGAAGGCATAATTCATGGCACTCTGAAAAGTTTCCCCAGCGTTCTTCAAACCGAATGGTAATTTACGATATGCGAATGTGTTCCACAGATATATAAATGCAGTTTTTGACTCGTCTTGTGGGCAGACATTGATTTAATTGTATCCAGAAAATCCATCCATGAATCAAAAGATTTCACAACTAGCGCATTCATTAATAATTTGGTCGATAAAGGGTGCAGGATAGTTGTCCTTTAGACATGCTTGATTTACATCCCTATAATGAACGCACACTCTAATCATTCCTTGTTTTTTCATCACAGGAACAATATTCGATACCTAATCAATGAGAGGAACAGGGTAAATGAAGCCAACACGCAAAAGTTTTTCAACCTCTGCTTTAATGGCAGCGACTTTCTTCGGATGAACAGGTCGAAGCCATTGTCGTACTAGTTTGACATCTAGATACATATTGATTTCATATTTCAACAATTCTCGAGTTAATGCCTCACATTTCTTTGTATGACCATGCAAAGACATCTCTGAATTCATGAAAAAGAGCACAATAAATTTCTAGTTCTGATGGAGAACAATATTTGCCAATGTGAGTATTCTCTACGAAATTAGGTTTGGTCAAAATATTAATTGGTATAGTTTCTTTAATGTTGGACAGATTTCACTCGGAATATACTGTATTTATAGAATTTAATAAAAAATCAAAAACTGAAGGATGATTGAGGTCGTTCAAATAATCTTCATTGTCGTCTCGAAGGTGGGAACGATGGTGGTAATATTCCCAAGATGTCTCTTCTATCATCATTGATTGGATGATCCCTTCGTCTATAGAATGTGTACGAGACCAAGGATCGGAATAGGTACCATATTCTAAAGACCTGTCTACCTAAACACTCGTCGTGTGTTGATTCAGGTTTGCTACCCAAGCCGAGAAAATTGACTACTACAAAAATTTAATGGGGCTTCGTGGCAATGCCTCGTGATGATCCTCACTATCAAAATGGTCGGAACTTTTCTTAAACTCAGATGATGTAGAAGAGATCATTTGACAGGTTTCCACTATGGCCACTTCCGTGAAACTAGATGGAGGTGGGAGAGAAAAAGTTCCCATTAAGGAAGGATCTTTTAGGAGACCTACTCCAACATTTTGAAGTGATTGAGAACTTCCATGGATCAATGGAATGTTTCCAGTAGCTTGTGAACTATTAGGAAGAAAGGCTAGTTGGTCAATGATTGTGATTCCACCTTGGAAGGGAAATGCAATCCTTCTAAAATATGTAGACACAACAGCAACCATAGCATAAATCTAGGGCCTTCCTAGTATGATATTGTAATCAAGGTTTCCATCAGTGAACTCGACTTCAATCTCTACTGTCTTTCCCCCCAGTTCAACTTGCAAGTTACTTAAAATCCCATACGGAGTGTACATTCTTCCATCAAATTCTTTTAATGTTGTTTATGATCATGACAAGGGTGTTGAACCAAGAGTTTTCTAGCAAATCATTGACATAATACAGGTAGATGCCCCCTCATCAATAATGGTTCGATGAACATTTTTATTGAGGGCTTTTACCTGTATAAGGAAAGCGAGTTGGGCTGGTAAGTGAGATGTATATCCTTTATGATTAAAGGCCACAAGATTGGAATCCATTGGATCAATCCCACCTATTGCTGATAACAAAGCCCATTTTTGGAAGGGACAATTTTGCAATACCTCAAGTGTCGACATAGCGGATGGCAATTGAGTGAGATCCTCCACTATATTATAATTTTTATTAGCTCGAGCACGAGGATTAAATGTCAATTTATGTATGACTCCCTTTGGAAGTTTTATAGTTAATTCAGGAATAACGAGTGGAACAACTTCTGGCGAAGTCGTTGTCGAACCACTAGGTTGATTTGTACCCTAGTTGTTTGATGACGATGGATTCCCATAATCTTTATTCTTGTTGATATCCTTGGTTGAGATGGATAACATAAGCACTTGGGATGTGGAAGCATGATAAATAGCAACCAGATTAGTTTCTAGGTTTGGAAACAGATCAGTCAACACTGCTGAGGTATTCGAAGCCTTCAAAAGTTTTGAAATCTCAAATCGATGTGGACAATCTCTCATATAGTGCTCCTTGTTACATATCAAACATGGAAAACGAGGAGGTTTCTTTGGCCTAGTAGGGTTCTCAGATGATTTTTCAGGAGTGGAATTCTCCTGTTTCTTCTTATTATTTTTCCCTTTCTTCTTGCCCCCTGGTTACTCTGGATTTTTGCCTTTGTCAAATGACACAACATTAATCTCTAAGGCAAGAGGTTTTTCATTTGCATTCTGACTAGAAATAGCAAGAGCTTTACCAGATGGACCCCTTGCGGTTTGTGTGCTTGAGGCACTGATCACACCGTCACTGGCATGAGAGTCCCTATTCGATTTAGGAGGAGGTGGAATGGGAAATTCTTGTCTAGGAGTGTGAGGAATTTTGTCATAGAGTGTGCCAACCTGAGTATAGATCAAGTCTAAATATTGGGCACGAGCAATGACTTTCTCCTCGGTGACAACTCCTCCTTTCGCCATGTCCTCAGTGATAGATGTCAATGAGGACTTAATAAACCACTCAGCTAACAGTTGATTGGGAACATACGTCTTTATGATTTGATGACGAGGCTGCCACTCATGAATATGATTAGATATGTGAGTGGTCATGGTCTGTTTAAAGTTGGTAAGTTTTGTTCCCATTTCATACTTGATGGGTAATTGAAAGTGGGTTTGAAAGGTAGTGGCAAGGATGCTGAAGTTATCAAACGAAGCTCTAGGCAATTCAATATACCATTTCGTTGTTGGACCAGTGAGCATTCTCTGAAAAAGACGAAGCTTAATTGAATCATCATTCAGGGTATTAGATGAGCACCACAAACGAAAAGTCATTACGCGATTCGATGGATCTTCACCTAGATTTCCATTGAATTTAAGAATATCGAAGGGAACTGTATGAGGAATCACTAGCCACCAAGGGGCGTATGAAATTGGATCATTCGTTAGCTGGTTCAAATATGGTAATTCCAGGGTTGCTACAAAAGGCAACTGCTGATTCAGGTTTGGTGGAGCATACAGAAGATAATATGGAATCGCCTGAGCTGTAGGTCTTTGCACACCAGCATAATGTATCTAATGGTGGTAACTTTGATAAGGTTGTTGGACATAACTGATATAGTGTGGTTGTTGATAACCATTTGAAAATGTGGCTGTCCATAACCTACAAAGCCTTATTGCTCGGGACCTCGATAGGCTTGATATTGACCAAATCTAGTTTGAGCTTATAAACCAAGCACAAACTGAGGTTAGGTTTGCTGGAATTGTGGTTGCCACATTTTTTGGACCATTTGTTGTTGCCCAATACTGCAAGATTGACCAAGATGCAGATTGATAATACCTATTTGTGCCTAAGTCATTCCAGATAAAGAAGCACTAACCTGAGGTTGTGATTGAGTCGTAGAGACAAGTAGCGATTGTATCGTAACTTGAGAGACTTGAGGTTGAGACACAGCAGGTTGTGCTTGTGCTTGCGACATAGTCATAATAGCAGGTGTAGTGGGATTATTTGACATAGGTTGGCTCAGCTGCATTGAATATACAACCCTTGGTTGTTCTGGTAGTATTGGTGTCCAACCACTAGATGTAATTCAAATTTGACCTAAATTTTGTTGGACACTCTCATATGGTTGTTCCCCAAGAGGAAACAGTGAAAAGGCATACTACCCTCCATACAGTGGGAGTCTGGTGTTTAAAGGATATATCAATCTTTGAATACTATTTTTCCCAAATTGATACTTGCATGCAAGATCAAATTGTTGAGTTTCTACATAAGAAATAACAAATGGGACTTCAGATGAATACATGGGAGCAGACCATGTCGCCGAAGCAGCCCCTAAGTGGACTCCAACTAGTGATTGATAACTAGCTAGAACAGATGGTATACCAACAAACATTGTAGGAATGCCAGCAGGGAGTTCTGCCACAGCTGCATTAGATGACACATTCGTAGATGTTGATGGTTGCTTAGACATGTTTAGTCTATCCAAAATATTTCCAAGCAATTCGACAGGAACTTGCGAAGAAGGATGATTAAAAGAACCAAACTCAGGAGTAGAAGGATACAAATGAGTCCCAGTTCCAAAATATAACGGGGTCCTAGATGGGGGATCCTCTACTATCTCCTTTATAGCAATCAAACCAGGTGGAAGAGGTAGACCGTGAAGTTCGTAAAAGATTTTTGGAGCCAAAGAAGTTATAGCTTCCACAATGATAGATACTGGAGGGGTGACACTTTCTGAATTTTGAAACTCAACTTCCAGATGTTTGGGTAAGTGAACTTCAATCTCAAAGGGAGGTTCTTGAACAACTACTAGTTCAAATGTAGCCTTGGTTTGAACTGAGATGGATTCTGGATCAACTCTAGATGGAGTTGTTTCAGGTATAGAAGTGTCTACCATTACACTAGGATCAATTCTAATGTCTTCTTGTAACTGCAGAACTTCTTCTCTAAAGGCAGATGTACCAGAAATGATCGGAGTAACTGTAGTCTCTGACGATGTTGAAACAAAAATTTCAAATAAACCAGATAGATTGGACTCAGTTAAATGAGACAACTTTGTCTGGATAGGCTTTGCTTCTGGAGTCAAATACAGATGACTCGCTAGTCTTTGCGAATGACAGGGTTTTGATTGACTTTCGTCCATGATTACGGATTACTTGATCAACTCAAAATTAAGGGGAAAATGATGTTACTCTGAATTCAATTAATTTTAATGATAGTTGGACACAAATTTTCTCTTTTAATTTTTAAGAGTCGAGAAAAAGCTAAAGATGTCTCTACTCTCCTTTGATTTTTAATGAGCCTGAAGTGACAAGTGCTCAGATAGACCTTTTCTTTTAAAGAGTTGAAAAGGAACGAAAGTGACTACTCTGGAAAATCTAGAGGGAGGGATTACCAAACCAATCACAAAACTGCAATATACACCTTGGTGATAAATTAAAGAGAAATTACCAAGGACTTATGTATCGCAGTCAATCTTCCTGAATGTTGTGTTCAATGCATTGCGATCAATAAGGTGGCAGACTTAACTTCCTAAGGATAAAGGATATAAGCCTATTGTGGTCTCCCAATATATACTCAACGGTACGGGGAGCACAAGTCCGCGCTAGTACTTGTCATATCAAGGAGGAGGAATCACCCAACCTTCGATGAAAATGATAGCCACTAGTTTTAACGATGCCAGAACACGTCTCTAGCCTAAACCTATAGATATGTTGCGTTAAGTTCCAAAGTTTTTTTAGGTTCATTGAAATTTATTTTAAAGTTGATATTGCTTAGAGTTTTCCTTTCAATGGTTCACCACGTGATGATGATTTGAAATTCCTAATGTGCAATCTATAATGATAAACAATCTTTGTTTATTTTGAGCAATGAAAATCCTAGCTACTAGGGAAAGAAGATTACAATTCTTTCAAAAAAAGAGCAAAGAGCACACACTAGTGCATTTTCCTAAATCATTTTTTCACACACAAACTAAAAAATGCTAAATGTAAATGCATGTATTCTTTTTCGTTCTCCTTAATGTGAAAAATGCCAAAAAGGAAAACTAAATACAGCAAAGATCTGAAATATTTTACTCAAAGTGACATTTTTGACAATTTCTTCTTCAAAAGAGAAAGGAAGACTTCACGACACTTTTTAATTTTGAATAAAAATGCTTTCGCCACTTCGAATAAAAACAAATCAAACCAAATTCATGAAGAAAAGTTCAGTCGACTATCAAAGGAAGGAATAATTCATGACACTTCTCTTTTCAACACAAAACAATAATTATGACACTTTTTGTACCAAAGCGACAGATCGATTTAAGAAAGTTTTCGAGAAGAGATTGTAAATGATGAACAAATACACAAAAAAATCTACTAATCCTAATCTACTGGAGGCTGATCTATGTGATACAAGTAGGATTTAGTAAGGAGGCACTGTTCATAAGCAATAAAACAACTAAACAAAACTGAAAACAATGTCAAAAACCCCCAATTTCTAGAATGGAAAAAGGTTCAGTCAGTCATCGCACCTGGGCTTCACAAAAATAGTGATGTATCACACTTTCTACACTTCGGAGGTGCAATGCATACTAGGTTACAGTGACAAACAGTGCGATGGGTCAGGGAGCGCAACTGAAATGGGTTTTGGCTCAGATGTGTAGCTATTTTCAATGAGTTGAGTTGAGTTTTGATGGACAATAACAAGTAAAGTATTGAGGAATGTCATGAGAGGTTATTAGGCTAACAAAAGGGCATCTAGATGTGCTCATAAGTCAAATGTTTAATTCATAAACTAAACTAGAAATTGATTGAAGTAGCATTCATCTACTATGCAATTGCAGAGCCAGAGTAGTTCGAAGGCTACCTAGTTGACTTCAGGCTTTGCCTATAGTTCATGAAACAAACAATAACAAAAAACAAACATATATTCATTCCCCAGCAGAGTCGCCAATTTCTTTTTGGGAAAAATAGTGTCTTGTCGAATGACTAGCCCTCTAGGTTTGGCAGCTACCCTAGAAACAATAGTTTAAAGCAATTCAATGATTTCTTCTACGTGTAATATATAAGAGAAAGATAAGGAACCAATTTGGAACTTCTGCTTAATCCCTTGCCTGCCCTCTCTCCCCCTTTATAGAGCTTACAACTCCTCTCCGTACTTAACTTGCTTGGAGAGGACCTGCATAAGTACAGTAACAAAAAACCATCAAAGCATCGTGATCTATTACAATATAAACATTACAGAATCAGATGTATAATGAACAAATGATAGCATTTACAAATGATAACATTCACAATTGCACAATCATATGGAAGAAAACTTGAAGAACTTTATTAATAGAAGGGAGAATTACAACCCAGTTGTCTGATCTAGAATCATCCCCCCAACTTCAATCCCTCTTCACCTTATGAAATAGCAAGATCACACCAACAATACAATACTCTTTCCTCAATTACAAACTATCAACACTTCCTTACAAATTTCAATATTCCAGCCTTTGGATCTCTTAGATGAGGGATCCATTTATAGATGTGTGCAAGGGTGTGAGTCATCCATGGGGTTTTGATTAGTGTCATTCCACTTGTTACAATTGTGTCCACTTGGATATTTCTAGGATCTCTTACTCATCCCTGGGCAAATTCATAGAGGTAAGTGGCATAGGAGAAGTTTCTAGAAGATTCCATGAGCAACCACGTAGCAAACTATCTCGGACATTCGTCCATCATCGCCGATCGCACCCTATAGAAGGCCTAATCAGTATGCATTGCACCTTGGCTGTGTACCACTCAGTATGCATCGCACTTTGCCAGAGGAGCAGTCAATATGGTTCAGTTTAGGCCATTTCTGGATGGTTTCTCAGGTGCAACTTTTGGGGAATGATGCAATCAGATGACTATGTTCTTTTAGGGTATGAAACAACTCTTTTAGGGCTTGATGAGCCCTAGTTTATCGACATATAATTTTGGGGTTGATGTGCCAAAATATGTCTATAACACAAAGGTTGCAAGATGAAGTTACATCATTAAAGAATGAAGTAAATGAAAAGAGTGCAACAATCAAGAGACTTAAGGATAGATCTAGTTACTATGAAAGTATTGAAGCTAAGATCCTCTCTCAAATAAGGAGAATGAAGAACTACCTCAAGCAAATGAAGAACAAGAAAATGAGATTCTAAAATTAAGGCAACAAGTGGAAGAAGAAAGAAATGCTCAAGAAATCACGAAGATGAAATATGTAGAAAATGAACAACAATATCAGGTTGAGGTAAATATCTTAAAAGGTAAATTAGAAGAAAAGGATAAACTGCTACGATTTCAGGACAATACTAAGATTTTGGATAATATTCATAGTAGTCCAAGGTCTCCTGCCATCAAAACTCATCTTGGTGTTCATGAAACTATTGAAGGTGAATCTAACTCACAAGATGAGGCAAGGAACTCTAATGAAAATTCTGAAATGATCAACAAGGAGATAAGAGGTCAACCCCATCAACAACAAAGGAAGGGAAGTCTTCAAATAAAACCATTTACTCCTAACTATGGAAGCGAAAGTTAGTTATTTCCTCTAATGAATAATGTTGAATGTTTTGTATGTCATAATTTTGGACATGTTGCAGCTAGATGCAGAAGTAGAATGGTTCAAGCTAATAACCGTCACATAAGCTAATAACCGTCACATAGAAAGGTCATCAACTTCCAGGGACTTTAAGGGATATTGTTTTTCTTGCAATATGTTTGGTCAAAAAGCAATTGACTGCTATAGAGGGAATATGAAATATATAAGATGTTATGCTTGTAACAAGTTTAGGCACATAGCAAAAGAATGCAGGAGCAAATTTTGGCCAACATACCGAAAGGAAAAATCATCATCACACTCCATGTTATGGAAGAAGAAGGAAGTACAACTAGAAAGATGTGGCATAGCATAGTATACAGATATAACAGACTCAGGGGGAGTTGAAAGTGTGAAAATTCATTGTTCTAAATCTCATACGTAGTTATCATGAAGACAATTTGCATATATTTGCAAGTCCAAAGCTACACAATCGCGTATATGTTGGTTTGAGGAAAAGGCAATGGGACACACTCAGAAAAAGGGGTCTGATATTGTTAAGCTAGTTATCAAATATCTGTTCTGTTCTGATTGATGATGATTACATTGTGTTGATAATATGTAGAAGTTCTCTTGTCCCTCATAAGTTGTTGATGACTTGATGTATATCTAATAGATGATGATGCCTTGATGATTCTTAGTGATATTTGCAATGATCGGATCTAACAGTGAACGACTAGCACAAGTTTAGGGGGAGAATATGCTTCTAATAATGCATTGTTGGTATTATGTTAGAATATATTAGTACATGAAGATAATTATATTGCTTGATCCACATAGTCATTTGATTCAGGTTACTCGTTTGATGATGGCCATATACAGGCTGTTGATCTTGATGCTACTGACAGATGTTGATGGTGCATATCAAATGTGGTGTATGATAGTTGTTAATTACTATCATGGTCTTGTTCAGATTGTTGGTTCTTGTTATAAATTCCATGTATATACTTTGATGTAAAGGTCATGAAAAGACCTAATTTGTAACCCATTATGCATGGGAGGGATGATGTTCTAATTTCTATTTCAGTCATGTATAAACATTTGGTATATCCCCACTTGGTTGGGTGGATGAGTCAAATTTGTGTATCCCCACTTGGTTGGGTTATTGATGTATGTATGATTCATTGGTCTTAGGGATATGATACTCACTTAGTTGAGTTATAGAGTCATGTTATTCTTTTGAAAAATATCTTTGCAGACTCTGCATGAACTTAGGGGGAGCATGGAAGGCTTGATGAATATCAAAGAGGGAGAATATCTTGGTTTTCCCTTTGCCCTTGATGTCAAAGATGGAGAATATCTTGGTCCACCCTTTGCCCTTGATGTAAAATAGGGAGAGTATCTTTGTGTTGCAGTTGCCATCAAGTCCAAAGGGGGAGATTGTTGGCATTATGATACAAATGTTGTCCTTGATGGAAACCCACATAGATCACAGTTCACATCGAAACAGGTTAATGACAAAGGATTACAAATCAGACTCCAGAGATTGAAGAAAGAGAGGTATATGCTAGTTCACTTTGTCCAAGTAGTGTATACACGTGGGAGAACAGAACAAAAAGAGCGTATACATATACATGCACTCTCACAAAACGAAAAGCCTGTATAGGTTGAAAAAACAAGTAAATTCAAGATTAAAGAATACTAGGGGTAAATACCATGGTATTAGCCCACAATATTGAGTGGAGTAATGACTATTTGATCCCATCCAAGAATACCACGGTTCCTAAGTGGTTTTGATCCGAGGTATTGAGAAACGTCAAAAACTATATAAGGAGGAGAAGATCATAAGGCCAAGGTGTGCAAGTATTGAATATCTTATGAAGAGTTAGATCAAATATGCAGGTTATGGGTTTCTGATGCTTTGCTTGATTTGAAATAAGGATGCACCTAACTGGTTGATGGTGGATGATGGATTGGGATCATAAGGCCTTAAATGAATTATCACTATGTGGTTTGATCATGTATAGTCTAGATATGAATACTAATGCATGTTTTGTTCTGTAAATGTTATGATCTGGGTATGATCAAAGTCTGGAATAACTGTGAAGTTTCAAGTTAGTATCTGTAGATCTATACACTAGTTATCTTTGGTAAAAGTGTGTATATACGTTGGTTCGACACATTGAAGTAGCATATACATTATGAAATATGATATTTGAAGTTGCAGTTGGTTCTAGTTGTTTTTGCAAATTTCTGGGTTCTGCTCTATGTTTTGTTGACTGTGTTTTGGTGATAGTGTTTTGAATCTTCAAATTGATTAAATGTGATTTGTTTCAGTGATGATGGGTTCTCAGTAATAGGTTGTATTGTAGTGTTGATTGATTTTGAGCTTCAGTGTTGCTGATGGGTCTAGTATGAAAATTAGATGAAATGTGGCCTTCGGATTGTGGTGTTGTGTTCCAGGAGTATCCAGTCTGAAAATTTATGAAACCTGGTCCCTAGAGGAAGAGAGAAGGTCATAACATTTTGTACGTTGGTGCTTGTACTAGTAGACATATTGGCTAGTACTAGCTAGAAAATGAGTGAAGGTCATAGCCTTCTGTAGGTCAGCACCTATGTAATAGTAAATGAATTGGATAGTAGAAGAGCGAGGGGGTTAGAGCTCCCATCTGGTAGTAGCTAGAAAATGAGTGAAGGTTGGAGCCTTATGTAGGCCCGTGCCTATGTACTAGTAAACTGATCGGCTAGTACAAGAGGTAGGGGGTTGTAGCTCCCTTCCAGTAGAAGCTGGAGAACAAGAGAAGGTTGTAGCCTTCTGCAAGTGGGTGCCTACATATTGGTATGAGTCTGCACCAGTACAATATTGTAAATAGGTTTTCATTATATTAAAAGAAGACAGAGACGACAACAACAGGTGGTTTTTGTCCTGCATTGGGTTTCCACCTTAAATCTTGGTGTTCTTGTGTGTTTCTTATGTGTGATGGTTTATTTTGTTATTACTGCACATGGTTACTGTTTATATGGTTAATAAAGTACTGATGCACTGATGAAATATTAACATATGATGAATTAACTGAATCATAAGTTCACTGGATATACTTTGGTTTCCTTAAAGAAAGTTGCGTGTACACGTGAGTTACCTTCATTGATGTAGTGTATATAAATTTGAGTAGGAAAAGAAAAGGTTATTGATTTGATAAATACTGATTCACCCCACCCCTCTCAGTATTATTCCCAACAGTATAAACTACCTCCTTATACATATATTGAATGTTGAACAACAACCTTATTGAGAGAGTGAATGAAGGAAATACTTGATGGTAAAAATAAACTTTTCAATCCTAACAAAAGAGTAATCCTACCCATGTATGGGATGCAAGTTGAAAAAGGAAGGAGGTTATAACAGCAATGTGAAACACTCAAAGTAATAAGTGCATTGTATGTTTAAAAAAAAATAGAATATACACTGAATAAAGTGTATATAGAAATAATAAAATGGAATAAAGGGATCAAGAACCCTGTAATACATAAAGTGGAATATATGGTGTATTGGTATACCCGAAGAAGCCATCTACGAATACTTAATGACAATGTTTATAAAATTGGAATGGAAAAATAGAACACTTATGATTACAAAAATATGTATAAATATGAGTCCATTGGGGTTATCTTGGGTGATTCGTGGAAATGGTTGGAATTACAAGTGACATGTTGAAATTGCAACAAGAAAATCTCAATTTGATTTTTTCCTTGGTCAAACTAGAGAAAATTCTAATTTTTATTTCAGTAGAAATATTGGAGGTAGTTAATTAAGGTGACATGGCACTTGTCACTCAGTTAACTCATTTAATTTGAGTCGGGAAAGCTTGAGTTTAGTTCTGTATGTGTGATTGCTAATTGTAGAAATATATTTAAGTTAATTTGAGTTATTGTTAGTTTAACAAGTTCTAATTGTTAGAAGAACTAGTGGAGCTCAAGTTGTGGAAGTGGAACTTCAACCACACTCAGTGATCGACCAGTTAATTGATCAATCAACCCAATTGTTGCATGCAAAGAATTCAAGTTACCCAATTGAGATGGAGATTCCAAGGTAGTGTACTATCAGTTGTAGCATATTCCAATATGTATAGTTGGTGCATTCAGTCAAAGGAAGGACCTAGGGGAATTGCAAAATTCAATAGTGCGAAACTCCTAAATAATAGGGGTCAATTTCCCATAGGAACAATGCAAATAAATAATAGATTGGAGGGCTTGAAAATTGGCTGTGTGTTGGCGAGATTCACTCAATCAGGAAGAGAGATAGACTATGTACTGGTAGGGTGTGCTCAAGCTTGAGCAAGCATATGTATTTCATCTTGATTCTATGATTAATGTAAGATAGATAGTAAGGGGTTTTGAGAAGTTGATTTCCCCTAGATAAATCTTTATGCATGTGTGATGCTTCCTTTTACATGTTGATGGTTTGTGTTACAGATGGTGAATTGACTTCTGCAGATCAATAGAGTAGTTTCAAGTCTTTTGATTTAGTAAATTTAATGTGAATTTTTCAATCTACACATTAATTTCTACATGGTATCAGACTTGGAATTACTGTAGAACAGAGAATTCAAAGTTGTCAACGAAGGAAACTCAAATTTCAAGATCAGTGTTGCAAGTTTTCTTCGGGACTAAGAAGATGAATTTCAATGGAATAAGGCTCGAGTATGCCCTTGAGGGAAGCTAGAATTATCTTTCATGGAAGGACCATATGGAGGAAGTACTGCAAGATAATGGGTTGAAGGAATTCATCGATAATAATGTTCTGAAACCAACAACATCTGATACTAAGGATCTAGTAGAATGAAAGAAGTGTGTAGCCAAAGCATGGAGAATAATATTGGAGGATTATGAGACCACATTGTATCAAATATCCATGAGAAGGAGACTATGTATGAAAAGTGGCAAGCAATGAGAAATTGTTCTAGAATGGTAGTGACCATGATAAGCTAGCGCTCAAGGAAAAACTTCGAAATATCAAGATTCAGAAGAATGAGACCATTTCATAGTACCAGAGTAGGTTCACAGAATGTTGTGATGAACTTGGTCAAGTTGGTGTTATTATAGTAGAGGATGATTTTGTAAGCCTATCCCTTCTAGACTTTCCTAAGAGTTGGCACAGCTACCAATATTCAGTAAATGGGAGGGAGAAACTACCGAATTGGGAATGCCTATGATCTAATTTGGTACAAGTGGAAATAAGCCAGAATACCAGAGATGTGACTTAATTCAAGGGTGAGGATGAGGAAAACAATGCCTTGGGTGGAGAGGTAAATAAAGGGAAAGGGAATAAATCCCATCCAAATAAAAATCTATTCAAGGGGGGAAGAATAAAGACTTGTCGAGAATTAAGTGCTTTCACTATCATGAATTTAGGCATTATGCCACGAAGTGTCCACACAATAATATAATCAAGAAGACCTTGAGAGAAGTAGCAAGTGAAGTTTTGACTTCACAGTTTGAGTTTTATTTTACTCTCATTGCATGTATGGCCAACATAGCGATGGGAAGTGTGTGGTACCTTGACAACAGTGCTTCGTTTCATATTGCGGGGAATAGATATTTTTTTAGTGATTTGGAGGAGAAGGATCTCCATCTACACATTGATAGGGGAGATCATGGAGGTTGCAATGTGACCGGGATTGGTATAGTCACCTTTCAAAGGGATTTACGCTCCCCTCTCAGATTCAAGGATGTAATGTTTCTTCTAGGTCTAAAGAAGAATCTTGTCTCTATTACAGTTTTGGAAGACCGTGGTTATGATGTCATCTTTAGCAAAGAAAAAGCATTCATGAGATACATATCCATGGGACAAGTGAAGCAAATCAAGGTTCGTGTGAAGTTCCTCTACAAGAAAAATTTGGAGGGTTGTGTTGCATTGAGAACAAAGGCAGAGAAGGTTAAGAGCCATAATGTCGGTGAAATTTTGCATAGAAGAATTGGCCATTTGCATCATGATACTTTGAAGATCATTCAATAGATAACCACAAGTCTCCCTGAAGGAGCATAAGAGTAGCATGTTACATGCAAAGGGCGTACCTTGGGGAAGTACATAAAAGCTACTTTCCATGATCGGGACAGTAGAGCACATGTAGTCATTGAAAGGATACACTCTGATGTATGTGAGATTCTTAAGAAAAGATAGAAAATATAGATCAATGCCTTAGAATTCAGCCTCTTTGAGGGGGCAACCTCCTATACATTACATAAATGAACAATTCTTGGATGATACAAATGAAAAGACCTCCTTTCTATATATAGGAGTCTAAGGGGTCATAACATAATCAGAGCCGACATAACAATAATAATGTAAGGGCACAATAATAACAATAGTGGGCTTCTATGGGGCACAATAGTAACAATATGGGCACTACATGGGTACATCAATATAATAAGTGGGTTATACTAATAACAATAAGGGGTTACACTAGTAGTATAGGGGCCTAACATGCCCCTCTCCTTCAAAAAGCGTTGTCCTCAACGCTTGAGTAGTTCTTGATGCTTCTGTATAAAATTCTTGTCCTCCCATGTGGAATATTCAGTGGGTAAGTTCTTCCACTTGATGAGATACTCTGAAATTGATCGATTTTGTAGCTGTCGGGTTCTTGTTTCTGTGACTGCTCCAGGTTTCCAATATGATTTTTCCTTCCTCTTCAATTTTTGGGAATATTGTTTGAATTGGGATCTTTTGCAACTTTTGAATAAGTGGCCATACTTCTTCATCCTTCTTCCATTCATCCCTTGCTTTGTTTATCCAGTCTGTTTGCATAATATAAATAGCACAAAACAATGCTTCCACATCCTCATCCTTGAAGAGTCTTCCCATTCGGTAAGGTCGCCATTTTTTAAGTGCATGTAGTATTGCCAACATTTCCTTCTCATAAATAGCTTGCTTGAGATGTAGCAGTAAAAATACCCAATCACCTACATCAAAACAATTTTCACTACGATGTTGATCTACTTGTTGTTTCGTTTGATTTTGCACCGAAGTGGCATTATCCTTTAAAAGTTGGAGAACTTGTTGTTGATGCTCGATGTGATCTTTCACTGCTTGAACCTTTTTCTTCTTGATATGTATTTCTATCTCTAGAGTTTGAGGAGTGGTAATTTCTTCCAATCCTTTACAAGATATGGTCGGATTCATTTCTTGATGCTCGATGTGATCTTTCACTTCTTGAACATTTTTCTTCTTGATATGTCCTTCTATCTTGATAGTTTGAGGAGTGGTAATTTCGAACAATGAATTACAAGATATGGTTGGATTCATTTCTTCTTTCTCGACGTGATCTTTCACTTCTTGCACCTTTTTCTTCTTGATATGTCCTTTTATCTTGAGAGTTTGAGGAGTGGTAATTCTTGCCAATGCTTTACAAGATATGGTTTGATTCATTTCTTCTTTCTTTGGGGTGGGGTCCTGGCGTATATCTTCTTCTTTTGATGTTTCTTGATCCTTTTCTTCCTCCTCTTCATATTCTATGTAAAATAATTTCTTCTCAGCACACTTATGACCTTTAGTGCATTTGCTATCACAATTGTAACAAAGCCCTTTTTCTCTTTTTTCTTCCAATTGTTGTGGTGTAACCCTTGTAGGTTGTGGAAGGCTAGGAGAAACAACACTTCCATCTTTATAGTTGTGAGGGGTAGACTTCCTTGTTGCCATAATTTTACTTCCAAATATTTCACAAAGCCTTTTTACTCTTTCCAATTGTTGTGGTGTTGCTCTAAAGAAGGTGTTGTTCTTTGTATCCTCATAATGTGCTATCATTTCCTCCGTGAGAATTGACCACGTAACAAGTTGTTTACGAGAACAAAGCCCTTTATACCATAAAAATTGATCCGGTTCTAAATATGAAGATGCAATACATACCTTTTTTAATAGTGGTACACCATGTAGATCAAAATATTGCTCCATCTGAAGTATCCAATTTACCGGATCCTTGCCATCAAACTTCCTCATCTTGCTTTTTTTTTATTTTAGGACCTCGATCTTGAAACGACTATAACTCTGTACTTTTAGATATTTAAGTTCTGAAATTGCTACCTGTAGTAGCCCTCTGTGTCCTCTTTCCAATGCCACCAGTCTGATCCAAATTGGATTCTCCAAGAAAGCGTTATACACAAGCTCCCAAGATGACCTGATTATAGACCTTTCCAGAAGAGCGAACTTGTATGAAGTACCACGTGTCAATTTTTTGACCTTTGGCTCTGAAAAAAATATACAAGAAACTACAGTCTGTCCTCTTTCTGTACCTTCTTACGAAATTTCAATCCAATGCTCAGAGAGAAAGTTATGACGAGTTTCCCCAGGTCACCTGTTTAGAATGTAATTCAGGAGTCTGCAAAAAGACCAACTTCCTCAGATCATATCTCCGCAAATATAGGGCGAACAACTCTGAAATTTGGACCCAAGGTTCAGCACGATTTCTTCTCAAATGGGTGTTTTTTGCAACTTCTGAAACGTCGTAGAAAAAAAGTTATAGAGAAAATGCCACGATGACCTGTTTGGAGCAGCGAAACCCTAGAATCCAGAGCTCTGATACCAAATGTTATGAAACCAACTCAAGAAACGATAGAAAAGATAGATCAACACCTTAGAATTCAGCCTCTTTGAGGGGGAAACCTCCTTTACATTACATAAATGAATAGTTCTTGGATGATACAAATGAAAAGACCTCCTTTCTATATATAGGAGTCTAAGGGGTCATAACATAATCATAGCCGACATAACAATAATAATGTAAGGGCACAATAATGACAATAGTGGGCTTCTATGGGGCACAATAGTAACAATATGGGCACTACATGGGTACATCAATATAATAAGTGGGTTATACTAATAACAATAAGGGGTTACACTAGTAGTATAGGGGCCTAACAGATTTTCTCAATAGCCTCCAATACTAGGAACACATATTTTTTCATCTTTATTGATGAATTTTTGCGGAAGTGTTGGATCTTCTTCATGCGGAAGAAGGATGAGAATTTAACCAAGCTCTTAGAGTTCAAGGCACTTATGGAGAAAGAAAGAAGCAAGGAATTGAAGGCTCTAAGGAGCGATAATGGAGGTGAGAACAAGTCAAATGAGTTTAAAAATTTCTATGCAAAATAAGGAATTTGATGAGAATTGGCAGCACCTCACAACCCACAGTAGAATGGGGTGGCTGAGAGGAATAACTATAGCATTATGTGAGCATCACATGCGATGTTGCATGACCAAATCCAACCTCTACACTTTGGGCTAAAGGATACAACACAATGGCCTATTTGCAGAATAGGAGTCCTCATTGGATTCTTGGCATGGTCACACCAGAGGAGGGTTTCTTAGGGAGGAAACCAGAGGTGTCGCGCTTAAAGATTCTTGGAGCCTCTCTTTACTACCATGTATCCAAAGAATCATGGAAGAAGCTATATCTGACAACAAAGTTGGGGGTATTTTTGAGTTACATAGAAACTCCCCACAATTACTATGTGTTTGTCATCCCTCATAAGGATAGTTGTATGAAGAGATGCAAAATTTGATGAAGGGAAAGACATGTAGTTCTGTCTTCAAATGGGAGCTTTAGATCCCACTAGAGGAGAAAATTTTAGCTCCAAAGGAGGAGCTTAGGATGTTGTGGGCTGGCACAAGTTGAGGAGCAAAGAGTGGATACAACCACTCAAGAAGAACCATTTAGAGAAGGAAATAAGAGAATCAGGGAAGCTGGGAGACTTGTGTGGGATGTGAGGAAGAATGTGGGTGCTCCTTCAAATTGGCACATACAGAGAAGGTCACTAGATTGGTACATTGGCTACATGGCTCTAATGACTGCGCTAGTAGAGACTGAACCATTCACTTTCGAGGAATCATTAGAGAAGCCTATAATGGTTGATGAAATCATGGAGGAGTGCAATTCCATTGTAAACAACAGTGTTTGGGAAGTTGTCCCAGACCACTAGACAAATTAGTTGTGGGTTCAATATGGATCTTCAAGGTAAATCATGAAATAGATGGAAGCATAGAAAAGTACAAGGCCATATTTGTGGCCAAAGAGTACTCCCAGGTTGGCAAGATTGACTATGAGGATACCATTTCTCCTATAGAAAGGTAATCATCGATAAGGTCAATCCTTGATCTGGGTGTATAGATGGGGTGGAAGAGCTACTAGATGGATGTGAAAAATCCATTCCTCAATGGAGCTATTGAGGAGGAGGTGTATAACAAGAAACCAAAATCGTTTGAGACTTTTGATAGAGAGTCTCATTGGTCAAGAATCAACCAAGCATTGTATGGTATTAAGAAAGCACCTAGTGCTTGGTAATCCAAGATTGATAGCTATCTCACCAGTTTGGGCTTCACCAAAAGTGAAGCAGATGCAAACCTCTATCTTTATTTGGCAGAATGTAAAATTTTTAATATTAGTTTATATGTTGATGACTTGATTATAACTGGTGATGAGCAACTGATCATATATTGCAAGGGGGACCTTGCAAGAGATCTTGAGATGAAGGACATGCATCTCATGCACTACTTCCGTGGATTGGAAGTATAAAAAGATGATGGGGAACTATTTGGCTCTCAGGGAAAGTATGTGAATGAGATACTTAAGAGTTTCTACATGAAAAGGTGGAAACCCATGGCGACTCCTCTCGCTACCAACTAAAGGAAGGAGGATGCCACTTTAGGTGAGGAAGTGAATGCGAATCTTTACTAGAAGTTCATGGCTTCACTCATGTATCTTGTGAACACACAGCCATATATGTGATTTGTAGTCGACTAGTTGAGCCAAGCTATGGTTAGGACAGCCAAACTATTTTTGAGGGTAGCTAAGCATTTTCTATGGTATCTCAAAGGAATTACCCAATTTGGACTATGGTACATAAGGACAAAGGGAGTGAAGTTGTGTGGCTTCACATATTTAGATTGGATGGGAAGTCCATCATACTAGAAGAGTACAGTAGGTGGAATTTTAAATGTTGGGTCTGCAACAGTTTCTTGGTACAGTAGGAAGAAAATATCTGTGCCACTCAACTTAGCAGAAACATAATACATGGCTACAAGTCAAGAAACATGTCAAGAGATCTGGATGAGAAAGATACTTGTTGGCTTGTTTGGTGAGATGATGGATCCTATCGTGATTTACTATGATGATCAGAATTACATCAAACTGTCTCAAAATCCTATTTTTTATGATCTATCCAAGCATATTGATATATGGTATCACCATCTATGAGATTGTGTGCAGAGGTAGATTGTGTTGTTGCAATACATTCCGACAGAGGAACAAGATGTTGATATTTTGATAAAGGCCTTCTCAAGAGGGAAGTTTGAGTTCCTTAAGTGCAAGATATAGGTGGTTGATAATCCCTTTCTTGCTGATGGGGAGTGTTAGAAATGCAACAAGCAAATCTCAATTTGACTTTGCCTTGGTCAAACTAGAGAAAATTCAAATTTCTATTTCAAGAGAAATCTTGGAGGTAGTTAATTGAGGTGACACAGAACTTGTCACTTAGCTAAATTAGTTAATTCGATTTGGGGAATCTTTATTTAATTTCGATATGTTTGATATCTAAATTGTCGCAATCTATTTCGGTTAATTTTAGTTATTGTCATTGTAACTAGTTCTAACTATCAGAAGAATTAGAGGTGGTCAAGTTGTGGAAGTAGAACTTCTGCCACACTCATTGATCAACCAGTTAACTAATCAGTAAGCCCAAAATAATTGTTTCATGCAGAGAATTCAAGTTACCCAGTTGAGATGGACATTCCAAGGCAGTGTACTATCAGTTGTAACATATTCCAATGTGTACATGCAGTGCATGAAGTCAGAGGAAGGACCTAAGGGAATTGCACAATTCAATAATGGGAAATTCAAAAATAATAGGGATCATTTTCATAGAGGAACATAACAAGGAAATAGGAGATTGGAGGGCTTGAAAATTGGCTAAATATTGGCCAAAGATAGTTAGTCAAGTAGAGGGATAGACTATACACTTGCAGAGTATCCTCAAGGTGGAGCAAGGATATGTATTTCATCACTATTCTTTGATTAATGCAATATAGATAATAAGGGTTTTTGATAGTTTCTTTCCCTTAGATAAATCTTTGTGCATGTGTGATATTTCCTTTTGCATGTCTATGATTTGTGTTCTATATGGTGAATTGACTTCTGCAGATCAATAGAGTAGCTTTAGGTCTTGTGATTTAGTAAATTTCATGAGTAGTATTGAATCTACACATTAATTTCTACATGACATGGTAGATATCAACAATGATGAAAATAAAGATACAAACCTATATGTAAACAATATAACTCAGGTATAAATAATTCCAATGTGGTAATAACCCATGGTATGAGTAATCTTGGATTTCATGAATGATTAAAAAAAATATAGTAAGGGAATTAATGAAATTTCTCACTTGGAAGTCTCTTCATGAAGGGAGCCACATAAACATTGGTTACAAGAGTAGAGTAAGTGGCACAAACCATCCACATGAAGGATTGTATATAAGTTAATACCATTTGATAAAATTTTAAAATTGTAAGGGTTCTTGTGTGTAGTGATATATTTTGGCATATTACAACTGTTATATTTTCAAAGAAAAATATATTCGACCTCCATCAGTGAAAGAAATCGTAGGAATCGATCTTTTGATAACTCAAACTTTAGTGTATGTGAAATAAATGAAGGTGATTTTTTCCCAACCACGTTATGCAAGAATGAGTCAAGAATTGGAGTGTTGGGTTACTCAGTTGCTCTTAAAAATGCAAACTAACTTCCAATCATTAAATTATCAACTTGAAACTTGTTTATTTATTTTAAGGTTGTCCCCACAATATGTGCAAAGAATAGTTCCAATGTGACCTAATCGGTCTAACCCTATTGAAAGGTAAATGCATGTAAAATACTAGGAACAACTAGGATTTTCTAAAGGAACAACATAAACAATCAAAGCCACTTTACTATGATCAAAACATTGAATCTTCTACTGCGACATTGAAATAGTTCTGCTAAACACAAGTTGTTTCCTAGGAAACTACAACTATAAGAAAAGAACAACACTTCTGAATAAAAATGATTTTGCTGAAAGAAATATCAAATCTCACACTTAACAATTCTTTATCAATCACAAGAAACTACAAAACGAATAATTATTTAGAAAATCAATTAACAAGAGTCTAATCTTATAATCTTCACTCAACTATTGTAGTAGCTATCACTATGATAAAACAATTCAATAACCAATGTTCAAATTTAGAAAGTGACTGAATAATCGCGAAGAAATTATTGAAATCAACAACTGAATAATAGCAAAACAAGAAATGAAATTTAAAATGTAGATTTAATAACACAAGGAAGGGTCATAGTTATTCTAGGATTGGGCCCACAATCACTAGAATTCAATCACCTTAGAGAAAATTCAGTGCAAGGAGTAAAGATGAACCATGAAGGTCTCCATCAATTTAATCAGGGACAATATTATAAAAGATGTCTATAAAACTTATAGCATAGATCAAAATGACAACAATTTCTCAGATTCTTTTATCGAGGTTTAGTTCCTCAGTTTTATATTACAATTAAGTCTATTTTTAAAAGTAAAGAAGCAAATCCTAAGAATCTAAAGATTCTCAGGATGCTTAATTCTTACAAAATCTCCCATATTTCCTTGGAATATGTGGCCAAGATCACATTCACAGCTAATATTTCCATGATGATAGTAGGTTTCACCCAGTCAGGTTATAACTAACCCAAGCAGCACTATGTGACTCATTCATGTCCAACTATACGATGGAACAAGATCTATTATCGAAATTCCTTGCTAGTTAACACTTTATATTGTAAGTGTAGCTCATGTTTTCATAGTTAAATCAACTCTTTTAAATAATAAAATGATGACAGGCTTATTATCTTCTTCTAAGGTTTATATCACACAAATTATGATATTACACAAAAAACATAGAAATTTACTAAAAAGACAAGCAAGAAAAATATAAGAGAATGCATCAATTTTGAAACCCAACATCACCCCCCAGCTTATGTGTTTGCATGACCAGATGCATGCAAATGATTGACATGAAGCGAATTTAAAGAATAAGATGGGCTGGAATCTTCTCCATAATGTCAAAAACCATTTCTTCTTCAGACTTATTGGAGACTGGCATACTTACCTGCTTGAGTTAAATCATATTCAAACTTATAATCATCATGAGGACACAAAATTATTGGACACTTGTACTTACACCTTATCCATTTCGGGCCTTCTTCTAATAAGTGTGAGTGTAGTCATGTGCTATGCCCATTATAGCCTAGATATTTCGATAATTGAAGGTTTCTCTATTTTTTATTTCCCCAAATGAGGCCCAACACCTTTTTTTCGCCCCTTGTAATGCCTCAAACCTGATATCTAGTAGATATTATAACCCTTCCAGTAATAAATCACTATGAATAGGTGTTAAGGCACTGACAAAACTAGCCTGCTCCATGAATTTCTTATTGCGGATCAGTGTACTTAAAGGGCTTCACGGTTCTTCTCTAACCCAAAGGTCGAGACCAAGATCTCTTGGAACACATTATAAGATTTTGCCCAGCTTAGCTGATTTTTAAAAATAAATATGAAGTACTGGAACTATACACCCCTTATAAAATGTGTAGCATTATTGTCTCTATATTCTTATAGAAAGAAATTATGCATGTAAATTTCACATAATAAATACCTTGTATTCTCATCTTGTTTATGGAAAGAATCAACAAATTATGAAACATTGCTAAATTCATATGGTTGCCTAGACTAAACAGCCTTAACTTTGAGCATAAATATCCTTCCAGCAAAAATAAGGTGTAATTCCTAGTTGGGGAACTGGAAGACAAAGCATCTGAGTATATAGAGCACACTTCTTTTATTTAGTCTATGGACTTTTCAAGCTATTTCTCCAAAGATTTTATATTTTTCTTGGTTGCCCAAAATATAGCATAAGTTTCATCCTCTGCGACTGTCAATGCCTTCAACTTTTGGAATAGGTTGTGATTTTCTTTTTGAGGAAGTACGTCCTTTTAATATCTTATGATAGTCTCTCATTTTTCTTCCATATTCATTGTCAAGACTTGAATAGTATCTTCCAATATCAAAGGGGTATATGAAGGCACATGCTCAATCCGTGTTTCTCTTGTGATAGAATTTGGTACTTCTATCTGAATTCTAGCTTTGGTAGTTAAAACACCATATTGGCCATGTTTGACTCAGTTTGGGTTCCTACAATAAACGAAATAGTAGAATTTTCAGTTTCAGTTTAGGTCTCGTTTCTCGAACTTCCTTTTTTTCTCATTTATTTTCTGAGCCTCCTTTTGGGTTTTTCTATTTCGCAACCATTTTTTAAGTTGTCAGACTCTTCTTTGTAATTTCATGTTTTCCTTCTTTAACAACTCCTCTCTTTTCTATTCTTAACTTCTCATTCATTTCCCAATCCTCTATTAACCTACTGTGTAAAATTCTTGGCTAGGGTGACTAGAGGAGAGGGAAAAACAACAATGGAGGCTAGGTTTTCAATCACGAGTTCATTAGAAGCCTCAATTGTAGCATAAATCATCGATTCAACAAGGTTTCTATCATCCTATGGTCCGTTTGGAGAGTCAACATTGAATTCTCATTCCATACATTCCCAAGAAGATTCTAAGGGTACCTCTTAAGAAGAGGAGGGTTCTGGGATGGTGGTGACATAATCAACAGAGTGTTCTCGAAGAAATGTATTCTTAGGTTCTCACAAAGGTTCTATGATAATAGTTTTGATGGAATTGGAAGGAAAGACTATAGATATGGGTCATGTACTTTGATCAAGAGAATCCTGTGAACAACCTACAACTCCTTTAACATCCATAGAATTCACAAAGTTTTCCAATCCCTCTAAAACTTGGGCTGCCTCCATTTCGTGTTCTTGAGTAGGGTCCTCCTCATGATTTTCTGGTATGTTTTGAAATTTTTGGGGTTCACTACCCTGCAATGGTTTTTCTGCATAGTTGATGGAATTTACGAACTTAGTTGACCTAACTGATTTCCTTAGTTTCCTAGGTAAGGAGGCCAAGGGAGAGGGAATCATATTTTATAATCATGTTAGTTGTTGAGGGCCAGGGGTTTAGAAAGTATCTTCCCTCGTAACATTCTCATTTTGAAATGTTTCTTCATTTCCTTTGGGATACTTAGCATCAAATGGAATATGTTCGGGTTCTTCACTGGGTGCTTTGTTTCTTGGTGAGTCCCAGTAATTTCCAAGGATTCCTCCCAGTTTAACTGTGATTGATACAAATTGCTGACAATTATCCATTTTATAAGCCCATGGTGGCTCACCACCAAAGGTTGACCCTTGGACCTCTTTAGTCTTACAACAGTCTCATGTAGTAAAGAATTCATAAAATGAGGTAGGTTCAGGGTTACCTTTTGTCTTAGTTCTACCAGGAGCTTTACGTGTCACCCCCTTACTACATCATAGCAACTGTTGCATGTAACATATATTTGGATCACACATGCTAATTCGTTCGATGGTTTTGGAAGTGAAGTAAGGTTGTACCCCTTCCCTTTTCTTAACAATTCTTCCCCAAGATTTATAAATAAGGATGTTGTGTTGTATAATAGAGTGTGCATCTCAGGAAATTTCTCACCTTCCAATGGTAGGCCTGTTTCTTTCGCGAATACTTTTGCATTAATTTGAATTTGTCTTCTTTTTACTATTGTCATTCCATTTTCAGATTTTTCATGAACTCCAAAGTAAATTCATTGTTGAAACCTTGCAATAGTAGGAAATACTCTAACCATCCTACCCGGTCTATAATGCTTCATGCCTATTCAGAAATCCTCATCTATGCAGGTTCACTTCATATCGAGTGACCACCCTATTTCGTAGGGAGAAATTTTGAAATAAACTAGAAACAACAAACTTAGTAGATACAGGGCTAGAAATATTGTATAGAGTAGAGAATTCAAAGAACATAACATGCGATGATTGTTATAGAATTTGTACTTGTTATGGATTTACTTTTCATGCTTCCCCTCCCCAATGAAATTAAAGGTTGTCCTTGACCATTCATTATGTATTTGATTTGGCAGGATAGTTGACATGACTATTTAGATAAGAATGCATTAATTCATCATAATGGAGTAGCTGCCAGAGTAATGTGAGTAATGGTGAAGTGTGCCATATAATTATTGAAGTAAATGATTGTAAAATATGCTAACGAGACTTAAATATTTGTGACACTTGAATAATTAAAATCATAAAAAATCATGACACACAAAGAATTAAAATTGGAAAAACCATGACACCCAAAGAAATAATATCAGAAAAAGCCATGTGGAGAGATATTTGAGCCATAATCATGGATAAGATAGATTGCCTTGAAAAATTGTCTTTAGGGAAAAAAAACTGAAGGAAAATTTAAAATAGATTTAATAATTCTTTGAAGGTTACATCTCTGATATGTAGAAAAAAGCTAATTATTTATACACATTCATTGTTATGACCTTATAAGGAGACAAAAATGAGTTCCTATAGTAATTCAATGATTTTCCTTTTTTTATTGGTAATGGAGAGCAATAAAAAAGCCTATTTTTGAGATGATAATTTTTAAATGTAGTTCAATACCATAGGAATGACCTCTTCTACCAATAGGCAGCTATACCCTCGATATGGTTTCCTTTTAACCCATTGATATCCCACTATCCAATTTCGCTTTGAAAAATAATTCATATAATTTTATTATTTCTAAATTGTCAAGAGAAGGCCATTGTTTTGGAGAGATGACAAGTTAATAACAATTCCACTCACGAGAGATAATGAGGCAAACAAGCCGGCTCGTGATGAGACCTCTTGTACTTCGGCTTAATGATCAGAGCCTATTACCTTGGCTTGGTGACTAGAGTGGTAATGTCGTCAAATTAAATCTTATGATTATGGTAGGTCAGCTCGTGATGACACCTCCTATCCTTTGTCCATCTTTTCTTATGCTTTATTTATTGTTATTTTATTTTTTGGTTATGATAAAGAATTAGTGAATGTGGTGGCTTATCGATTCCTTATGAGATAGGGATGGTGTAAAAGGAATTACGATGATTACATTTTTAATTTTCCATTTTTGCTGCCTAGATTTTTTTTTTTAAGGATATCAAAGAATTATAGGAAACTTTGAAAAGAAAGGAAACTCTTCCAGTGGTATTTGAAGAAATGTAGTATAAATATCTTTATAAATTTACAATATCAGGGTTGTTTTAGAAGTTTAGGATTTTTTCAAGATCTACTTCAAAAATTTATTATAAAACATTCTCTAATGGAAATCATTCAAGGAACTTATTAATTTTACCATGATTTGAATAAGGCTTCAAAATAAATAAATAAAGAATAATTGTTTCTAGAAAAACAACTATGAATGAAAAACAATAATCCAAAGTAATAGTTAAAACTAGGGGAACAACAATTGTGACCTAGGAAATAACAACTGTAACAAAGGGAACAATGATTGTGACCAAGGGAACAATAGCTGTGGCTAAGGGAACAACAACTATGACTAAGAGAATAATGACTATGACTAAGGGAACAACAACTGCGACCTAGGAAACAACAACTGTAACTAGGGGAGCAATGGTCGTGACCAATGGGACAATAGTTGTGACTAAGGGGACAATGGTTGTAATTAAGGGAATAATAATTGTGACTAAGGGAACAAGGATTATTACTTAAGGAAATGGTAACTTCCCTATATATGTTTTGTTATTATATACATTATGTATTAGGTTTATTTTTGTTTTTGAAATAATAGATTTTCACAACAAGTACATACAATATGTACAGAATGACAGGGTTATAGTTGCGAGGTGACCTCCCCAATTCGCTAAAATCCACATATTAGAATCATTCTCTAGTTCATGAAGAAAAGAATCTCGTGTAAGTGGTTGGTGAGATTGACATAATTGATGTCCATTAGCAAGGAGAGAGATGTCAGAACCATCAATAGTAGTGAGGCTCACCATACCATTATTGTGAACTTTAGTAACTTGATATAGTTGCAACACTCTAGTTTGAAGCTTCTCAGGTACATTTTTGAAATTTTTTCTTTTTGATAAGGCAATCATGCCACTTTTTCCTCTATTGTTGAATAATGGTTGTGCATTGTACGAACGCGAGGTGCACTTCTTCTAGTTCATTAAGTTGTTGTAGACATTTTTTCTGTGCTTCTCTCAGATCTAGTCTAACTTCCGTTATGGTTTTGAGAGTCTTGATCTCAAATTCTATCAGAAAAATGGTCTCCTTTCCAAAAAGAAACTGATATGGTGAATAACTAGTGATGTTGTGCCAAGTTCTTTGGTAGGCCCATACGGACTCAGTTATTTTGGCGGCATATTTCCGGTGGTTTGTAGATAGAATTTTGGTTATAATTTCCTCTAGAACTTTATTGGTACTTTCCACTCGTCCATTTTTTTGGGGATGATAAGAGGAAGTAACCCTCTATTTGATGTGATACTTTTGCATTGAAGAAAAAAATTTGAGGGCAGTGAACTGTGAACCCCCATCTATTATGATCTCCCTAGGCAACCCATACCATACAAACACTTCAAACAACAAGTTAACAATTTCTTCTTCTGTAGCCATTGAGAGAGCTATTGCTTCTACTCATTTGGTTATGTAGTTTGTGCAAGCAAAAATGGATACCTTTTGGTTTGATGGTCGATTAAAGGGGTCTACAAAATCTAATGCCCACCTTTCAAAGGGTTCAAGTACAATTTGAGGTTGTAGTGGAATTTCATTAGCTTGAATGGGGCGATCCATCCTCTGACAACTATCACATCTCTGGACATATTTCCTTGCATCTTTGAATATCATGGGTTGTAGCCCATCTGCAACACCATATTCCTAGTCCTTCGGTCATAAAATTCCCACCGCATAGTTCATCATGGCAAGCCTTAATAATATCATAAACCTAATCTTCTTTAATACATATGTGATTTGAAGATTAGATCCTATGTGAAAAATATATCGATCAATCCAGGAAATCTGTGCACTACGCTGAACGATGATCTTCTGTTCCCTGGATGGTAAGTATTTTGGTAGCTTCCGTGATGCCAGATAATTGGCCACATCCATGTACTAGGGTAGTTTAATCATTACATAAAACATGTATTCATCTATAAACTAATCTTCCATAGATAAAGAGTCAACTATTATAGGAATTCTAGATAGAAAATTTGCAACCAGATTTTCCTTTCATGACCGATATTTTATGGCAATATCAAATTCTAGTAATAAAAGAAACCAGAGTGTTATCCCACCATTGGTAACAAGTTTTTTAGCTATATACCTAATGAAAAAATGATTGGTATATAAAATAATAAGATATGCTTTTAAATAGTGACGAAATTTATTAATAGAGTAAACAAGAGCCAGAAACTCATTTTTTGTCACTGTGTAATATAGGTCCACCGTTGTAAGATTAATTATAATATATTTAATAGGATATGGATTTTTGTCTTCCTCTTGGCCAATTACAACTCCTATTACTATATTAGATGCATCAATTGAAATGTGGTATGGTAAGTTCCAATTTGGCCCTCGTAACATAGGGGTTGTTGAGACTAACTTCTTAAGATCTGCAAAAACAACATCACACTTTTCAATCAATTCAAATTCCACATTTCCTGTTAATGCATATAAAGGTGTTTCTGTATTTGATAAACTTGTTAGAAAGTGACAATAAAAACCAACATAACTGAGGAAACTATGCACCTCAGTTGTTTTATTAGGAGTAGGGAGTGGAAGAATTATTGGATCTATGTGAATACCTACGACATAAATATAATGGCCCAGAGCTATGCATTTTGTCATCATCATATGACACTTTTCGTTGTAGAGGCATAATTTGGTAGTTATGCATTGTTCGAGGATTTTTTACAGGTTTTATAAGGCTTTCTCAAATTTATTACCATAGGAAGTAAAATCATCCATGTAGATTTCAAGTCCTTCACTAATTAAATCAGAAAGAAATATTCAATATTTCTTTATGTAAGGTGGCTAGTGCATTACACAGATGAAATGGTAGGACCCTATATGCAAAGTTTCCCATTGGAAAGGTGAACGTGATTTTGTACTGATCTTCAGGAGTAATCTGGATTTGATTGTATCCACTACAAACATCTAGGGAATAGAAAAATTTATTCCCAGCTAGAGTATCAAGGACCTAATCTACAAGAGGAAGAGGGAAATGATATTTTTGTGTAGCTTTATTCAATTCCCTATAATCCACACAAATTGTCCATATCCATTTTTCTCAGGGACCACAATTAGAGGTGAAACCCACTGGCTATTAGAAATAGGATCTATGAAATTATCATCAAGAAGATTCTATAGTTCATGTTTTACTATATCCCTAAGGTGAGGATTTAATCTCCTTTGTGTTTAGGGAATGGCATGAGCATCTTTCTCTAAATCGACTTCATGTGTACATAATTAAGGATTGACTCCTTTCATATCAGAATATTCCTAGGCAAAGGCCTGTTTATATTTTTGAATGCTGTAAATTAATTTTTCACGTTGTATTTCATCCAAATTAGCATTAATGTTAAAAAAAATTCCACTTTAAATTTCAATGGGAATACTATTATGAATTGTAGTTGTGGGTATATGATCGTTATTTAAACATTCAATGGATCTTCCTAGGCCTCCTTGATAACCATTTCTTTTAACATTTGACATGTTGGATTTGTAATAGTATATGTTTCGTTAATGAAGCCACTAATTACGTTGTCCTTGGTCTGTCCTTTAAAAGTGAGAGTGTCATCTAAGGTAAGAGGAGGATGCTAATTTTCTTCCTGATATTTTGGAGGAAACAATTGATAGTTATCAATTGGTAGGCTAGGTTTGGCAGGTGGATAAAGGATGAGGTTTTTAGCAACGATCCCTTTTGTAATTTTCATATTTCCTACTCAAAATCTGATATACGCATCTACAACTGCTAGCTAAGGTTTTCCCAGTATCAAAGGGTTTTCATCCAACCTGTTTATGGGGTTGATAACCAAAAAGCCCGTCGGGTACTCCCAGGAATATATAGAGACAAAAATGTCTTCCAGAGTGATTTCTGGTCTGACTATCGATCTGTCGGCCAATTCCAACATAATGGTGGTTGGTTTAAATGTTTTAATCCTAAGTATCCCACAAGTTTCTACAATCAAGATATTTATCGCATCTCCTAAGTCCACAAGGGTATTTGGGAAGTTATGTCCTTGGATTTGGACAGTAACCACTAGATTTTCGGGATCGTCATATTTGACATGTGTTTTCTTTAAGATAAGATCAGAGAGTGTTCCCAATACATGGAATTTAGGAGGGTATTTTGGTTTTCTTCCATGATTTTTAACACGCAATTCGTTAATAGTTTTAGCATAGAATGGAACATCTCGAATAGCGTGGAGAAGAGGAATTTTAATACATAAATTTTTCAATTCCCCTACGATATCAAAATCAGAATAAACCGATAGATTAATTATATAATGTCTCTCGAGGTACTGTGGAGCAACATCCATAGTTGTCATGGAATCTTGTTGTTTGGTTGATTTATTAGGCGTCTTTGTTTGAATAACAACTACAATGGATGGAGAGTGTTTTGTTAAGGGATGATTTTCAACAAAATTTTCATTATCTACCTACTTTTGATTTCCTGTGTCATATTATGGAAATATCGTTCATCCAGATCTTAACTACAACTCGTTACACTCAAAGGAAGTAGAGTCATAATATGGGTTTTCAACAATTTCCAAATACTGCATAGGTCAATTATTAGGATTAGAATTTGGTTGAGTAGGTAGCTAAGGATGCAATGGAGATGGAATGTTTTGGGGTAATTGGAGTGAAGTTTGTAATGGTGGTTTTGAATAAGGCAATGATCCAACAGATGGAATCATTGGTCCCGTACAGTGTTGCCAATTCTGATACCACATTGGTCCCCATGTAGGTGAATTTTCCAAATGTGACGGGTATAAGTTATTCGATGATTTTTTCCATGACAATGTAGAATATTATTGATAAGGCCATGAGGGTGTAGCGAATGGTTTTTTTGTCCATGGTGGTGTAGGGTAACATTGAGATTGCCATGTGGTATTAAAAGGTTTATGGCCCTGCCACTATGGTCCAGGAATCTATTGTTCTATATATCGTTCAAAATGAAATAAAGCAGGATCTTCGTTCATACCTAGAGGGTGTGTCTACCACTGTCGTCATTGTTCGATGAGACATGCTCACTCGAGATCTTCCTTTGCCTCCTCAAATATAACTTCAAATCTTGGGAGCGAAGAATAGAATTCTATTGAGTGATATTTAGTGCATTTGGCACGTATTTCAACTGTGTCCAAGGGGCACTCTTTGTGACTGTGCCTCTTTCATCAACGAGGAAAGAAAATATCTAAGTCATATTTTGTCTCTGCTTTTTTTTCTTTGTCTTTAAGGCATCTAACTATGTATTTAACGTACTTAAACTATTAGTTTTAAAGTATTATAAGAGAATATCAATTTTTATGCGAGTCACTCCTCCCCTTGCAGTCCTGTTGGTTCTCTTGAGAGGGTCCTGAATCTCGGATCTAGTTCATGTACTTCCTTGCAAGCACCTGATACATAGTTTTACGATGTTTTCATATTGTTCCTTAGAAATATCACCTTGTCCCATTAAATTAATTATTTCTATCCATTCATCTTTCATTCCTCTAATCAAAGGAGTTCTCAGTATTTCTCTAGGTAAAGTGGTATAAGGTGATCTTTGTTGGTTATATTGGAATCTTTTGACGTATTCTTCTAAAGTCTCATCTTGTTTAGACATAATTTTAAATATTTCTCATATCAGATCCCTAGACCTACAATAGTTCTAATATTTAGTGAGGAAGGTATTTTTCATCTAATACCATGAAGCTATGGTACCTCCTCTTAATCCCATAAACCAACGTAAATTTTCTCCCTTTAAGGTGGAAGGAAACAATTTCAGTTTTTAAGGATCAGTGGTATAGTGATAACCTTGGCATAAGACATAAAATTAAAACAAAAATGAATTAGGGTCCCCACAAGCCATTCCATGAAAATTTGGAAGATTCTATAATGGGATGGCTTTGATTGGTGCAGTGGGATGTGGGTCAAAAATATGGTATTCTATAGTCAAAGTTTGTTATTATGGCGTTATGTTTTCCATTTGGTAAAAAATATAATAGTAATCCTCAGGGATCTCGTGGTCAGGAGGTATTATATGAAGAATTAAGTGTTAGCTAAAATATGGGTTTTGAGTAGGTCACACAACAATATTTAGATCAGGGATTTCATATTCTCCCTTTACAACAGGTGTTGCTGGAAATCCTGACTCAAAAAGCTATGGATGTGGCTCACTAGTATCACCTTCCCCTTCTCTTAAATCACAATAATGCCCCTCACCCTCGCTACAAGGACAATTGTTATTAGTATATGTACCTTGGAAACTTTGTTCAGACCTTAAAGTTCTATCCTGAATCTTAGTGTGTGTTACAGTGGATGATACTACCACTTGAGGGGCCATAGTAGAACCCTTCCTAGATGTTGTTCGAGGACTTACTAATGTTTGAGAATTTGAATGGAAAATGATTTCGTCTATAAAGGTATTTCTTCTAAGGCTACACTGACCTTTAGTTTTGATGGTTTTTAGAACTTGTTTTGAATCTATAACTACTTGAATTTTAGTTGTAGGCTTTTTCCTAGTCATACACACAAAACAATCTAAAAGTATCAACTGAGGGTAGGCATTGGCACCAAATTTTTACTTTGTTCAAGCACGGGTTCTTACCTTCCATCTTTAATAGCTAACCCTACAAGGATACAAATAAAACTTCTTTAAATACCTCCCCAACAATGGTGACAAAATGTTGGGTTACTTAGTTGCTCTTAAAAATACCAACTGACTACCATTCATTAAATTATCAATCGGAACTCATTTAATTATTTCAAGGTTGTCCACACAATATGTGCAAAGAATAGTGCCAATGTGATCTAATCTGTCTAGCCCTACTGAAATTTAAATGCATGTAAAATACAAGGAATAGCTGGGATTTCCTAAATGAAAAACATAAATAATCAAAGTAAATATAATATGATCACAACAATGAATCTTTTACAGTGACATTGAAATAGCTCTGCTAGAAACAAGTTGTTTCCTAGGCAATTGCAACTATAAGAAAGGAACAACACTTCTGAATAGAAATGATTCTGCTGAAACAAATATCAAATATCACACTTAACAATTATTTATCAATCATAGGAAATTGTAGAATGAATCATGCTTTATAAAATCGATTAACAAGAGTCTAATATTATAATCATCATTTAACTATTGTAGCAACAATTCGTATGATAAAAAAATTCAATAACCAATGTTCAGATCTGGAAAGTGATTGAATAATTGCAAAGAAAGGATTGAAAGAAATAACTAAATAATTTCTTAACAAGAAATGAAACCTAAAATGAAATTTAATAACACAAGGAATGGTAGCAGTCATTCCAGGATTGGGCCCTTGATCACTGGAATTTAACTGCCTTAGAGACAATTGAGTGAAAGGAGTTAAAGCTGAACTGTGAAGGTCTCTGTTAAATTAACCAGGAACAATATTACAAAATATGTTTGTAAACCTTATAGTATAGATCAAAATGACAACAATTTCTCCTCTTCTTTTACCGAGGTTTATTTATTCACTTTTATATTACAATCAAGTCTATTTTTAAAAGTAGAGAAGAAAATCTAGAGAATATAAAGATTCTCATGATGCTTAATTCGAATTACAAAATCTCCCATATGTCCTCGTAATAGGTGGCCAAGATCACATTTACAACTTATCTTTCCATGATGATCATCGGTATTTCCCAATCATGTTATAACTAACCCAAGCAGCTCAATCTGACTCGTTCATGTCCACCTACTCCAGGGAAAAACACCCGCTATCGAAATTCCCTACTATTTAACACTTCAAATTGTAAGCATAACTCATACTTTCATTGTTAAAATAACTCTTCTAATGGATAAAATGATGACACTCTTATTAACCACTTATTAGGTTCGTATCACACAAATTACCATATTATATACATAAAAAGATTAGAAATCTAAAAATAAAAAAGATAAGTAAACAAGGTAATCTGACAATGTACCAATTCTGAAGACCAACATCGAGCATGGAGAAATATCAATACGTTTTCTTTAAAAAACAAATAATAAGTCATGTAATTCAGAACTGTAGTGCAATTTCCAGATAAAATTATTATTTAAGAACTAGCAAAACGGAGGTAATTTGTGATAACACATTTATAATAGCTCATGATGGAAGAAGATTAGTCTCGAAAATAGTGAATCAAGAAGCATAATTAAGACATTTAAGTTGAAATTGATATGATAATTGTATCTTCGTTACTCCAAGACACCAAACAAACATGGAAACACTTTAAAACAATATTTTTGATACTTAGAAAGATATTAGCTTTACACCAAATATTGTAAGTATAAAACGAGGTAGATTAGGTCATATTTCAAAAATATGGAAACTTATTGAAAGGTAATGTAATGGCCCCTAAAATATATTAAAAAAAAAAAAGAGAGTCTAGATAGATTTTGAATTTCCCATACTTGATGGACACAGAGGACTCGAGATTGTTGAGAGTTAGAGACTCGTACCATCGAATCATGGAACAATTCACTAATTGGTCTATTTTAAAATTGTTTCATGATTGGAAAAAGATAAATTAATTTGAGTTGGTACAATAGGATGAATAAGAATAGAATCAGGCTAGATTCCATGGGTAGTTTAGCACAATTGAAGAAAAATATATATATTTATATGATAATTCCGAATGATACAACTGTAAATTATGGGGGGGGGGGGGGGTTGGGTTGTGTTGTATTATTTCCATGACTAGCTCACATAGTTAACTGGGGGGTTAGAGGGGGGGCGGAGCCCCCCTTCATTGTGCCGATTGTGTAGTTGGGGGGCGGGGTCACAGGGGGTTTGAGGCGTACCTGTAACCCCACTTTATGGTGTCCGGGGCAGCGCCACATAAATTTTTGGTTTTGGGCCCTATGTTAGGATGGGCAGAACAACCTATGGTTTTGTGCATTATTTTCACACATGTTTTTGGACGCGATGGTTTTCGGTCCATGGTATTGGATGCTTTGGCATGTGTAAATATGTATTATAACATTGAAAGGAACATAATGAAAATTCAAGCTGGTAGTCCTAGTTTTGGGATCCAGGGGAAAATATGTGTATATGTGTTTTATGTGTGATCCTCTCACATTTTATTTTCTATTTTTTAGAATTTGTATGCAAGTAATTTCTGTATGGGATTAAAAACTACATTTGGTTCAGAGCTATTATGGCTTCAAGGGGATTCCTTTGTTGTTGAAGGGTTTCGCTCAGGCCTGTGGTAGACCCTGTTCAGTGGAAGATATGCGAGATCGATTCTAGTAGTAAAAGAAGATGGGGAGTAGTGGAAAGATACAGATCGAGAAATTTAATGGTCAGAGTTTTGAGCTGTGGAAACTCAAGATGGAGGATCTGTTGGTAGATAATGATCAGTGGATCACGGTAGATCTAGGTACTAAACCAATGGGAGTGTCTGATGAAGAATGGAAGAAGTTGGATCAAAAGGCAAAAAGCACAATATGATTGTGTGTCTCAGATTCAGTATTGCTGAATGCATCAGGGGAAGCTACGGCGAAGGATTTGTGGGACAAGTTAGGGACTTTGTACCAATCTAAGTCTCTGTTGAATAAACTATTCTTGTGGAAAATATTGTATAACCTGAGAATGAAATATGGAGACTCGGTGACAGAGCATCTGAACGCATTTAATATTGTGGTAAGTCAGTTAGCATCTGTTGATATTAAAATTTCAGATGAAGATAAGTGCATCAGTTTGTTATGTTCTCTACCAGATTCGTGGGATAGTCTAGTTATTGCAATAGGTAGCAATGCAACTGCCTTGCAGTTTGATGAAATAGTCTCATCCTTGCTAACGGAAGAGATGAGACAAAAAAATATGGAGAGCCAGAATGGTGATGCCTTGTCTATATAAGGAAAGTCTTAGAACAGAAACAAAAATAAGTCATTGAGTGGGAGATCTAAATCTAGAGGGAGATATAAATCTCCAGGAATACCTGTAAAGGTGGTGTGTTAGAAGTGTGGAAAGAAAGGGCACTACAAAAGGGACTGTAAATATAAAGCTCCTGATAAAGGAAAGTGATCTGATGATGCTCCTTCTGTAGAGGTGAAAACCATCTCAGATGAAGGTGGGGATGTGTACTTGGCTTCTTCAAGTACACATGTATATCATGAGGCATGGTTGATTGACTCAAGTGCATCCTTTCACTTCAATCCCCATAGAGATTGGTTCTGCAAGTATGAGAAATACAATGGTGGTGATGTCTTCTTAGGGGATGATAGGAGGCTAGAATCATTGGTCGTGGAAAAGTAAAGTTGAAGTTGCAAGGTCGAAGGGTTAGAACACTTCTGGGTGTTCTGCATATCTTGCATTGGCCAGAAATCTAATTTTTGTTAGCAAGCTAGATGATGCAGTTGTAAAAACAGTGTTTGAGAAGGATACCTACAAAATGGTTCAGGGAGCACTGGTATTGATGAGGGGAGTTCTAATTGGAATTTTGTACAAGTTACAAGGTAGCACTATTATTGATGGGTGCAACAATTCTATGGTTCTTGAAAGTGGAGTAGAAAATCTAGTGGTCTCTGGAGAGAAGACCATGTTATGGCATTAAAGGCTTGGACATATTAGAGAGAAGGTCCTTCGAATACTTCATGGTAAAGGTATGGTAGAAGGTATGAGTAATAACTCTCTGGATTTTGATTTCTCTGAAAATTGTGTATATGGGAAGTAGAATCAGGTGAGTTTCCCCTCTGCTAGTAAGAGGGAAAAACAAATATTAGAACTTGTCCATAGTGATGTGTTTGGACCTGTGAAGGTCCCATCACTAGGTAAGTCTGCATACTATGTATCATTTATAGATGAATTCTCAAGGAATACATGGATATATTTCCTTAAGAAGAAATATGAAGCCTTTGACAGGTTTAAAGAATTTAAGGCTCTCATGGAAAATCAGACAGAGAAGAAGATAAAGGTGTTGAGGACAGATAATGGTGGAGAGTTTTGTAGCAAGGAATTTGAAGACTTCTGTAAGAAGTGTGGTATAGCACGATAGAAGACTAATCCATATACACCTCAGCAAAATGGAGTTGTAGAAAGAATGAATAAGACGTTGATGGAAAGGGCAAGAGGCATGCTTAGTGGTGTCGGGTTAGGACAGGAATTATGGGCAGAGCCGGTGGATACTGCATGTTACCTTGTCAATAGGTCACCTTCATCAGCGTTGGAGGATAAGACTGCACAAGAGGTATGGATTGGTAAGAAATCCTCTCTTTCACATCTGAGGGTATTTGGATGTGATGCATATGTACATGTTCCAAAGGAGAAATGAACCAAGTTGGAAAGTAAATCTGAAAAGTACATCTTTATTGGGTATAAGGATGGTTTAAAGGGTGATAAGGTTTGGAACCCAGTCACGAGGAAGGTTGTGTACAGCTGAGATGTGGTGTTCAGAGAGGTAAAAGATGTTATTAAACATGAAGTCCAACCAAAGGAACCTAAGAAGATAGAGTTTGAGCTTATGGAGGAAGAATCAGACTCTACGGCAAAGGAGGAATTAGAAGATGAAGAGCCAAAAACTTCGGGTGTGAGAAGACCAGTTCAATAAAGAAGGCAACCAGAAATGTATAGTCCATCTACTTTCTGTTCAAAATTTTCTTTATCTATTACTGACGATGATCCCAGAACTGTGAAGGAAGCAGTAGATTCAGAGGATGGAAAACTTTGGAAAGAGCCCATGGTTGATGAAAAGGCATCTTTGCAAAAAAATGAGGCTTGGGATCTAGTGGAGTTGCCAGCTGGAAGGAAACCCATTGGCAGAAAATGGGTGTTCAAGAAGAAGATAAATGCAGAAGGAAAGGTGGAGAAATACAAAGCTCTGTTGGTAGCAAAAGGTTATTCCCGGTGCCAGGAATTGATTTTGGTGATATTTTTTCTCCTGTTGCCAAGGTAACTTCTATTAGATTACTTTTATTTGTTGTTGCTGCTTTTTATTTTGAGGTAGAACAGATGGATGTGAAGACAAAATCTTTTCATGGGGATCTAGAAGAGGAAATATACATGAAGAAACTTGAAGGCTTTGCAGTGAAGGGTAAGAAAGAATTGGTATGCAAGTTAAAGAAGTCTTTGTATAGGTTAAAACCGTCACCAAGGATGTGGTATCAGAAATTTGATACATTTATACAGGGACTTGGAATCACTAGAAGTAAAGAAAATCACTCTATGTATTTTAAATTAATTGGTGACCATGTAATTTATCTGGTCTTGTATGTGGATGATATGTTGCTGATTGGAAATGACAAAGAAATTATCCAGGATTTGAAGACCTAATTGTCCTCCAAATTCGACATGAAAGATCTTGGTTCTGCAAACTATATTTTGGGTATGGAAATTCAAAGAGATCGGGCAAAGAGGAAGCTCTGGTTAAACAAGAGGAAGTATGGCGAGACAATACTATAGAGGTTTGATATGTAGGATAGTAAACTAGTGAAGGTTCTTATTCCTATAGGTGTGAGGTTATCTGCTGAACAGTGTCGCAAGACACGAGAAGAGGAAGAGGACATGTCCTGTGTTCCATATGCAAGTGCAGTCGGTAGCTTGATATATGCAATGGTCTATACTAGACCAGACATTGCACATGCAGTGGGAGTATTGAGCAGGTTTATGTCAAAACCAGGGAAGGAGCACTATACAGCAGTGAAGTGGGTTCTTAGGTACTTGTGTGGCACTAGTGATTATGGTTTGTGCTACAAAGGAAGATCAGGATTGGACAGAATGTTGGATATTTGTGGCTTTGTTGATGTAGCCTAGGCTGGAGATCTAGATCAAAGAAAATCTACAAGTGGGTATGTGTTTAACTTATTTTGAGGTACATTCAGTTGGATGAGTAAGAAACAATCTGTAGTGGCACTATCAACTACAAAGGCAGAATACATGGCAGCCACTCATGCAAGCAAGGAATCAGTTTGGTTGCAGAGATTGTGTTTAGGTATGGGGTTAGTACAGGGAGCTATAAGGATAGACTGTGACAACCAAAGTGCAATTTTCTTGACAAAGAACCCCGCATATCATTCAAAGACAAAGCACATTGATGTTCAGTATCACTTTGTGAGGGATATGATAGAAGACAAAACGGTGTTGCTGGTAAAGGTGGACACTTTGAAGAATACTGCAGATGCATTGACTAAATATGTGAGCTCTGAGAAGTTCTCTTGGTGTAGAGAGACAATGGGCGTTTCAGGGCTGGAAAAACGACTAAGCTCTCTTGTGGTCCCCTCTGGAAAGAAAGCAACAAGTGGGAGAATGTTGGGTTGTGTTATATTCTTTCCATGACTAGTCCACGTAGTTAACCGGGGGGTTAGAGGCGGGGCAGACCCCCCCTTTGTTGTGTCGATTGTGTAGCGGGGAGGGTCATAGGGGGTTTGAGGCATACTCGTAACCCCATTTTATGGTGTCCAGGGCAGTGCCCCAAAATTTTTTGGTTTTGGACACAATGTTAGGATGGGTAGACCCACCTATGGTTTTGTGCATGATTTTCGCACATGTTTTCAGACGCGATGGTTTTCGGTCCATGGTATTGGACACGATGGTTTTCAGTCCATGGTATTGGATGCTTTGGCATGTATAAATATGTATTATAACATTGAAATGAACATAATGAAAAATCAAGCTGGTAGTCTCGGTTTTGGGATCTAGGGGAAAATCTCTGTGTATATGTGTTTTATGTGTTATGCTCTCGCATTTATTTTCTGTGTTTTAGAATTCATATGCAGGTAATTCCTGTACAGGGTTAAAACCTAAGGGGGGGACTCTTAACCTAGTCTTTGCTGGTCTGATGTTTTCTCTTTAAATGTTGTGGGAAAATCATAAGATGAAAACCACATCATAGGAGAATATGTATATATATGTATGTTGGTACACACAACAATCAATGTGTATTTTAAATACTCCAAAGAGTGTCTTGTCTTAATGTGACTTGAAGGATTGATAATGGTTATAGTTAAAATGTGATCAGAAACAAGCAGATAGTCGAGTAAGGTAACCAAAGAGTATGTGGCGCATAATCTTAAGAAAAATTATAGTTGTGATAAAGAGAAAGTTGGTAGCATATTGGTGCAAGAGTCAATGCTACCTCAGATAAGTACCATAAAAAAATTCAATATGTCTTTTATAGACACAACTGAAATCTCATCAATCAATTGATTAGAATGAACATATGTTTACAAAATAATTTAGTATATGCTAGTGTCGATATCTTCATCCCTCCATCAGTGATGAAATTCCTCTTTTTGCATGCATATTAGGTGTCCCATCCAATCATCTGCATTCCATTAGGTCATGGATCAACTGATGGTAGTGGTTCATTGTCAATTTCCCTCATGACATCTACCTGCTAACCTATTTTCACATGTTCAGATCATTTACTGTTATTTTATTTCATTCCATTTACCAAAATCATTTTTAGGGTTTTAGGTCTCACTAGGTCTAGGGTTTGTCACCATGGTCAACAAAAGCTCAATAAATAGTCAGCAGGCACATGAGGAGGTCTATTAAGTTTACAAAATCAAAATTTCAAAGATGTTATGCTCAATAAGTGGTTTCTACCTCAAAACTCTGTTTTGAGGTAGAAACCACTTATTGAGCATAACATCTTTGAAATTTTGATTTTGTAAACTTAATAGACCTCCTCATGTGCCTGCTGACTATTTATTGAGCTTTTGTTGACCATGGTGACAAACCCTAGACCTAGTGAGACCTAAAACCCTAAAAACTGTTTTGAGGTAAAAACAGAGTTTTTATTTCTATGTACAAAATTTTTATGTAATTTCAATTTTTTTTTATATGTAATAAGTTCAAAGCTACTGCCCTTGCTCACCTTGCCAACTCCAGCCACTGCAAACAAAAAGCAAAGCATCAAATGCATCAGTTTTACCAAATTATTAAGAAAAGGCAAACAAATGAAAAACAGAGCTCAAGACCAAAAGTGACTTTGACATTAGAAAAGTGGGTTTGGGATAAGTAAAAATTAAAAGTCATTCATATTTAAAGTGAAAGGGGTGCCATTTGTCATTTCATTATGCAAAATACTCTTGGAGAGCAAAAAATCACGATTTGGAGCAAAGGAGACAAAAAAATCCATTTTCCAAGCATCTTGTCCTAGCGCTGCGCATCAGAGGCAGTGTGCTACGCATCAGGCTGGTGCTGCGCATCAGTGGCTTTCTTGCAGTGTTATTTTTCACGGGCACTGCGCATCAGGAGGGTGTTGCGCATTGGGCCCAGTGTGCTGCACATCAGTCCAGATCTTCCTAAACCATTCCAAATCATGTAATAACCCTCAAAATTGCTACATTTCCATGCTACAAGTAAGTTAACATCATCCCAAAGCTGAACTTGAGGTCACATTTGTGTTCTTCATGAATCTTGGATGTGGAAAATGAAACCCTAGCTTGTCGTCAGTTCTTTCCCTTTCATTGTGCAATTTTCATTCCATCATCACAAAAAACATTATTGAACCCTTTTCACTCTTTTATTACCCTAAAACACTCCATTTATCCCATTTTCCCATATCCCACTCCCCTAAAACAAATAATTCCCTCACCAAACCCTAAATCCCTCACTAAACCCTAGTTTCCCAAAACTAATCCCTTCATTCCCCAATTCCATTTCCCAAGAGTAAAATCTCTTCATACTCATCACCCTTGTCCTCCTTCATTACCATTTTTCACCATACCTTCATCACATCATCTTCCTAAGACAACACCAAGCACCATGGCAAGAAACAGTGACTCAAGCTATGAAGAAGAAACACAAAGTGACAGTTCAAGAGAAAGGAATGTACAGCCTAGGAGACCTCACAAGGGTGGGAAAATAATCAGAGAGGAGCCTATTAGCATTGCTGAACTTCTTTCTTTCCCCCTTGCCACCACTTGCTTCAGATGCTAATCTTGCTTTGAGTTTTGTGAGATTGTTGAGAGGGTTAAGTATCATCATGAATTACCAAGGAATCAACATGGAGGACAATATGGTACAGCTTCTTGGCATCAATTTCACTCTTTCACCAGCGATTATTGTAGAAGCAACTAGGGTGACAGATGTGGGGGAAAGATGGAACAAAAGACAAAATATCAGCAAGAAAAACTATGAACCCTACATTAAAGCCAAATATCATAGTAAATTGGGTAGGGTGTTTCCTTTCATGTTTTTGGAGGACCGGTATGTTCCACTAATGAAACTCATCATTAAATACTTCACACGTGAGGGAAGGTACTCCAAACTCTATGCCTATGATATCAGATTGCTTATGCATTCTACCAGGGTTAGAATGATGAGTATTCCATACTTCATTTGCAAAAACATAGAGAGGATGATTGTGCTTGCAAAGAGAAAACCATACCCACAGCACCTTAATAGCATTTATCACTTTGCTTTCATCTAGATTAGTGTTGTGCATCAGCTCACTCAGTTGGGAGTGCAAAGGGAAACCTTCATTGCCCATGAGATCTTCAAAGGGCCTTAAATTTTTGTAGAACTTCAAGAGGAAGGTGGACCTTTTGGGCAACAAAGAAAGCATGAAAGAAAAACTGAAGAGGCTCACATTCTTGTGTTGATAGCTTATGAAAAGGGCACAAGAAGACTTTTTGTAGCTTCCAAATGAGTATTATCTCCACCAAGGGTGGAAAGGGTCTCGTTCTCTTCACTGGACAACAGGGAAATGCTATATTCACCAGGGGTGAAAGGGGCTTTGCCTTCTTCTTTAGCAGAATAGGTACAAGATAGAGAAAAACAATCATTGCATGATGAAGGGCCTTCTGAAGGCCAAAACAGGGAGTTTGTTTTGATTGAGGAAGAGGACATTGATTTGGGCTCTAAACTCAATGATGTGATTATCAAGGAGAAAGAAGCTGAGATCCAAGCCTTATCACTTGACCTTGAGAGCGCTAAATGGATCATTAATTACCTTGATCAATAGAACAAGCAATTGGATGACAAACAAACAATTATGGAGCTACAAACCATAGGGGAAAACTGGCAAGTGGCAAAAAGAAGGAAAATCAAGATGACTTCACTAGAGCAAGAAATAGAGGATGATCGAGAATCATGGTTGGAAAGAGTGAATATCCACCTTGAGAAGCTTCTTGATAAGGTTAATAAGGAGAAGAACATGTTGCGCCACATGGCCTATCACTATTTGGCCCGGAACAAAATTTGTAAGACAAGGATAAGAAGCCTAAAAGCCAAGTTAAGTAGAGCTTTAAAAGCCAAAAAGGAGCAAGACAAACTTAAAATATTAGCTAAAGCTTCCTTGGCTCAGCAAATAAATTGATAAGCTTGCCTCTTGCCAATTTTGAAGCATTTTGGAGAAATTTTTGTCATTTCATAAATTTCAATTGCAAAACACAGGAAATTTCCTTTGATGCGCAGCGCCACTAGTGCTACGCATTGAGATAGTTGGGAAGTTTGCAAAATGGCTTACTGTTTTGGATTCCTCATGAAAAAATACTAAAACCCAAAAATTTTCATGAAGTTTGGAGGAGATCTGCGTCACCTAAAGGGCAAAAAACACCTAAAAAATGCCCTCTCTACCACTTTTTGGACCCACAGGAAGCAGTCTTGGGAGAACTGATTTTTGAAGGGGCAAATGGACACCAACTCCAAAAAATATAGTTGTCCTAGAAAGCAGACAGAAAGATCTTTCGAACAAGCCATCTTGGTGCTAATTTGGTGAAGGAAAGGCCTTTAAACTCAGCTTGGAAGTGGCATTAGGCATCAGGAAAAATTTTGCCTTTTTTGCTCAAAAACTCAAAATTTCGCCTAGTTTTCTACTAGTTTGACTTTTCATTCTCTCATGGTTAAATTCATGATGTAATATGATGTGAATTGATGCACTATTATGAGAAAATGATAAAAAATGACATAGGGAGGTAGATACTTCAGTTATAGATGGTTTTGAGCTGAATGAATCAATTTCCATTGTTTTAGAGGCAAGCTGTTCCACTGCCTATTTTTTAGTTCTTAGTTTAGATCTTGTTGAAATAGCTTCTTGACTCATGGATTCTACTACTGATGGCTAGCATAGGTGGTTTTATGGCTATATCTTGTACTTTATTAGTAGTTTTAAAGGTTGGACTCTTGTGGATGCATTGAGCACTATTGTACATCACTTCTGCAGTTTGGCAAGGAAATAAACCAGGGTTTTGCAGCATTTTGTAGGATTCTTGTGGTAGTGTGATATGGCATAGTTTCCTTCTCTATTATTTCAGTTTATCTCATGTTTATGTGTGCCATCATCTCTCTTATTCTGAATAACTAAATGAATCAAGTGTAAAAGGTAGAATTCATTGATGTTTCAGTGCTCTGCCTTGGGGTTTATTTAGTTTTACATGTTTTCTACTGATTGTAGAGGACTCATGACATTTTCATGCCCTTTCCAACTCCTCACCAGTCTTAAAACTCGCCATCACATTCATTTCAAGATGCTAAAACACTTGCCTACCTCGCCCCGCACAAACCTTTGCAAATCTGTGTTGATTTCCCGGACCCAAAGCTACCTTCCTCATCTGATCCAATAACCAACCATTGAAATAAAACAAATTCCTCTGAGCAAGCATACCTAGCCTAAAATTAGTATTCATATCAGTCATCTCAAGCCTTCCTTGATAAATTTTCATTGAGATTGACAAGGAGAGAGCCCTCTCTCGACCTAGTAGGGCTAGCTATTAGGTTAAGCGTGCTTTGATCTTACCCTAGACCTACCTTTCTCAGCCTGAGGTAGATTTAGGCACTAACATAGTGCGACCATACCGGGGAACGTAGTTTTACATTCCTAAAATAAAATGTATCAAGTTTAGATCTAATTGTTGATGGTGGACAACAATCAGACATCGAAAGGCTGAAATCATTCACCTGGTGACTCTAGCGTCGAAAAATCCCAAGCTTCAGAATTTTGTATGGAAACTCTAATCTTCAAGAACCAGTAGCCTGAATAATATCTTGGTGAATTCATTGTTATCAAAATGGATTTTTTTGCTTGAAGGTATGCTCCCATGAGCTGAGATCACATTCCAGGGTTTCCAAATAAAATTCCTAAGGTAGATTGGCAAAGGAATTTGCCTATGTTTAAAGATGATGACAAGAATGATGCTACTTTACATTTGGTTAGATTTCACATACATATTCGCAAATTGAAGGTTGATTTTCCTGAAGATTGTTTGATGAAGATATTCACGGCCACTGTGGAAGGTGAAGCCCAATCCTGGTATGAAAGTTTATCGCTTGCTTGTATTTACTGTTTAAAGGATTTTCATGCCATGTTCTTTGAAAGGTATAAAGAATCTTATCCATCATTAAATTTAGTTCAGAACTGTTGCAAACATGTTTATAGTTTTATTGAAAGTCTTGAGAAATTTTATGAAGATGATGACTTCATGGACGATGAGATCACGGAGGCTATATATGAAAATCCATTTCAGCAGCATAAAGAGAGCTTAGAGGACACTTATCAAGATGTTGAGGAAAATTTGCAGCAGGATCAAGATCTTAGTACAATGGAAAATGATGAAAGAGAAGGTCTTATTTTAGATCTGCTCATAGAATAAGACAGTATGCAGGGAAATCAAGTTTCAATCTCAGATTGTGATAAAATCAGGTTGGCTATTTTAGATCTAGATTTAGATTGTGATGATGAAGACTACCTTGTTATGAATCACATGAGGGAGAGCTCTGTTGTTGAGATTATCTGGAATGAAGAAGACAGAGTTATTGACCCAAGTGTTCTCATTTCATTAGAACAAAGCCTTCATGAGGAGGTAATCCAGTCCTTTTATGAAAAGCAAGATGAGATTTTTGTTCAAGTAAGTGAAAAATCTTCTTTTGATAACTCAATGGTAAATGATAATTTGATTGCCATATCATATGAAGATGATCAACAATGTTTTCAAATTTCAGAAGACCAAGGAATTGAGGACTGCCAGTTAGGTCTTTCATGTTTTGAAATGTTATTTCAAGAAGACAATAATCGCTTGAGCAAAACAAAACAGAAAGTATTATGTCCTCTATCTAAAGATGAGATAGATCAACTCCTGAAAGGTCAAGTTACAGCCTAAGCTAATGCAAATCTGCAATGTGCACATGGTCAAGAAGGTGTTGGGGAAACTTCTTCCTCTTTTGTAAATGATGACAGTCTTGAAGTTCAATTTATAGATCAGCAAATAGATAATATTTTCTTTCATGAAGATGATAAGGCTATCATGTTTGATAATCTTGAAGAATGTTTTCTATTTAAGAAAGGCTTAGATTATGACATTGAGAAGTATGAGCCTCAGAGAGACAGTATGTCAGAATTCAAGTCAGAGCTTCTCATGGTTGAGAATTTTACAGCTAACACTCAGATGGCAAAATATTATACCTCTCTATGCCTTCCTATCACTCAGCAATCAGTTGTTCTTTCAGATCATAATGAAGGGAGTACTCGTATTTTTGCTGCTAGAGCTCAAGACAAGCTAGTGCTTCAGGATTTTCAATATACCTTCAACATTATTTTGCAAGCATTAGAGAAGATGAATGTTGCTTGGTTTGTTAGCATAAGCCTTGGTTTCGGTTGTTATTGTGAGTTGCCTATATGTACATCATTCTACCCACTCGGGCAAAGTGAGAGAAAAATTTCAGTGAGTAGCCATTTGCTGGATTGGCTACATTGGAAGGCCCACTTCACATGATTGTACATAATTCGTCAATAGGTAGGTGGTTGTCATCATGATTTGAAACCCTCAAATCTCGATGGTCTGCTGCCATTAAAAAAGCTTTGTAAGTACATGTTTCAGTTAAGTAAGTCTTGAGTCATTTTTTTGTTTTAGTCAACTCAGTTTTGAGTCATTTTGAGTCATAGTGTCAGTTTTAGTTTTCGAAGTATCTTGACTCCATTTCCCAATGGATAAGGCATTGGTCTACCCTTCCATAGATCTATGGTTATTGGCACCTCCCAGGAGCTACCATTCCCATTGGAGCCAATGTTAGTGTCGATATCTCCATCCCTCCATCAGTGATCAAATTCCTCTTTTTGCATGCATATTAGGTGTCCCGTCTGATTAGCTGTATTCCATTAGGTCATGGATCAACTGATGGTAGTGGTTCATTGTCAATTTCCTTCATGGAATCTACCTACTGACCTATTTTCACATGTTTAGGTCATTTACTATTATTTTATTTCATTCCATTTACCAAAATCATTTTTAGGGTTTCAGGTCTCACTAGGTCTAGGGTTTGTCACCATGGTCAACAAAAGCTCAATAAATGGTCAACAGGCACATGAGGAGGTCTAATAAGTTTACAAAATCAAAATTTTAATGATGTTATGCTCAATAAGTGGTTTCTACCTTAAAACTCTGTTTTGAGGTAGAAACAGAGTTTTTATTTCTATGTACAAATTTTTTATGTAATTTCAAATATTTTTTATATGTAATAAGTCCAAAGCTTCTACCCTTTCTCACCTTACCAACTCCAGCCACTGCAAAAAAAAAGCAAAGCATCAAATGCATCGGTTTACCAAATGATTAAGAAAAGGCAAACAAATGAAAAATAGAGCTCAAGACCAAAAGAGACTTTGACATTGGAAAAGTGGGTTTTGGATAAGTAAAAATTAAAATTCATTCATATTTAAATTGAAGGGGGTGCCATTTGTCATTTCATTGTGCAAAATACTCTTGGAGAAAAAAAATCACCATTTGGAGAAAAGGAGACAAAAAACTCTATTTTCCAAGCAACTTGGCCTCACGCTGCGCATCAGAGGCAGTGCACTGCACATCAGGCTAGTGCTGCGCATCACTGGATTTCTTGCAGTGTTATTTTGCACGGGCGCTGCACATAAGGAGGGCGCTGCGCATTGGGCCCAGTGCACTACGCATTGCGCCCAGTGAATTGTGCATCAGTCCAAATCTTCCTAAATCGTTCCAAATCATGCAATGACCCTCAAAATTGCTACATTTCCATGCTACAAGTAGGTTAACATCATCCCAAAGCTGAACTTGGGGTCACATTTGTGTTCTTCATGAATATTTCATGTGGAAAATGAAACCCTGCTTGTCATCACTGTTTTCCATTTCATTGTGCAATTTTCATTCCATCATCACAGAAAACATTATTGAACCCTTTTCACTCTTTTATTACCCTAAAAAACTCCATTTATCCCATTTTCCCATATCCCACTACCCTAAAGCAACTAATTCCCTCACCAAACCCTAAATCCCTCACTAAACCCTAGTTTCCCAAAACTAATCCCTTCATTCCCCAATTCCATTTCCCAGAGTAAAATCTCTTCATACTTATCACCCTTGTCCTCCTTCATTACCATTTTTGACCATATGTTCATCACATCATTCTCCTAAGACAAACATCAATCACCGTGGCAAGAAACAGTGACTCAAGCTATGAAGAAGAAACACAAAGTGACAATAGAGGAGAAAGGAATGTATAGCCTAGGAGAGCTCACAAGGGTGGGAAAATAATCAGAGAGGAGACTATTAGCATTGCTGAACTTCTTTCTTGCCCCCTTGCCATCACTTGTTTCAGATACCAATCTTTCTTTGAGTTTTGTGGGATGGTTGAGAGGGTTAAGTATCATCATGAATTAGCAAGGCAATTTGTCATCAACATGGAGGACAATATGGTATAGCTTGCTGGCATCAATTTCACTCTTTCACTAGCCATTATTGTAAAAGCAACTAGGATTCCAGATGTCAGGGAAAGATGGAACAAAAGATAGAATATAAGAAAACAGAACCATGAAGCCTACATTAAAGACAAATATCATAGTAAATTGGGCAAGGTGTTTCCTTTCAAGTTTTTGGAGGACCCATATGTTCCACTAATGAAACTCAACATTAAATACTTCACATGTGAGGGAAGGTTCTCCAGACTCTATGCCTATCATATCAGATTGCTTATGAATTTTACCAGGGTTAGAATGATGAGTATTCCATACTTCATTTGCAAAAACAATGAGAGGATGATTGTGCTTGCAAAGAGAAAACCATACCCACATCATCTTAATAGCATTTATCACTTTGTTGTCATCAAGATTATTATTGTGCATCAGCTCACTCAGTTGGGAGTGCCATGGGAAACCTTCATTGCCCATGAGATCTTCAAAGGGCCTCAAATCTTTATAAAACCTCAAGAGGAAGGTGGACCTTCCGGGCAACAAAGAGAGCATGAAAGAAAAACTGAAGAGGCTCACATTCCTGTTTTTATAACTTATGAAAGGGCACAAGAAGACTTTTTGCAGCTGCCAAACGAGTATTATCTCCACCAGGGGTGGAAGGGGTCTTGTTCTCTTCACTAGACAACAGGAAAATGCTATCTTCACTCGAGGTGAAAGGCACTTTGCCTTCTTCCTTCGAAGAACAGGTACAGAACAGAGAAAAACAACCATTGCATGATGAAGGGCCTTCTGAAGGCCAAAATGGAGAGTTTGTTTTGATTAAGGAAGAGGACACTGATTTGGGCTCCCAAAGCTCAAGACTCAAGGATGTGACTATCAAGGAGAAAGAAGCGGAGATCCAAGCCTTATCACTTGACCTTGAGAGGGCTAAATGGATCATTAATTACCTTGAGAAATAGAACAAGTGATTCGAGGACAAACAAATAATTATGGAGCTGCAAACCATAAGGGAAAACCGGCAAGCGGCAAAAAGAAGGAAAATCAAGTTGACTTCACTAGAGCAAGAAATAGAGGCTGACCGGGAATCATGGTTGGAAAGAGTGAATATCAACCTTGAGAAATTTCTTGATAAGGCTAATAAGGAGAAGAACATGTTGCGCCACATGCCCTATCACTATTTGGCCCAGAACAATATTTGCAAGACAAGGATAAGAAGCCTAAAAGCCAAGTTAAGGATAGTTTTAAAAGCAAAAAGGGATCAGGATAAACTTAAAATCTTGGTTGAAGCTTCCTTGGCTCAGCAAAGCAATTGATAAGCTTGGCTCTTGCCAATTTTGAAGCATTTTGGAGAAATTTTTGTCATTTCATAAATTTTAATTGCAAAACACAGGAAATTTCCTCTAATGCACAACGCCACTAGCACTGTGCATTGATATGGTAGGGACTTTTACAAAATGGCTTGCAGTTTTGGATTTCTCATGAAAAATTACTAAAACCCAGAAAGTTTCATGAATCTTGGCGGAGATCTGGGTCACCTAAAGGGAAAAAAACACCTAAAAAATGCCCTCTCTGCCACTTTATGGACCCACAGGAAGTAGTCTCGGGAGAACTAATTTTTGAAGACGAAAATGGACACCAAATCCAAAAATTCTAGTTGTGATAGAAATTAGACAGATAGAGCTTTCCAGCAAGCCATCTTGGAGCTAAGTTGGTGAAGGGGAAGGCCTTCAAACTCAGCTTGTAAATGGCGCTACACATCAGACTGATGGCGTTGTGCATCAAGCAAAATTTTGCCAGTTTTGCTCATAAACTTAGAATTTCCCCTAGTTTTCTACCAGTTTGACTTTTTCTTCTCTCATGGTTAAATTCATGATGTGATATGATGTAAATTGATGTACTATGATGTAAAAATGATAAAAAATGACTTAAGGAGGTAGATACATCAGTTATAGGTGGTTTTGAGCTGAATGAATCAGTTTCCATAGTTTTAGAGGCAAGTTGTTCCACTATCTATTTTTTAGTTCTTAGTTTAGATATTGTTGAAATAGCTCCTTGACTCATGGATTCGACCCCTGATGGCTAGCATAGGTGGTTGATGCCTATATCTTGTACTTTCTAATTCATTTATAAAGGTTGGACTCTTGTGGATGCATTAAGCACTATTGTACATCACTTCTACATTTTGGCAAGGAAATAAACCAGGGTTTTGTAGCATTTTGTAGGATTCTTGTGGTAATGTGAATTAGCATAGTTTCCTTCTCTATTATTTCAGTTTATCTCATGTTTATGTGTGCCATCATCTCTCTTATTCTGCATAACTAAATGAATCAATTGTAAAAGGTAGAATCCATTGATGTTTCAGTGCTTTGCCTTGGGGTCTATTTAGTTTTACATGTTTTCTTCTAATTGAAGAGGACTCATGACATGTTCATGCTCTCTCCAACTCCTCACGAATATTTAGACTCACCATCACGTTCATTTAAAAGTGCTAGAACACTTGCCTACCTCGCCCCGCAAAAACCTCTGCAAATATGTGTTGATTTCCTGGACCCAAAGCTGCCTTCCTAATCTAATCCAACAACCAACCATTAAAATCAAACAAATTCCTCTAAGCAAACATACCTAGCCTAAAATTAGTGTTCATATCAGTCATCTCAAGCCTTGACAATTTTTCATTGAGATTGACAAGGACAGAGCCCTCTCTCGACCTAGTAGGGCTAGCTACCAGGTTAAGCATGGTTTGATGTTACCCTAGACCTGCCTTTCTTAGCCTAAGGTAGATTTAGTCACTAACAGTATATATAACCACACTAACATGATGTGTTTAGGAAGTTGAGAGACATGAAGATGCAAGGGGCGGCGATTTAACCTCTAGACACCTTAATCCATAATTTACGGGGGGGAGGGTAAGTGAATCAGTAGTGATGGCACTTATAAAAAAATTCACCAATTGATTAATTCTTTAAACATTCACAATATTAAACACATAAGGAGATATCAGAGCATCAAAAAGGAACACAAAACCATAAGAATAATCAACACATGGGACACCAATGATTTTTGGTGGAAAAACCAAAGTGAAAAAAACAACCCAATTTTATTGTGTGTCTTCTCATTCTCTTATTATTATATGATAAAATATTTTACATATTTTAGCTAGCATCCACCAACTAGGAGCCACTTCCCATTCTACAATATTGTTGGCCACTACTAGTTACAAGTTATCTACTCATGTGACCTTTTATGCCACCGCTTGATGGAAGCATGATGGAGGGAACCAATCCTAGTAAGCCTTGCCCATCCACCACTAGATGGATATAACACTCCCAATATACCATTTTTCTAGCCTCCACCAGTAAGGAGGAACCACCTCTTTCATGTTTAGCCATTACTAAATGGATGCCCCAACCTCCTCAAACACTTAGAGCCATGCTTTCATTCATTTTCAAATTGGACTATTACACATAATTTTGTCACATTACGCAAATTACCATCAGTTTGTATATTTCACTATACATCAACATGTTACAAAGCATCCCCTTCCAGGGCTAGAATCCAAACTATCACAAAGAGAATGACATTCCTAGATCCCAAGGCTCAAAAACTTATTTTTGGCTTCCCTCACAGTTCCCTAGACAATCTCTACAAATACACAGAAAGTTCCATTAGGAACTATAGATAAGTTTTCTTTGTCTTACACTATTTCCTACGCACATGACTTAAAGAATTGAAAAATAAAAAGTAAAGTCTAGAAGTATTGTTAGTCATATCTTTCCCAAATAACAAAATTTAAATGAATTCCTATTCGGCCCTGATCCCTCCCATCATGGAGCTACTCCAACTCTTTGTGGAATCCTTATCCCACCATTAGCAGATCTCATCCCTTGGGAAATGGAACCCAAACTTCCCTAAACCTAACACAAACCTGAGGATTGGGGGGCACTGTTGGAAGTAGGCTTATGCTACAAAAATAAGGTTTGAAGGCTATTTATTCAAGGAGAGGGTTGGATATTGTGGGAATGGACTTGAAACATCAAGGCTTCAAGGTTGTAGGTATATTCTCCATTTTATTAATATAAAAACAACTTTTCTTTCTCAATTATGTATTTTCTTATATAATTTGTGGGATTCCTTGATCACCGACATAGATTATGATTGCATATTGATCAATTTATGATATATGATTGAGTTAATTAGTTCATTTATCTCTTATGCTATATATTGTATTATTTGATCTTATGTATGTTTTTGTCTATGAAAATCTCCTTCAGGTCATCACGAATAAGTTGTGGGAAGTGATGGGAAGATCTCTAAAGCATCGAGGAGAAGCAGATGGGTGAAAGCTCTAAAAGAGACTTCACAAAGCATTTTGATTGAATGTTAAGTGATCTTTATCATAGTGTTTGTTTTAGTCAATCAAAATCTAGAGAAAGATAGCAGTTCCTTGTTATTTGTTACTAGGTTTCTCTAAGGTCTAGGGAGATCACTCTTGTCCACAAAAGGGATTTATTTGCATAAAAATTGGTGACCATACTAGTGATCATCTCACTCTCCATTATTTTCATTGTTTGAACTTTTGAGATTTCTGTAGAAACCCTCTCTAACTATTTGGAAGTCTTAAAAATGTTGATTTTGGGTTTTATTTGACTTCATTTTATTTTTTTCCAAAACTTCCCTTTGTGCGCACTTTAACTTTAATCATAGAGAGGACTTTTGAACACTCTTATTTCTTAAAAGTGCATATGCACACTAGTTTATTCTATGACCCGTGCACATACCTGTAATTTTTTAAAATTTCAATTTTATCCTCATCAAGTTCAAAGTTTTTGGTTTTTCCTATTTAGTTACACTTCTTTGTAACTTCTTTGAGTCTCTGACAACATGATTGGGTGCTTTGAATTTAACTTTTGAGAAATTCTTAATTTAATTTCCTTTGGTCATTTCTCAGAGGTTTGTCTTGGTTTTTTAACAATTTTTGCATGTTTTTCTTTCATTTTTGCAAAAAAATTTCCCCCTCAAATGTTGGTGGGTCTGATGAATAGTGTCTCAATGTTAATCTCCTTTAAGTGTCATCATTTTTTATCTTTGGAATTTTCACCCAATTTCCTTTAATTATACTCGATTCGTTCTTTAGTTACATTGATGAAGGAAAATAGCCTTATTGTTCTTTCACTGATTTGGAATCATTTTGTGTTTGTTTTCAAGAATTCTCTTGCATAGATTACATTTTCATAGTTAGAATTCTCGTTTTCATAACATGAATGGAAATTGTGGATATATTACATTTGCGTATTTTTCAAGAAAATTGTGCATAGATTACATTGCATGGTTTTGCACTTAGGTCTTTGAATTGCATTGGAAAATTAGAAATTGTGCATTTTGGAGTTAATATTTTAGAGAACCTCTCTCCTTACTTTAGCTACAATTCATCGAAATGAAAATATCACATTATCATGTTCGATTTCATTAAAATTTTGATTTAGGTCGTAACACCATTCGTTTCACATCCATTTACCGTGTGAGTAAATAACAACTCTTAAAATCAACGCTATTAAAATAAATTTAGATTATTTTGTTATTTTAGGGCTCTTTTTCACCTACATTAGATCAAGTTGTAGGGCTTTGGAATATAGATGTGAGTTAACTTTCCAAAGCTGCAAACAAATATTAGCATCATAGGGAGTAAATTCATTTACTATAATTGGGCTCTAGGAAGCTTCCCTTACAAAGGTGTTAAGCACAAGATCATATCAGACCTAGTGGAGTGATTGACCTCACTTCATTACTTACGATATAGTGAATTACACGTATTAAAAGTGGTGCTGAGAGGTACTTGGGATTCACTTGGAAGTAAACTTTAGATTAACCATGTTGAGGAACTTTCAAGGGGATTTAGTTTTGTTACTCTTCCCTTGCGTATATGTCTGATCTGCAACTACCCCCCAGGTTAAATTGTTTTATGTGGTAACCTTAAAGACCATATCCTTACCGAGATTACCCAATATGATGGTAGATGGGAAGTCTCCATTGTACCTAGAACAAATTTTGGTTAGACTCACTTGGACCTTTTTGGAGGGTATTCTTCATTCAAGATGGCATAAATTAAGTTTACTTACACCAGATCATGTACATTAAGGAGGTTGTCAGCGTAACTAGTTCCACCCACTCTATCAATAGCCACTTTTCACTTTGATCTTCGGGATGTTGGGTTTCATCACCAACTGGTGATTTCAATGTGAAAAGATTGTTTGGATAGTTTGAATCCTTAGGTTTTTTAGCGCGTGTTAACTGTTTGTTTTTACCTTTTTACACACCTTATGTATGGATTGTGAATTTTAATTGTTAATATTGATAATAAATTTATCTAAGTTTAATATAATGGCATCAATGTTGGAAGTTATTGATAAAGAACCCCATATTAATAGGAATCCTAGTCCCCTCCCTGTCTTTGAAAATTTCCGTCCTCCTTATATGGTTATGCTGTCACTTCCTGGATTCACAATAGGTTTACTGGTGTAGTTGTTTTCTACTTCTTTGATCCCAAATACCCAAACTATTCCACCTCAACCAATTTTTTCACTTCAACTGATTTCTTCATCTCGAAATTACCAACATCTTGTTAACCCTATACCTTCTTCACCCAACATGTCCTCTTCTCCTTCTTCTTCTTCGCTTGCTAAAAGTCATGATGCTAGTAACCAGGTGGCTAAGAAGAAGAAGAAAGATAAGAAATCTGTCAACCAACCAACCATGGCTACATCTAATAGTTATGTTGAGGAAGCTTCCAGTATGCATCACAAGCCCAGATACCCTTTCAAGATTTGTAAGAGTGACCACTTCCTTATTGATTGTCTTGGTATTCCTAAGGTATTTGAATTATGGTAAAAAAATTCTTATAAACCTACTATTGATCCATCAACCAGTGATTGTGACGTTCATGGGGAAAAGGCTAAAGTTAGGTTTCCTTATCAGTTATGCAAAGGGATTCAAGTCACCTTTTCCCTCATAAGGACGAAGTCTCAAAATTGTTTGAAAAACTTAATGTTTCATGGTAACAACTTCCATCTGGTTATCGTAAACCTTATCTCAACCTACCTTCATTTGACAAAGTGATTGATCTAATTCCAAGTACAATCAATCCCACTCTTCCATTGGAGAGTGAAACACATATCACTCAGGTTGATGAGTCATTGGTTGATCAACTGGTCAACTCGATACCATCCTAAATTGATCCTTCTCTCCCTTTAGAGAGTGAAATTAATACCACTCAAGTTCTTCTTGTTACTTCATATTCTTCTACACATGGGGGCATTTCACCTATTTCGTTTGATCCCCTTCCATGTAATGAGGCTATTTCCTTTGATTGGAGTAAAGTGATAGAGCCTTGTCTTCCTTCTTCCACCCCTTTCCAAATCATTGTGAAAGTGTATGATAAGAATGTATGGTGCACAAAAGTAGATGAAGGTGCTTTTGTGAGTATTTTATCCACATCTACATCAAAAGCTTTGGGTTCCCTTCCTCTTGTGCCTGTTACATAGAAATTTTTAGCTTTTAATAGATCCATTAGTGATCCTTTAGTGACTCTTCCTAAGTTAGCTATTACTCTAGAAGGTAAAACCATCTTTATTGATATTATGGTAGTCCAAGGCCCCTTTGATTTTAATTTTCTCCTTGGGCAAGACTATGTCTATGCTATGGAAGTTATTGTATCGACACTCTTTCATGTGATGTCTTTTCCTCACAATGGAAACATTGTGACTATCAACCAAGTTTCATTCAGTGATCTTGATTACACTACCAACCATCCAACATCCCTGAATTTTCCTTATCTGCAAGTGGTGTCCACCACGCCATGGGTCAATTATGTGGCAACCACTCCCATGTATTTGATTTCTAATGAAAGCAAGCGTCTCACTATTTTCTTGACATCTTATGACTTAGATCTGGTAATTGATATAGGGAACCTCATGGGGGAATTTGAAATGGATTTTCTTACCCCTTTCAACTCTCTTCACATGTCTTCTTTCTAGAGAGTTATTCTTCCTTCTGATGAAGATCCCTTGGAAGCCATTGTCAGGAAACATCCCTTCGCATGTGTTAATTCCAAATGGAAGCAAGGATCCAATTGACTATGAGGATTGTTCTTTTACTATTTCGACCTCACTAAAAACTGAAACGAGTTCCATGAGGATAGTTCTTTTACTGTGTCAACCTTGTTAAAAAATGAAAGAAGTCATTACGAGGATGGTTCTTTTACTATGTCAACCTTGTAAAAGAATGAAACAAATACTAGTGAGGATGGTTCTTCTACTATGTCGAGCTCGTTAAAAATGAAAAAATTTCCTCAGAGGGTGGTTCTTTTACTATGTAAACCTCACTAAATAATTAAATATATTCTTAGGAGCATAGTTTTTTCCTGTGTCAAACTTGTTAAAAAATGAAACAATGTTCCATGAGCAAAGTTCCTTTTCTTGTGTTTGACTCGTTAAAAAATGAAACAAGGTTCCATGAGCATAGTTCTTCTCCTGGGTCAAGCTCATTAAAAAATGAAACAAATCCTCCCCTAATGAACTCAAGTCTTTCACTTGATATCATAAATGAACCTTCATTTCATTTGCCTATTAGTAACCAGTAGTATACTAAGGCGAATGAAACAAATATTGGGGTGCATGTGCCTATGTTGGTATGTTGGGAGCATGAAAACATATCTCAAGCACAATTTCGTCTTTGTTTCAAGCTTGTGTAAAAATGAAACCACTCTCAAGCATATTTTTTCTTTGTTTCAATCTTGTGTAAAAATGAAACCACTCTCAAGCATATTTTTTTTTTGTTTCAAGCCTGTGTAAAAATGAAACCACTCTCAAGCATAATTTTTCTTTGTTTCAAACTTGTTTAAAAATGAAACCACTCTCAAGCATAGTTTTTCTATGTTTCAAGCTTGTATAAAAATGAAACCACTCTCAAGCATAGTTTTTCTTTGTTTCAATCTTGTATAAAAAGAAAACTACCTCAAGTCCATTTCAGTTATTATTTTCAAGACTCATTAAACTCATGGAAATATGTAGCTTACTTTTCTATCTTTTCATTCTTGTAAAACGTAAATGAAAATGTCGAGTTCTTTCTGTCTTTTCCTACTCATTAATTAAATTGAATGTCCGTGATATGAGTAAATTTTTATCACTTTTTAAAACTCGTTAAAAACTTACGAAAAATCGAAATAAGGAATTATCTTTATGCCCTTTTCAGACTTCCTACACATGAAAATATCATCAAGTACTTCACTATTTGAACTCTTAACAGTAACTGAACAACAGTTTATTCAGAACATGTTAACCCCTTTTACAGAATTAAGGAGACGATTTATGAAAAAGGCATATATTGACCAATAAAGGTAAATAGAGTTCTCTCTTGCATTATTTTACCCTTTTTCGGGCTTGAGGGATTAAATTTATGAAAAGGGACAATGTGGAGTTTACTTATGTTTTTCTCTTGACTCACTAAAACTGAAAAACATTGAGCCTCACTTTCTTCGGGCTCGTTAAAATTTTATGTTGAAATAAATGAACAAGTTTTCTTTTTGTGTCATTTTAAACTATTTAAACATGAAAACGACATTGAATTACACCTTCACTTGACTCCTAAAATCTAAATAGTACAAGACTCATTAAGCATGATGAGATCGAACCACTCCTTCCTAGGGTTAATTCAAAATACTTGGAAGGACTCATCTAAAGGGTGAGCTTATAGGACAAGCATATGTTATCCTCCTCAAGCTTGTAAAAAATAAATAGGTACTTACCAGTAATGGTGGGGGAAAAATGAGAATGAACCTTTGTTTTTGTTTTATAAAAGGCAATATGTCACTCTTGAACATGACACTCCATCACCTTTTGTGTCCAGGTTGGGAAATCCATTTGTCTCCTAATTGACCATACCTCATTGAAAGTATTCAGATGGTTTTGGTATTTTATTTTGATTCAAATGCTGCCAAGTTAGAATGTTGTGTCACCAATATGTTCAAGAGATGTCCAACTTTAGGTCAATTACTTTTCCATTCATAGTCTTCAATCGCATCAACCATCCCCAAGTCAGTCTTGGATTACTAAAAACTGCTATTCTTCAAAACTTTACTTGAGTTTCATGTCATGGGCCCTCCTACGACAGGTTGCTTCCTATCAACTTCAGCTCACTATCTAGGAAGTTGATCTAGAAACCTTCAGTACCTTGAAGCTTACATGCCTTAATGAAAATTTTCTTGCCTTCGATAATAGGTTCTCATCATTGAACTTCGATCAAATGATTCTATGAATGTTTGACTTTAGTGCATCTATTCTCACTTCATAGATTGTACTAGAAGAACCTTGAGAGGCATTTTCATTATTGGTGGTTTCTCTTGCACTTGTTAACGGCTCACATAATTGACTGGTAATCAAGTGGTTTATGCTATGTTTGACTACAAGACATTAACTCTCATGCTTAGATTTATACTATCGATTGAGAGATGGACATCAATACCCTAGATCTAGTTTCATCCATTCTATCTGCATGGATTTATTAAATATTCATTATTGTAAATGTAGATCCATTGATGATTGCATCCATATCATGTCTTTCGTTGACATGGATCTTCATATGTATTTCCGTACTACTTCTTTGATACATTTATGTTCTAAGTATGTGAATGCCTACCTCAATCATGATTAGATATTGCATTGTAACATTTTATTGATTGTTTCAAGTCTTTAACTCAAACTTTGACATGATAAAGTGCTCCATTCATCAAACATCTCTTATGATATTTGAGTTTAGGAGGCAATCTATTACACATAATTTTGTCACATTATGCAAATGACCATCGGTTTGGAACTTTTTCTCTCCATCAATGTGTTATGAAGAACCCCCTTGCAAGGCTGGAATCCAAACAATCCAAAAGGGAATGAAATTCCTAGATCCCAAGGTTAAAAAACCTATTTTTGGCTTCCTATGTAGTTCCCTTGTCAATATCTGCGCATATGCAGAAAGCTCCATTAGGAAGTGTGCATAAATGCTCTCTATCTTACATTATGGCCTACATAGATGACTTATTCAATGTGAAAATAAAATGTAAAGTCTATAAGCATTGTTAGTCATATCTTTCCCAACTAACAAGCTTTGAATGGATGCCTGTTCAACCCTTATCCCTCCCATCATCGAGCTACTCCCTCTCTTTGTGGAACCCCTATCCCACCATAAGTGGATCTGATCCCTTGGGAAATGGATCCCTAAATTCAAACTTTTGGCCTATAAAGCTAACTCAATGTTGAGGATTGGGGAGGATTGTTGGAAGTAGGATTATGCTATAGAAATAAGATTGGAAGTCTATTCATTCAAGGAGAGGGTTGGAGATTGTGTGGAGGGACTTTCAACATCAATGCTTAAAGGTTATAAGTTTATTTTCCATTTTATTAATATAAAATAAACTTTTCTTTCTCAATTATGTCTTTGTTGATATAATTTATGGGATTTCTTGATCACCCACATAGATTATGATGGGATATTGATCAATTTATTATATATGATTGAGTTAATTATTTCATTTATCTGTTATGCTATATATTGGATGCGTTGATGTTGTGTATGTTTCTATGTCTATGAAGATCTCCTTCATGATATCATAGGAAAGTTAGGGGAAGTGATGGGAAGATCTCTAAAGAATCGAGAAGAGGATGTTGAAAAGCTCTAAAAGGGAATTCATCATGCATTTCGATTAAATGTTAAGTGAGCTCTATCATAGTGTTTGTTTTAGTCCATCACAATCTAGAGAAAGGTAGCAATTCCTTGTTATTTGTTGATCCATTTGGACCTTCAGACATTGTGGCATGGGAAAAGCTCAAAATTCAAAGTGGTAGAAATGCAATTATCTTGACATCAGATCGAAGTTCTCGATGCCTTGATTTCAATGGTGTGAACAACACTCCAATCCAAGTCCAAACAAAGGAGAGAGAAGCAGTCAAAGTTTTGGGTTGACTTGCAGGAAACAGAGGAAAATTAAAGTCCAAGTATGCTCCCGAAAATAGTGCCATTGCATAGATATTTTCATTCTAAATCTATTGCAACTTGAATAGGCTAAAATGGACTTCGAATGATGGAGTTATCGCAAAAAGAAGTTGCCTTTGTTCCTTTGAAAAACGAGGCATTTCTTCTAAAAATGGGCTTAAGGCATTAATAAAGGAAAAATCGCATCGGAAGGGTTGAGTGGAGGACTTAAAGCGGAGGCAACAGGGATCCCCGACTGTTACCTCCGAATTATCACATCAGAGAGAGACCCACATGTGATGTCGGGACCTGTTGAGGGCCCTGAAATCGGGTCAACAACAAGGGGGATACCCACCCGGTCCGGAACCTGGTTGGCGGCTCCTTGCCCGTTTGGTGTAGCGGGTCCGACTGGGGATAACGGGACCAGTTTCCCAATGCAAGGGGGGGTGTGTGTGTGTGTAGAGTTTGATTATGCTGATTCTAGAAGCATTTTAAAGATAATTCAAAATCTAACTTATAAACTGACTTTAAGCTACTATAATCTAATGAAAACAACATATCTAGTCTACGCTAACCCGGGATATATCTTTTCCATCATGCGATCTAAAAAGATTTCATACAAGAACTGGTAATAAAGATTATTCAGCTACCATAAGAATATAAACCATTTAAGATGAACCATTCTGCATAAGAAGTTAGGCAAAACAGTTGTGAACAGCATATCGCATAATAAATCATTCATATCTCAAGCATGAACAAATGACTCCACCGTACAAAAGTGCCAAATGACAACCCACATATTCATACATTAACATATAAACGACATCAGCTGTATATCACTCTAAGAATATAAGCAAAAATTCGTCAAGAGATAAAAGTACCATTTATGACTGATTTTTACTCACAAACTTCAAGCAATAACGATTTATCTCTACTTACTTCTAACATCTACCAAGAGTACAGAAGTGCAACATCAGTAGCAGACATTAAAATGCAAACATAAATAAATCTCGACCCTTCCATTCATCAAAACCTCCTCTGAGGGTGCAGAAGTGCATGTTCCGAGGACAAGTTTTTGACAAATTTCTGGACCCTTCTCCAATGCAATGAGAAGGGTTAAAATACTAGTTCCTAATTCTAATAATATTATTATTACAAAATTGAGGATACGGTTTTCAAACGACCGTCCTTTTTCTAATCTAGTTAAAAGGAAAAAACAACATTCTAAATGAAATCATTTGTGAACTTGGTCTTTGAATTTGCAAGTGTCCAACATAGGCTTGAGAAGAGTCGGCTGGCTGATTTCTGCGCTGATCTGGGCTGTGAAAACGGCATCTATGAGAGCTGGCGCTACCTTCTCGGCTGCGTTCGTGATACACTTCACCGTCATCCATTAGCTGTGCGGTTTAACCAAGTACGTCCAGTAACCTTCCCAATTCAGCCTAGCCAATGCTTGGATTGCTTTCCCTTTTGCCTGCGTTTTCTGCCTCCATTCTGTCTCCAGTTGCAACTTGTTTGGTAGGTACCCTGGGGTGGTCTCTGAAATCAAATTGGCCCTGTGTAAATTCTCATTTACACAGTCGATAAGAATGCTCGCCTGTGTCGCCGCTGTCTCTGCTGCTTGCTCCGCCTGCGTGATTTGCTCATCCCATTTATTAAAGAGCAACTCCTTATGATTTTCATTAATCCTGGGTGCCCCTGCTGCTTTCCCTTCCTCGTCATCTTGCCAAGTCAAATATTCTGTCACCCTCTTGTCGTTCTGATCATAGTCGCTTCGCAATTCCACCACCTGGCTGGTGATTTTGTCGCTCAGCTCACAAAAGTGCCTCCACTGTGATATTTTACGTCCCAACTCTTCCTGTTGATGCAGCAGTTGCTCGTTCAAGCCGATGGACTCTGAAATAAACTCTGCCAGCTTAGGCTCATCTTTGTGCATTTCTTGCAACGTCTGCAGTTGTTTTTCTTTTTCTTCAAGACTCCTTTGATAGCCTATCTGCATCTGTTGAAAGTCTTCCTATAGCTTTTCGAGCTATCTAGAAGCTTCATTGTTCGCGTTGGCTTGTTGCAACTATTGTTGTAGCAGTTGTATATGATTTTCTTGTTCCTTTAAAAGTTGTTGAACTTCAGAGGCCTTGTCAATAGTTGCAGAAGCATATGCTCCTGCAATCTGAGACAGCTTTGTAAGATTTTCGGTTGGATTATTATTTGGGTCTTTCCACAAGACGTCCAAATGTTCAGCGTCTTGAGACAGTGTATTTTCAAGTTTTCTCTTCTTTCTCTGTCTCCTTACAATTCTTTGTGTTGGGGACTGTAGAATACATCTAGTGGGGGAATTTCTTCCACGTTAAGTAGAAGCTCTGAGGATGGAGCGATGGGAAGGTGTTCTGCTTCTGCGGCACTACTGACTATGGTCGAAATGACCTCTTGCGCCACCTGTGTATTACTCACAGGTGTCTTCGGAACTTGCCCTTCAAGATTGATTAATTCATTGAAGGTTTCCCACTCTTTATCTAGCTCTATTGTGACAAGAGGTGCTTCGATGACAGGAGGGGGGACATCTCTTGGTGGTGAGGCGATAACTTGCTGCTGAGACATTGCACTTGACTGAGCTGTATCTTTGGTTGTTTCTTCGGTTTTTTCTTTGTCGTGAACAGACTCTTCAGGATGTTCAGATACTTCTTGCGCGGCGTTGGATTTAGATCTGGAAGTGCTGGAGTTTTCACTGAGGCTGATGCTCGGAGTCGGTTCTCTAGTAGGTATTCGCAGCCTCTCTAGTGGAATACTGGCCAGCCTTCTTTCTCTGTATAACGTGAATTTCTGGAGGTCACCTGGAGACAACCTCGACTGAGCTTCCCGCAAAACTTCTTTGAGCGAGCTCTTACTCTGAAAGAGATCATCAAACAGATCTTTCTTTCCAGAGAACACTCTTATCTTGACGTTCGTTGTGAATTCTTGGGCCACATCATTTGGGTCGAATGGCCTCGCTGGGAACTTAAATAATTGAAGACACGTCACATTCTCCACCTCACCAAAAGCGTGTCCTACATCGAACAAAGAGAAGGCCCCACAAGTGACGGGAAATTGAGGCCAAATGGCCTTTTTCTTGTCCTTTAGGTCCTTGGTTAGGCCCCCTTCAGAACAGGTTTGATAAGCGATTTCCCGGGCCAGAAGTTTTATCAGGGACATATAAGGGTAGGACATGTGGAGGTACAGTGCTCCCAAAAACTCGAATGTAAGTAAACCACTCTTCCCCAAACCATCTCACGATGGGGATGATGTCAATTTGGGCCTCGGGAGAGCACCTTGGGGGGTCCTTATCATATATCATTCTATACATGGGCAATATAAGCCCATGGCAAATCTGGTAAAAATGAGGGGTAAACTGGGAATCCCACAAGACTTTGTGATAAACATGGATGGGCAATGGGTCTTGGGTAGTCCATTTCCAACCCATAGTAGGAAAATTAGATACAAGACAAACAGAATCCATAACATAGGCAGCCAAATAAAAAGGAGGGTAGACCCTTTCAGAAGAGGATCTTTTGGACCGGTAACTGACCACAGCCATGTATAGAGTATCAGAAAGGATTTTGGCCCAATCTACTATATCGGCATTTGTGGCAACATCAATTAATGGTCGCCATTCATATGAAAACTTGTTGATATCGGGCATACCAAATAACCTACATAGCATGGCTGCAGCAAAACAATATGGAGAGGTAAGGGAACCAGTGTTGTACATACCGTTCTTATCCTTTTTTAACGGCTCGTCTCTTCTAGACCATTCTTTAGTGGTGTCTGATAGATCTGGATTCTCTACCGTGAACTTCTTAACAAATTGCGCATTATAGGTCGCTTGCAGTTCAGGAAGATGATACATCAGCTTCAGATCTTGGGCAGCGAAAGAACCCACGAGCCCATGTCCATGAACTTTGAATTGTCTGTTTTTCAATTCCGCATCATCCAGAATCCACTTGATCATATCTGTGTATGGTAGAATTTTAGGCCTTGCCGCTATTCTGTGAAGGAATGAACATGCTAGGTCCTCTAGGGATGCCTCCGAAGAGCGTGGTGCACACACAACAGCAGTCAATTTCATTATTCTAGGCTTCTCTTCTTCTAACAGCCTGTACATGCCTTCCCATGTTGAGATCCCGGCGTCTCTGTTGCAGGCTGTATCTGTGTACAGGGGCGCCATCTCCTTGGTCTTCTCTCTTGCTTCAGAGCTTTGAGCTTTGTTCTTCTTTCCCATTTCGGTTTGCGTTTCCGTCTGAGTCGTCTTCGCACTTTGTTCCTGCAGATTACGAGTGAAATGGAAATGACTGATCCAGAAAGGTGATGGGAGAGTTTTAAATGCAAGAGATAAATCAAATATGCCACCTTACGTGAAGCAAATCTCTACCAAGGCACGCGTCTTTAATCCATTTAATAACTGACAACTAATTCATTTACTATCATTAAAAGCGCATGATTTCAGGTCAAGTTATAGTAAGTGGCTTTTCTTTGAATGGCGTGCCCGAAGGATTCGTACTAAGGTGATTTATGATTTGCTGACGTATCCTCGCATGTCGCGCAATCGCAAATCGCATGATCGCAAATCGCATGGATGTGGCATCGCAGCGATCGCAATATCGCAGATCGCAGGAATTTAATGTTTGCCAAACCTTGTCTGGCTCATTTCTGCGATATGCGATCTAGCGATCGCAATATCGCAGATCGCGAAATTTTAAGCTTTTCCTTATGGACACTAGTATGCTGTGATGCGATGCCATTATTAACATGAGGGTGGTGCGCATATTGATCTTTTAGAAGGGAAATGAAGATGTTTCCTATCGTTTTGCAATGCGACCTTAAAGATTTGCTCTCTATCATAGACTTAGGCTTTAAAATATCTAAGAGGCTTTTTCCCAAGCGTATGATTTTAACCTCAAAAAGAAAGTCTCGCTTTTCCTAAAAATTTAACTAAGGGTCCCCATTCATTCAGTATCATGGTTGATACTAACTTGAACAAGGGGGGGTGTTGCTGGCCACAACAATTGGCGATTCACTTGGGAGAACCAGTTATCTCTACTTTTTCTATTGACGCTTTCAAAACTCCTGACAAAAATTTTCTAAAAAAAAACTTGAACTTTATTATAAAAAGATAAAACAAATGATACTTCAAACCGTCAATGATGTTTCGTTTCAACCTCTTTCTATTTCAATTACTTGCATCCCCAGTTCATATTTGCATCTAAATCAGTCATTACTTGGTCTTGTAAAACATAAAATAAAGTCTTCCCTATGTATCAGCCCTTCTTAAATATGCTCCTTTGTCGCAGGTAGAGCCTCTGCTGCCAGCAGGTGTCCATAGCCTCGACAGGGTTACCTATTATCCAGTAATGATCCTTTATCCTTCTTAAGGCTATTTACAACTCTTTCAGAGAAAATCCCTTTTTTGACACTTTTTCCTTTTTTATTCTCTAAAGAACAATGTCTTGGTTTGGTGGCCAAATTATGACACAGTCATTCACTTGATTTACATTTTTGCTGAACAAGCTGGCTCGTGATGAGACCCCTTGCCTTTTGATTGCGACAATCTCGAGTCATTGCCCTGCTTTGGTAGACAGTTTTGGCAAAGTCAGCAATTTATAATATCTGTGATCATGATAAGTCGGCTCGTGATGAGACCTCTTATTCTTTGAGATATAGCGTCTTTTTAGGTTATTCCTCTGAATGCTGTGTTTTCCTTTAGCAGGGAGGAAGTCAGATTTTCTTTCCTTAAGAAAGTTCTGGACGACAATGATAGGGTTGTTTTTGGTAATGGCTGTTTTCACAGAGAATATTTATTTTAATATTGATACCTTTCATTGTGCTGACCTAAAACAAATCCTCCACTGAGATAGCTTTCTTTTAATTTTTTGGAGTTGAAACTATCATCATATCTGGGTTAAAGTTCTATTGATAATAAAGATCAAATTCCTAAAAGATTTGCTGTTCATAGAAGCAGAAGTTCAAAATCTTTAACAGAGACAAGGTGTCTTTTAGCAAATGTCAAATGCCGTTTAACCAAAACAAACATTATTATGGAGGAAAACTTCACGAAATGATAGGCAAATATTTTCTAGGGTTATGTAGAGAATATGAAAAACTCTGCCTATCAATTATTAAAAACTAACCTAATAACCTAACTAAATTACTCCTACTCCTATTCTAACTATATACAGGAAAGAACTATGTGAAATGATATTTCCAATGGAACCATCTATTCATTATTATTCCTAGCCGTATGAATCTTCCAAGCATCAGTAAAAAGAACCGAATTTCCCTTGGATCGTAATTGTTGGCTATGGAATAAGAACATATAACCTCAATTGGAATTCTGTCTGATTTTCCTTTCTTGTGAGAAGTTCTTTCCAACTGGGTACCTATTGGGTCATAAAAATTAGGATGAATTTCAGTTATGAATTGATGATCTCGCAATAGGAAGGATAACAAGTCAAATTGTGAAAATGATTTTTTGGTTTCAATGGCTTGTAACCTGTTGTTTGTTAATGCTGAGCTTTTAGCGATTTCGTTTGAAATGAAAGTTTTCATATATAAATCGCTAAAACATAATCTGTCAAAAGTTTGAAAATTTGAAAAGAAATCCGATTTTGTACAAAATGAGTGCAAGTGAGAAAGAAATGATTGGGTATTTATACAAATAGTGTTACAGCACGACTGGGATTTACTTGTAACATCTCGCTCCTCACAAGAACTGGCCAGGTTTTGTGAATCAGGAACTAAGTTATGATTGCGAACAGGGATGGAGTTTTCTTCATGATATGAATCATAGATCGGGGTATTGTCTGGGATAGTAAAATCATTCAAATGATCTTCTACTTTGAGATGAGGGTCGGCTGATATGATTTCTGTTTTAAGATGTTCCTTATTATCTGACCCTAGTTGAGTTACTTGGGATAACTCAACAACATTATCATTGTCAAAGTAACTATCGCAAAAGACTCTACAGATTTCCCTAGGTTCCTCTTTTTCATTATATATTTTCAGACAAGGGAGGTCAGGCAGCTCTTTTTTGTCATTGATCAAAGGATGTGGTAAAGCGGTCTCTTTATCTTGAGAACCTAATGATAAGTCATTTGAATAACCCTCTGTGTTTTTTGAGATATCTTTAATATCGGGAGGGGAAAAATGGTCATCACTAAAAACATCGGGATAAAGAGAAAAATGTGAATTTGGAATAATGCATTTAAAAACATCGTGAAACAAACTTTGTTCATCAGATTCATCATAAACATCGGGCTTTAGATCATACCTTTGTGCGCTGATACTTTTTGAAAAAGAAACAGTTGTTTGATCTAACCTTGGCATCTGCATTTGTTGATTTGAAATGATGTTGTCTGACTTTATGTCAGAGTCGTCTTCTGGTTCCAAGGTAGTTTCCTTTTCAGTATTTTCGTCTTTATTTTCTGGTATTAGAGCATACATGACTCCTAGGCTTTGTAGATTCTCTTCACTATGGATTATTTGTGTATTTGACTTGAAATTCTCATTCATATTAGAAGAAAATGAAACAAAGGTCGAACTAATCTCTGCTTGGTCAGACATAGGAGGTAGGAAATACTCATCGTAATCTGAAGATTCTTCATCTGTGAGCTCATTCTCGAGATCATACTGTAGACATTTAAGATGAAATCTCATATTGAAATCCCTTATGGGTTCATCTTGTTTCCGTAGATAATCAATTTCATCATATACCTGGTCGTAGTCATAACAATCAAATTCCAAGATGAAAGTCTTGACGAATTGGTCCCAGCTGTGGATTGATGCAACTGGGAGGGTTCTGCACCATTTTCTAGCTTCCGCTGTGAATGTAAGAGTAAAAATCCTGCACAAAACGCCTTCATCAATTCTCTAAATATCAGAACTCGAAACTTTTTGAATGAACTGAAGGGCATGATTAAATGCAGAAGAATTATTCTTACCGTTGAATTTTACTGAGACAAGAGCCTTACCACATTTGGTGGAGTGTTGGAAGAGGTAGGAACATGGATGCAACTCCAAATAGGAATTATATGAGTAGTCATCCTGTTTCAAGATTTACAATTTGAAAAACATTCCAACAGACACTATGTTCAGGCCCTCCTTCTAGAGCCAAATATGTTGAGGGCCCTGAAATCGGGTCAACAACAAGGGGGATACCCACCCGGTCTGAAACCTGGTTGGCGGCTCCTTGCCCGTTTGGTGTAGCGGGTCCGACTGGGGATAACGGGACCAGTTTCCCAATGCAAGGGGGGGTGTGTGTGTGTGTAGAGTTTGATTATGCTGATTCTAGAAGCATTTTAAAGCTAATTCAAAATCTAACTTATAAACTGACTTTAAGCTACTATAATCTAATGAAAACAACATATCTAGTCTACGCTAACCCGGGATATATCTTTTCCATCATGCGATCTAAAAAGATTTCATACAATAACTGGTAATAAAGATTATTCAGCTACCATAAGAATATAAACCATTTAAGATGAACCATTCTGCATAAGAAGTTAGGTAAAACAGTTGTGAACAGCATATCGCATAATAAATCATTCATATGTCAAGCATGAACAAATGACTCCACCATACAAAAGTGCCAAATGACAACCCACATATTCATACATTAACATATAAACGACATCAGCGGTATATCACTCTAAGAATATAAGCAGAAATTCGTCAAGAGATAAAAGTACCATTTATGACTGATTTTTACTCACAAACTTCAAGCAATAACGATTTATCTCTACTTACTTCTAACATCTACCAAGAGTACAGAAGTGCAACATCAGTAGCGGACATTAAAATGCAAACATAAATAAATCTCGACCCTTCCATTCATCAAAACCTCCTCTGAGGGTGCAGAAGTGCATGTTCCGAGGACAAGTTTTTGACAAATTTCTGGACCCTTCTCCAATGCAATGAGAAGGGTTAAAATACTACTTCCTAATTCTAATAATAGTATTATTACAAAATTGAGGATACGGTTTTCAAACGACCGTCCTTTTTCTAATCTAGTTAAAAGGAAAAAACAACATTCTAAATGAAATCATTTGTGAACTTGGTCTTTGAATTTGCAAGTGTCCAACATAGGCTTGAGAAGAGTCGGCTGGCTGATTTCTGCGCTGAGCTGGGCTGCGAAAACGACATCTATGAGAGCTGGCGCTACCTTCTCGGCTGCGTTCGTGATGCACTTCACCGTCATCCATTGGCTGTGCGGTTTAACCAAGTACGTCCAGTAACCTTCCCAATTCAGCCTAGCCAATGCTTGGATTGCTTTCCCTTTTGCCTGCGTTTTCTGCCTCCATTCTGTCTCCAGTTGCAACTTGTTTGGTAGGTACCCCGGGGTAGTCTCTGAAATCAAATTGGCCCTGTGTAAATTCTCATTTACACAGTCGATAAGAAAGCTCGCCTGTGTCGCCGCTGTCTCTGCTGCTTGCTCCGCCTGCGTGATTTGCTCGTCCCATTTATTAAAGAGCAACTCCTTATGATTTTCATTAATCCTGGGTGCCCCTGCTGCTTTCCCTTCCTCATCATCTTGCCAAGTCAAATATTCTGTCACCCTCTTGTCATTCTGATCATAGTCGCTCATCTCACAAAAGTGCCTCCACTGTGATATTTTACGTCCCAACTCTTCCTGTTGCTGCAGCAGTTGCTCGTTCAAGCCTATGGACTCTGAAATAAACTATGCCAGCTTAGGCTCATCTTTGTGCATTTCTTGCACCGTCTGCAGTTGTTTTTATTTTTCTTCAAGACTCCTTTGATAGCCTATCTGCATCTGTTGAAAGTCTTCCTGTAGCTTTTCGAGCTGTCTGGAAGCTTCATTGTTTGCGTTGGCTTGTTGCAACTGTTGTTGTAGCAGTTGTATATGATTTTCTTGTTCCTTTAAAAGTTGCTGAACTTCAGAGGCCTTGTCAATAGTTGCAGAAGCATATGCTCCTGCAATCTGAGACAGCTTTGTAAGATTTTCGGTTGGATTATTATTTGGGTCTTTCCACAAGACGTCCAAATGTTCAGCGTCTTGAGACAATGTATTTTCAAGTTTTCTCTTCTTTCTCTGTCTCCTTACAACTGCTTTGTGTTGGGGACTGTAGAATACATCTAGTGGGGGAATTTCTTCCACGTTAAGTAGAAGCTCTGAGGATGGAGCAATGGGAAGGTGTTCTGCTTCTGCGGCACTACTGACTATGGTCGAAACGACCTCTTGCGCCACCTGTGTATTACTCACAGGTGTCTTCGGGACTTGCCCTTCAAGATTGATTAATTCATTGAAGGTTTCCCACTCTTTATCTAGCTCTATTGTGACAAGAGGTGCTTCGATGACAGGAGGGGGGACATCTCTTGGTGGTGAGGCGATAACTTGCTGCTGAGACATTGCACTTGACTGAGCTGTATCTTTGGTTGTTTCTTCAATTTTTTCTTTGTCGTGAACAGACTCTTCAGGATGTTCAGATACTTCTTGCGCGGCGTTGGATTTAGATCTGGAAGTGTTGGAGTTTTCACTGAGGCTGATGCTCGGAGTCAGTTCTCTAGTAGGTATTCGCAGCCTCTCTAGTGGAATACTGGCCAGCCTTCTTTCTCTGTATAACGTGAATTTCTGGAGGTCAACTGGAGACAACCTCGACTGAGCTTCCCGCAAAACTTCTTTGAGCGAGCTCTTACTCTGAAAGAGATCATCAAACAGATCTTTCTTTCCAGAGAACACTCTTATCTTGACGTTCGTTGTGAATTCTTGGGCCACATCATTTGGGTCGAATGGCCTCACTGGGAACTTAAATAATTGAAGACACATCACATTCTCCACCTCACCAAAAGCGTGTCCTACATCGAACAAAGAGAAGGCCCCACAAGTGACGGGAAATTGAGGCCAAATGGCCTTTTTCTTGTCCTTTAGGTCCTTGTTAGGCCCCCTTCAGAACAGGTTTGATAAGCGATTTCCCGGGCCAGAAGTTTTATCAGGGACATATAAGGGTAGGACATGTGGAGGTACAGTGCTCCCAAAAACTCGAATGTAAGTAAATCACTCTTCCCCAAACCATCTTGCGATGGGGATGATGTCAATTTGGGCCTCGGGAGAGCACCTTGGGGGGTCCTTATCATATATCATTCTATACATGGGCAATATAAGCCCATGGCAAATCTGGTAAAAATGAGGGGCAAACTGGGAATCCCACAAGACTTTGTGATAAACATGGATGGGCAATGGGTCTTGGGTAGTCCATTTCCAACCCATAGTAGGAAAATTAGATACAAGACAAACAGAATCCATAACATAGGCAGCCAAATAAAAAAGAGGGTAGACCCTTTCAGAAGAGGATCTTTTGGATCGGTAACTGACCACAGCTGTGTATAGAGTATCAGAAAGGATTTTGGCCCAATCTACTATATCGGCATTTGTGGCAGCATCAATTAATGGCAGCCATTCAGATGAAAACTTGTTGATATCGGGCATACCAAATAACCTACATAGCATGGCTGCAACAAAACAATATGGAGAGGTAAGGGAACTAGTGCTGTACATACCGTTCTTATCCTTTTTTAATGGCTCGTCTCTTCTAGACCATTCTTTAGTGGTGTCTGATAGATCTGGATTCTCTACCGCGAACTTCTTAACAAATTGCGCATTATAGGTCGCTTGCGGTTCAGGAAGATGATACATCAGCTTCAGATCTTGGGCAGCGAAAGATCCCACGAGCCCATGTCCATGAACTTTGAATTGTCTGTTTTTCAATTCCGCATCATCCAGAATCCACTTGATCATATCTGTGTATGGTAGAATTTTAGGCCTTGCCGCTATTCTGTGAAGGAATGAACATGCTAGGTCCTCTAGGGACGCCTCCGAAGAGCGTGGTGCACCCGCAACAGCAGTCACTTTCATTATTCTAGGCTTCTCTTCTTCTAACAGCCTGTACATGCCTTCCCATGTTGAGATCCCGGCGTCTCTGTTGCAGGTTGTATCTGTGTACAGGGGCGCCATCTCCTTGGTCTTCTCTCTTGCTTCGGAGCTTTGAGCTTTGTTCTTCTTTCCCATTTCAGTTTGCGTTTCCGTCTGAGTCGTCTTCACACTTTGTTCCTACAGATTACGAGTGAAATGGAAATGACTGACCCAGAAAGGTGATGGGAGAGTTTTAAATGCAAGAGATAAATCAAATATGCCACCTTACGTGAAGCAAATCTCTACCAAGGCACACGTCTTTAATCCATTTAATAACTGACAACTAATTCATTTACTATCATTAAAAGCGCATGATTTCAGGTCAGGTTATAGTAAGTGGCTTTTCTTTGAATGGCGCACCCGAAGGATTCGTACTAAGGTGATTTATGATTTGCTGACGTATCCTCGCATGTCGCGCAATCGCAAATCGCATGGATGTGGCATCGCAGCGATCGCAATATCGCAGATCGCAGGAATTTAATGTTTGCCAAACCTTGTCTGGCTCATTTCTGCGATATGCGATCTAGCGATCGCAATATCGCAGATCGATGAAATTTTAAGTTTTTCCTTATGGACACTAGTATGCTGCGATGCGATGCCATTATTAACATGAGGGTGGTGCGCATATTGATCTTTTAGAAGGGAAATGAAGATGTTTCCTATCGTTTTGCAATGCGACCTTAAAGATTTGCTCTCTATCATAGACTTAGGCTTTAAAATATCTAAGAGGCTTTTTCCCAAGCGTATGATTTTAACCTCAAAAAGAAAGTCTCGCTTTTCCTAAAAATTTAACTAAGGGTCCCCATTCATTCAGTATCATGGTTGATACTAACTTGAACAAGGGGGGGTGTTGCTGGCCACAATAGGACCCCAGGCAGAGCGATGAAGAGATTGCGATTATCGGCATCGGCAATCGGTGTCAGCATATGCCTTGGTACAAAGGAAGAACCCCTGGGCCATAGCGAATGTGATATGCGAGTCTGTGGCGTGCGATCTTAGCTGTCGGATTGGAAAACAGATCAACGGCCAGGATTTAATCGGCGGTCGGGAGATCGGTGATCCTCGACAAAAAGGGCCGATGCGATATTGATCGTCAGATCAAGGAATAGATCAATTGTCTAGAATTAATTCGCGATCGGTGATCGGCGATCCCCGACACCAGTGACATTGCGATTGCGATAGTGATGTGCTGATAAGGGCTGGACCCGACGGGATTATAGACCCAATTCTATAAAATTTGAAGTTTGGATTTTTTAGATTTTCTGTGTTATCTGTGTATTTGGGGTTTTTGGCCAATCCACCTATGCATTGTGATATTCCAACTAAACATGAACCCAACCAGATATTAAGGCAGATTTCATGAAATTTGAGATCCGGATTTTAAGCTTTGTGGTCAGGTTTTCTTGTTTTTCCTATGTATTGTTTGTTTGAACGAAAATAGCTATTTTAGGGTTTTTGTTCAAACAATATCTATTATAAATGAATAGACCCATGATTTAAGCATCCCTGTAATAGAAGAAATGATTATAAAACTCGATGAACATGGAAAAGTGCAGGAAGGATGATTTTGCACGCAGTTTGAGGCAAAACCTTGTAGGAGGGGTGAAAGTCCATTTTGTCCAGATTTGACAAATTTTATATTGTTTTAGCCCTTCTCTATGACATGAACGCAATGGTGCTATCCATTTCTCCATCTGAGTTCTCTATTTATCAGCCATCTTCCAGAATGGAGGTATAAGACTCCTTTTTTGTAACTGATGATTGTATTCTTCTTTTTCATGCTAATTAATGAATGAAGGCCTCCCCATTGATCGAGCAGGACCTGGAGACATAGTCCAAGTTGGACGAAATCCATTATTAGGTCTTGTTGTCTTCTTTTAATGATATTATGTGTTTCCTTTTCTTCTCTCATGTGCACATTAGATCTCTATGGTTGACCTGCAATTTCTACATGTGATTCTTTAATACATCTATAAGCAAAATATTCTTGGATGATTTGTTACTAGTTTTCTAAGGTCTAGAGAGACCGATCTTCTCTACAAGAGGGTTTTCTCCACATAAGATGGACTATAAGGAGAACTACATAGTTCAAACATAACACACTAGTCCTTTACAAAATGGTAAATCTGATCAAAAGAAGAATTACATATGATAATCTGATTAACACATCAACAACAACAAAATACACTAAAGATATCTTCATAACTTTGTTTTCTCCATCTCCTTGCTCTTTGCTCAATATTCCAAATGAAATATGCTTATATTACCTTCTACAACTTTTGTTTTGTCTCTGCAAGTCTTTAGGAAATCTAAATAGTTTTCTCCACTTTCATACACTTATCTTCTCACACACTAACAATATATCCAACCAACCTCAACGCCTCAATGTAATCTCCAATATATAATCTACTAGAATGATTAAAGTAATAGTTGCAATCATAGTAATGGAGAGCTAATCATCTTTGATTACACGCTATTGATTGTTTCAGTACTTTGATATTTCTCCTCCTTGACCTGATCCTCCATGATATTCATTGAATGAAAGATCATATCACCTTGAACCCTCTTCTAGAAAACTTCCTCTGATTTTTGACCCATTACCAACGTCAAAAACAAAGTATATGCCCCTGCAATTAAGTGGATTGAATACATAAGCTAGGAAATTTCACCTACAGGGAGAAATGCTCCTCCTCCATTTTAGAAGTGCATTATACCACACCTTAGAGAAGATCAACCTATGTTATAATGCACTATGCATGATTGTTTACCTATGTTACCCTAACTTAACCCTTATTCTTTCAACCTTCTTCCACCATATTTCCAGCTCAACTTCAGGACATAACATGCAACCATGAGACACTACGACACTCATAGAAAACCACACATTAGACCAATACAAGACTTTGAAACATTATTGCAAGGTTAGACACTACTATGAACTAGTTGACATCAATGGAAAAATTAAAATACCAACATGCTCCCCCTTTGAAATTGATTGTCAACATAAACCTCACCTTTGAATCTAAGCACAATACTCTCTCCCCCTTTGACATTGATGGAAAAGGATAATATTGAAACTAAAGATAATGCCAACAATGTGAGAAATAATATTACAGAGATAGAGTACAGATCAAATCTCATATATTGAGCATATGTTAGAGGATTATGGAGCTATTGTGCATCTATGTGCCTAACATGCTTGTGGTGTAGTTTGCTTGATGTCAATTATCATTGATAGGGAAATAAGAGTGTTGTTGGAGCTGATGTAGTAAAGTTCAGATTGCTTATGTGTTTGTGATTACAGAGGTTCCATTGGAGAGTTTATTGTTGTAGCTTCATTGGATGTTGAGATGATGATTGTATGTTACTGTAGGGTTTGATTTTTATGAGAAGATTGATTGCATGGGCTGGTGTATTGATTGAGTTTGTATTACAAAGATTGTGTTGGAGGGCATGTATTCAATGTTTGATATATATGAGCAGTTTTTTATTGTGAGTCTAGTATGAAAATGGAGGAGATGTGGCTCATAAGTGTTTGTATGAAGAGATTGTGGACCATGGCCAAGAACAAGAAGAAGAAGATATCTCAGAAGAAAAACAGTAGCAAACAAGTCAGAGGAGTTTCAAATTTACAAGAAATCCTATTCTTGTTGGTTAAGAATGGTGAATAATTAGCAGGTTGTCATAGCACATGTAATGATGATGATACTCTTGAGATTGTTGGGTTTGAAGATGATAACCAATTGATCTAGATTAATATTCCAGATAGAATTGGAGGTAATCCTTTTGGAGAAAATGCTTGTAGCGATGATGGAGAAAGGAGAGAACAATTGAATATCAAACACAACATTAGATATAGTACAAAGGCTCTCACTTGAAAATAGAGTTTTGAAGAGAATTCTTCAAATTCTTGAAGAAAGAGAGAATAATTTCAAGGAAGAAATTTCTGATTTGAAATCCCAAATAGAGGAGGCAAAGAGAACTGAAGAGGAAGTGAGCATCAAATGAAGGAGACTAAAGAAGAATGTGAAGCACTAAAATATGAAGAAAATTTTGCAAGAGATGAATTGAAAAGGAGTGGATCTAGTATAGAAGCATATACAATCATATCAAGAAATGTTAGAAGCAATGTGAAAAAGGAGAATCATTAACAAGACCATCAACATGAAAAAGGAGAATCATTAGATGCAACTTGTTTTTAGATATTTTCCACCTTCTCATTTGGATATTCCATATGGGAAACAAGGAGGTGTGAGTTAGGATCTTACAGGGGATTCCTTGAGTGCTAAAAAATATGTTGATAAGATTAAATAGATCCATATGCAAGGATATGGGACACTACAAAAGATATAGGAAAAATATACTTCTAGGTGTTATCAACACAACACAGGGAATGTGTTCAAGGGGGAGATAGAGTATGGTTATAGTTGAACAAGGAGAGGCTACAAGATCTTGGGCAAAAAATCAAGGTTCTGTGATATGTTTTTTTTTTTTTACATAAGAGAAAAGGTGGGAGATGTAGAGCATAGAAACCTCACTTTATAGCTGTGTTTCTCTCCTAAAAGAGTTTACTAGGTCATATCTTGATCCAAACCATGGTTTGTGATTTTTTGTTTCACTATTTTTTATTTTCAGGATAATTTTAGTTTGCATTCATACATAATTAATAGCACTCTACAGATCCATAAATCTAAAGAGAAATAAAACTGTCATGATATATATTTTGGATTGTCAAATATAGTTTCATTAGATATATTTTGAAGAATTATTCGATGGAATATCCATGACAGTTTATGGATCAAATTAAATTTTGTGAGTAATCACATAGTAATAATTGAAGTCTAGCGATGGCTAAAATAAGGTTAACGGTCCATTTAATTAATTAAGGTTGTTGGAGGGGAGAGACATGATGCTATGAAGACATGTGATGGTGACTGACAACCTAGAATAAAACTTGATTTGTTAGCAAGGGAAAATGATTTAGTAGATCCATGAAAATCTTCTCTAAATAAATGTTGAGTGATGGAAAAGGTATGCATTTGCCATTTATTTCTTTATATTTTCCTTTGGATCATAAATCCTTTACATTCTAAAATGATAATATGTTAAAGAATTATGATAGAATTAAGGAGATTTGTGATTAATACAAAATAACTAATTATTGTCTTTTTCTATACAGAAAGTGAAGGGAATAGAAAATCACTATTCGTAAGGTAAAGACAAAAGCAAGGCAACTGTTGTTCCTCCATTAGGAAACTGTATCCAAACAAGAAGAACGAGACTAAAGCACGTAGCTCGGGAAAAGACAGAGAAAACAGAGTGGTTGTGCAAGAGGACAAGAAGACAACTGAAGATGGAAGATTAAGCGAAGCCCTCAGGATCTTTTGATCCTAAGGGATCACTACTTTAAAAGTTATCTATAACCTTGATGTATCCGCCTACCCATTATAAATGGGCAGTGATTGTAAGACAAAAGGGGGATTGATTTTTTATAATTACTGTTGTAATTTCAACTTTGATCATCGACTCTCTTTGAGGAGCGATAGCCGTAACTCTGCCATATATAATATATAACTCAATTGTTGTTCCATTACCTGATCCTGGAGTAAATGCAGCAGTGCTTCCTTGGTGGCTAAGGGCCCAACGCTGGTGGATCCACTTGCTTCTTGTATCATTATTTTACAATTACAGTTGTGTGTGGTTTGATTTCCTTTGCATTTCCTTAATTCGCTTTATTCAGTAATCTTCTATTTTTGAACATCTCACTGAATTACTTTGTTAGATCAATATCATAATTAGACTGCGTTGATAACACGATTGTTATTCATAGCTCAATGTTGTGCTATTCCTTTTCAAACAATATTGCGCTGTCTACTCTAGATTCTGTTGTTCACTCACAACTGCAACTGCTGTTCATTTAATTGTCATTCAATTATAATCATGATTTTCATTCCTTTATACCTACGATTAATGTTCACTTTGCCAGAATAAGATTACTGATTCTATTACTTTAAAGTTGTTGTGTGTTTACACTTAATGAGATTTGTTGTTCCTTTATTATTTGAAGATTGTTGTTCAGTTCATTTCAATTAAAGATTGTTGTTCGGTTCATTTCGGTAAAGAGTGTTGTTCGATTCATTTCTGTAGATTAAGATTTGTTGTTCAATCTTTTCAACAGACTTAGTTGTTGTTCCTTTTCTACAAGGATTTGCTTTCACCTTTTAATTGATAGTGCAACAAGTGTGTTTTAGCAAGCATTTCTAATCGAATTGTTATTATTTGCTTTAGTGTGGATTGAAAGATATACAACTATAAAGAACATTGACTATCGTTGTCTAAGTTCTCAGATTGGAGGTCCTGTTTATGATTGATTTCATTTATATCAGTTGACAGAGGAAAGAGTTATCACTACTGCCTCCTTGACTAATAAATTTCTATAGTTTTCTGAATGAATGATTTAAGTTTCAGAGCATTAAGGTTTATTTTAATTACAAGTAGATTCTATTTCCAGCATATGTTTTCTCTTGTATTTAGCACTATACTGCAAACTAGAAAACATTACTCTTGAATCAAGTGACCACCTCAGATTGAGTACACTCTTGAGATAAAAAATCATACTTGGATTGATACTTAATGTAGGGTAAATAGCGGTTAGAAAGACACCTTTTATCACTCAACATTTTGGCGTCATTGTCGGGGAGAGTGTATCCATTTGTTTTAAGAAGAGTAGTGTGCATTTGATAAGTACCTGCTAGGAGAGAGTTGGATATTAAAAACGAAAGGTAAGAACCTACGTACAGAGCATGTAATAGCCCTGCTCTCCCACCCGCTTTCCTACAGATTTGTTGATTACATTAGGTAGAAATAAATATTTGAGTTGTGTGCATGACTAAGCAAAGAAAGCCAGAAAAGAATCCAAAACCACTACCCAAACCTGATAAAGCTAAGGGACTGGTTACCCTTGGCCGATTGACCTTTATAGACAATATCATTAAAAAAGTAGAATCTCAGCCATTAGTAGGTCCTAGAAAAGTTTCTTCTAGACAACCTACTAACTCCCTTCGAGCCATAGAATCAACAGTTGTAGCCTTTGCTGAGGCGCACAACTAAACAAAAGAGAGATTTTCAAGAAATTGAGAATTCTAGCCCAAAATATTTACAAGAAGGAAACTTTAGTAATCTCTGCGAAGGAGGAGGAGAAACAGGGGAAACAAAAGAACCAAGATCTCATCTTGGAATAGTTCAGCCACTAAGTAGCCCAGATAAGGGAAGTGTTGTCAAAATAATCTAGAACAAAGCTGAAGAACCTGAAGAAACTGTAGAGCTAAGATCCCCCTAGATATTAGTTCAACAAGGAACTCTCATCATCCCAGACCAAGGAAGTGTTGTTAAGACCATTCCTACTCCTTCTAGTTAGCCTAGGAATAACTCCCTAGAAATCCTAGAAGGATATTGGCACATATTTGATCAAATGGCCCAGAATCAGCAAACACCTCAGACCTCCACACTGCAATATCCCATTGTGGACACTGCAGTAAATGCACCTATGAAAGCCATACCACTGCAGCATATCCCTACATTCCATGGCCTAACATTGGAAGACCCAGATGCATTTTTGTTTGAATTCAATGTATTATGCCAAGGGTATGACTATACCACTGATCCCCAAAAGCTAAAACTATTTCCCTCCACATTAAAAGGAGTAGCTTTACGATGGTTTATGGGATTAGGTGGAGGTGTTATAAATGACTGGGATCAGATGAAAGGTGCTTTTCTAAAGAAATATCAGGATTATCGTAGGTCTAGAGAATTAAAGGATGAAATATTTTAGATGGTAGCTAGACCTAATGAGACACTAGAAGAGTATGTTGAACATTTTCAATATAATCTTCAGAGATCTCCTTATGCATCATTACCCTTACCTGACAATGTGTTAAAAACTACATTAATTAAAGGAATGAAGGAACAATGGGTTGAAACACTAAATATTATTGGAAAAGGTGACATCTATCAAGAAAATCTTGCTGACATTATTGATTTTTGTATTAGGAGCTCAAGAGGCAGTACAAGGCTAAAACCAGTGGAATGTGACATGCTCACAAGGGATAACAAGATCTTTGGTGGAGGAGTAACCCGCGCAGAAATCGATAATTTACTGGAGGATTTCAAAACTAATATATTGGGGAGTCTGACAAAGCAGCTCAATATTATTCAAGCTAAACAGAAACAAACAGAAGTAGAGAGAAACCTGGCAATATTCAGCCCTAGATGCAGAAAGAAACACAGCCATAAAGAGTGCCCACTGGATGCAGTTCAAGTTTGTGTTATTTGTACAAGAGATCACTCAATAGAGAACTACCCCTCACTCCTTGGTTTGAAAGCAGTGTACAAAGAAGCAGAAGAACAACCAGAACTAGTGTACCTACTCAATCAGTGTTGTCAATGGTAGCCACGACAACCAGGTATGCCATTCGATCCATCTTCTTCTTTCCAACCTCCACAATATCATGCTCAGCAATATAATATAGTGTGGAAAAATCAAACACCCTTCCCAAGCTGGTCACAACAACCATTTCCTTCATCACCATGGCCAAATCAAATAAGCCAAACTAATTGGCCAATCTTTCCCTACTCTCCACCATGTTGGCAAAACAATGCATATCCAACCCAATGGTCCCCTTCCACTTTGCAGATTCAAGCCTGGTAGTCAAACTGGAAAAGACCGATGAATCAGCCAGCTGGAACCATCCCCCTCCCTCAATCCACACTGCCAGTGCCATATACATTACAACAAAATCCCTAGTCCAACTTAAGACTGCAACTCCTAGCGCAACCCAAACCAAACCCTAATAATAGACTGGTTCAATCTATTCAAATAATCAAAACACCAAAACTTGAAACCTACGTAAGGGAGTGCAATGACCTTCAATTAAGTTCTAGGCACATAATAGAAACTGAGGGAGATAAAAATGCTCAAGTTGAAAATTAGTTAACTATAGAACAACTACTACAAGAAGAGAATGTGGTTAGACAACAAACTCACAACCAAGCAACCATGTCTTCTCTCCCATTCCCAGAATGACTAATCATACCGTGACCAATAGAACATCCCGACTTTGATCTTCTGGGAGAACTAAGAAATTTGTGTATAAAGATTCCACTCCTCCAGGCTATCTAAGATATCCTGATCTATGCAAAAACCATCAAAGAGCTATGTATAAAAGAGCCAAAGAGGAGAATAACAACTAATCCAATCGTCCAAGTAGTAGGCACCCTATCTGATCTACTATTAGGAAGAGAAGCACTTGTCAAACATGAAGACCCATGGAATCCTATAGTGATGGTGTAAAACAATGGACACACATTTTCAAATGTCCTAGCTGATTTAGGGGTTGCAATTAATACTTTAACAACCACCACTTGTCAAAAACTTGGCATTACATCAGTAGAACCAACTACCACCCTATTGGAACTGGCTAACCGATCGGTAGTCAGGACAGAAGGTGCACTACATGATGTCATGGTATCTGTAGATTCTTGGGAATACCCTACTGACTTTCTAATAATCAACCGCAAAAACTGACTAGATGGACACCCTTTAATCTTAGATAGACCTTGGCTAGTGACTGTTGATGCTTACATTGGCTACCGGCAAAGCAGTATGACTATAACTAGAGGGAGTAATACCAAGAATCTAGCTTTATACCCTTCAACCCAACCAAGTTTAACAGTAATGAAAACTAACAAACAACCTGTATAATATCTCACAGAAAACAATAGGTCCCCATTAACCATAGGAGATGCCCTTGATTTTAAAGACCAAACAGAGGATGACATTATTAACAACTTCATTAACCAATTCGAATATAGATCCCATGTACAATGTCACATGATAGAAGCCGCATTTGACAATGAACTAGAGGAAAATCCCCTCAAAGACACTTATGATCAATCAATACCCACTACCTCTGTTTCAAACAATATAGAGATTGAGCGAGGAAAAACCTTGAACATTAACAAAAACCTGACTCTTGAATAAGAAGAAAAGTCGATCCAACTACTGAGAAAATACAAGGAAGCTTTTGCCTGGGATTATCTAGACATGAACAGAATTGATCCCCAGCTGTGTACGCACCACATTTATACAAAAAAGGATGCTAGACCCATTCGCCAACCCAAATGGAGACTCAACCCTCACTTGAAAGATATTGTGAAAGCTGAGTTACAAAAAATTTTAGATGTAAACTTTATTTATCCAATCTCCGATAGCAAGTGGGTCTCTCCACTAGTAGTGGTGCCAAAGAAGAATGGAAAATGGAGGATTTGTGTAGACTACAGAGAATTAAATAAAGCAACTCAAAAATATCACTTTCCCCTTCCATTCATTGATCAGGTATTAGATTCATTAGCAGGAAATAAATTCTTTTCTTTCTTAGATGGCTTCAGTGGGTACAATTAGATTTAGATTGCCCATGAAGACCAGGATAAAACTACTTTTACCTGTCCTTGGGGAACATTTGCCTACATAGTCCTACCCTTTGGCCTATGTAATGCGCCTGCCACATTTCAGAGGGCAATACTCAAAATCTTTTCAGATTTAATAAATGAAGGGCTCGAAGTATATATGGATGATTTCACACCATATGGAGATGATTTTGAGCCAGCACTAGAAACATTAGAAAAGGTGCTGCAACAATGTATTGCCACCAAGCTCTGCTTTAGCCATGAAAAGTGCCATATGATGATGACTGAGGGACTCATCCTAGGTCATTATATCTCAACAACCGGAATACAGGTAGATCCGGCCAAAATTCAAATAATTTTGTTAATACTTCTACCACACAGACAGAGGTACACAACTTTCTAGGATCTTTTGGTTATTATAGGAGATTCATAGAGTAATTTTCTCAAATAGTTGCATCTCTATACACACTAACAAGGAATGTTGATTTTATTTGGATAGATAAATGTGACTGTGCTTTTGAGGATCTGAAAAAGCTTGTGTCAATAGCCCCAGTGCTTAGAGGCCCAAATTGGGATCTGCCATTTTAAATTTCATTTAATGCTTCAGACACAGCTACTGGAGTAGTCTTGGGACAGGAAGAAGATAAAAAGCCATATGCAATTTATTATATTAGCAAGAATTTATCTCTACTGAACTAAACTATATTATAACTGAAAAAGAGTTTTTAGCTGTAATACATGTTGTAAATAAATTTAGGCATTACATCATTGGATATCTTGTTGTTTCATATACAGATCACTCTGCCATAAAATACATAGCAAATAAACCTGTTACAAATGGTAGAGTAACAAGATGGTTGATTTTATTGCATGAATTTTACATCACAATAAAAGATCGACCTGGGAAAGAGAATCCCATAGATGATTTTCTCTCACGAATGCCGAAGCTAGCAGACACAGCAACAGTCGAAGATCAATTCCCAGATGAAAATTTGTTTGCTCTTACTGTCAAGACACCGTGGTATGCTGATGTTGCAAATTATTTAGCGGTAGGTAAATTACCAAAGCATCTAACCCCCTATAAACTAAAACACATTGTGCAATGAAGTACCCAATTTTCTTCGATTGGGGGCTACATATTTCATACAAGGGTAGATATGCACATCAGAAGATATGTCCGCGAAGATGAAATATTTGACATTTTAAAAGCTTGTCATGAAGGACCATGTGGTGGATATTTCGCAGATCATAGGACTGGTCACAAGGTTTTGCAAATAGGCTATTACTAGCCCACAATCTTTAAATATGCTAAGAAATTTGTTCAAGCCTATGACAGTTGCCAAAGAGTAGGACACCCTGGATAGTCCGACGGAATTCCTTTAAACTCACTTTTAGTAATAGAACCATTTGAGTGTTGGGCACTCAATTTTGTTGGTCTGATCAACCCATCATCAAATCAGAAAACATATATTCTAGTAGCAACAGAGTATGTTACCAAATGGGTTGAAGCAGAGGCACTTCCAAGAGCTACAATGGATTCTGTAATACATTTCCTTTTCCAAATATTTGTGTGATATGACCTCCCGAGGGACATAATCACAGACGGAGGACCACAGTTTGTGGGTAATAAAATCACTTCAACATTAGAAAATTATCACATTCATCACAAAATTACCACTCCATATCACCCACAGGCAAATGGCCAAGTAGAGGGCACGAATAAGGTGATAGAGGCAATACTTACAAAAATATTTGCATCGCACAGACGTGACTGGGCTTCAAGATTGCTCGAATCCTTGTGGGAATACTGAACAACGTGGAGAAATACCATCGACCATTCACCATATCAGTTAGTATTTGGAAAAGAACCCATCTTTCCAATAGAGTTCGAAATACAAACATTAAGAACAACTCAGGAGATTGGTTTTAATTTAAATGAGTCCTAGACTAACAGATTACAACAAATTAATGAGCTAGATGAAATCAGGCTCTCGGCTCTTCAACACACTACATTAATTCAACAACAGACAGCAAAATGGCATGACATCCCAATCAAAATGAAAATCTTCCACGAAGGAGATTGGGCACTCTTATATGATTCTAGGTTTCAGGATTTTCTAGGAAAAATCTAGACTCGATGGCTTGGACCATATGAAATACAGAAAGTGCACCATTACTTTAACTACTATTGATGGATCTGGACATGCCTTTAAAGAAAATGGTCACTGAGTGCGACTATACCATAAACCTCTTACTCAGGAATCCTTTTACCAGTAGCTATGGGAAGATTCTAATATGTAAATTCATGCTTAGGAAAATAATCCTTCCTCGGCATTGGTTCACTAAATAATCCCATTGTTCTCAAATTCTGTACATAAGTTTTACTTTTCTGCTTGTATAAACTAATTTCTCTACAGAAATTTACGTTTCTGCATTTTTTGTTTTTTGTTGTTCCTTTCTGAAGCAACATTTCCGCATATTTGTTTTTCCTTTCTGAAGAAACAACACTTTCACATTTTTGTTGTTCCTTTCTCAAGGAACAACACTTTCGAATTTTTGTTGTTCCTTTCCAAAGGAATATCACTTTCGCATTTTTGGTGTTCCTTTCCGAAGGAACAGTAGTTTCACATTTTTGCTATTCCTTTTCGAAGGAACGACACTTTCGCATTTTTGTTGTTCCTTCGACATTCCACATTTTTGCTATTCCTTTCTGAAGGAACAACACTCCCGCATTTATGCTATTCCTTTGTGAAGGAACAACACTTCTGCATTTTTTATGTTCCTTTCCGAAGGAACATAATTTACGCATTTTTGTTGTTCCTTTTAGAAGGAACACCACTTTTGCATTTTTGTTGTTTCTTTCTGAAGGGACAACACTTTTGCATTTTTTTGTTCCTTTTCAAAGTAACAACATTTTCGCTAGATTGCATTTTTGTTGTTCCTCTTAAAGGAACAACACTTCCACCCGATTTCTTTTTATGTTCCTCTTAAACGAACCGCACTTTCGCCAGATTGTTTTGCCGTTCCTTTTAAAGGAACAACCCTCCTTCACATTTTTCTTTCTATCATTCTTTCCGAATGAACAACAGTTTTGATTTTGGATGATCCATATTTTCAAAGGATCTGTATTTTACTTTGCACTTGCTTTATTTGGTGTTCCATTTAAGGAACAGCTACTGTCCCTCTTAAGGAACAACGGTTTCGAGTGTATTTTTTTCTTCTCTTTGTTGTTCCTCTTAAAGAAACCACGGTTTTTGCATGCAAATATTCTTTTTTCTATCCCTCTTAAGTAACAACAGATGTTCCATCTAAGGAACAACACATTTTGAGTGCATTTTTTTTGTGTGTGTGTTTGTTAAAGAACATCATTTAGAGGATTTTTGTGAATGATGGTTCACCATTCATGATCCTTTTAAGGCACATGCATGCATTCATGCAAGAACACAAAAGCTAGAGGATACTAAAATTGGAAAACCAAAGAAAAATCATTATCTTTAGAGAAATTGCTTTGTATCGATAAGGAAAAAGAAGAAAAGACACAACTATTTATCTCACTTTGCTATCTTTATTTTCACTAAAATTAATTTGATTGATTATTTTTATCATGTTGGTTCTTCTTTAATCTTCATAATTCTCTTTGATCATTATTATTGAATAAGAATAAGGGCACATTTTTCCTCTATTGAGATGTTCAGACTTCTTCCACCATCCCTACTCTTAAGGAGTGTTGAGCCATCCTCTATATATGAATGGGAAAGTGCTATATAAAAGGAAAGAAAAAAAAGAGAGAAAAATATATATCTATATGATTACTAACATGACTTGTCAGATGAAGGATAGGGGGTCCCATTAAGAGCTAGCCTACCATGATCATAAGGAAGTAGTGAAGTCGCATTCGCACTATGGCCACCACACCAGGGATATGATCTAAGAGGCATATTAGAAAAATATAAAAGTCCTTGGAATAAGAGGTCTCATCATGAGCCGGCCTGCCCACCTTTCACTCCCTCCTGGTGAATGGCATTGTGATTCATCTGGTTACCAAGCCAGCACAATGGCCTCCATTTTGACATCACACAACACTTTCCTAGGCATACATAATGGATTATGGTTCCAAGGGTGAAACAAGCAACTTTATCAAGGTTATGAACACTTGTGGGCAACAGAGCTCTGCTGATGGTATTAAAGTCATACTTTTCATACACCAATAGTCATTATAAACCCTTTTCTTATATATTTGTCTTGATTTGAAATGAGATTATGTTATATAACCCTTTCGAACCTCTTGCACATGAAATATCGGTTATAAATCAATCATAATGGTTAAAGTGGATAATGACCGCATAAGCATTTTTACTTACGTCAGCTGTCCTCTCCCCTATTTTTTGCATCATTTCATAGCATTTCTATATCTATTTGTGATTTTCATCATAAGCCTCGATTTCAGTAATTCGCTACTTTTGCAATCATGCCATGAATATATACTTCGTTCCTTTTTTTCTGTACGGTTGTCGTCCAGTACACCACTCCTTCATTTTCCAGTTGAGGAGGACCTATAACATTTCAAGGGGGCATAGGTGATCTTCAAAATACACTGGCAGACGTATCAATTCCTTATTTGGAGGTACTGCGACTGCATTAGATCTTGGAAATAACAAGTTTAAAGATATTGACATTTTCCAATATGCATAGCTCGTTGTTCCATTGTCATTTTTGTGTTTTCTTTTTCTCTATAATCATTAACAGTGTACTAAGCTTGAACAAAATGGGAGGCAGAGCAATACATATCGAACCACAAGTGTTGATAATTTCCGACGTTGCACAAGCAATTCTGGAAAGAACAGGATGGATCAATTACCTTATACGGCTACAACAGTCCCACGAAACTGTGGCTATTGAATTTCTGTGGAATTTGTAGGAAGATTATTCCATGGTGAGGGGAAGGTGAATAACGGTAACATAGGCGATAATTGCTGAAATATTTGGACTACCGATAGTTGGACCAGTATGGACCAAGGAAAAAGTAAGACTTCGAGACGCCATAGCCATCTTCCAAGACGAAGGACCGAACCTTACCATCAAAGGAAAAGGAGTCTTGCCTGCAACACTAGGAGAACCATGGGCAGAATTAGTTAGAATACTGCAAAGCTACATCACATGCAATGAGAGAAAGGATGTGGTAAGACCACACCATGTCAAATTATTAGTAGTATTAAGACAAAAATGTGTTGTAAATTTGTCTCCATATTTAATTTCTTTATTGCATAACACCACTCAGAGTATAAGGAAATCACGTCATAAAAAAATGGTAGTAACTCATCATGGTTTAATTCGATTAATAGTCAATCATAATCTTGCTCAACAGCAGTGTAGTTGGGAAGAATTGGTATTTTCAAGACAAGGGATTGGCCTTACTAGCCCGAAAAAGAAAAAGAACCACCAGCACATCAACTAGACCGCAGAAACACAGATGGTCCCTTAGATCGAGGAAAAACAGGGGAATGTTGGGAAATCTCCAAGATAATAGTAGCCAACCCTTAGAAATACTGGACTCTAAGGATGAGCAACCACAACAACTCAAAGGAGGGGAAAATGTGGAAGAAGAATGGGAAGAAGAATTGAAAGAAGAATTGGAGGAAGAAACTGAGAGCTCTGGTGCAAGTCCACTACAAATTCCATTGCAGGAAGAAAAATTGGCCCAAGTTTTGGCCAATATGGGTGAGTATATTCAGCCACAAAGCCCACTCAACCTCAATATTGAGGCAACACAATCACAGGAACACTCTGCTCACAATGAGAGTGCATCCGAGGAGATGAATGATGAGGAAGAAGAAGAAGCACAATCACATGAACACTCTACTCACAAGAGTGCATCCAAGGAGATGAATGATGAGGAAGAAGAAGAAGGGCAATCACCGGAACACTCTACTCACAGCAAGAGTGCATCTAAGGAGATGAATAACGAAGAAGAAGTAGAAGCAGAAGCCACCCAGGAAATAGCATATCAAACTAGGGTTACCTCCCCTAAGAAACCTAATCAGGAGGATGAGAACACTGAAGAAGTGTTCCAAATAGAAAATATGGAAATAAGCCAGGGCGAGGGTACAATCCCTGAAGAACAAAGCCCAGGTCCAAGAAAAGAAACAGTTGTTCCTTCGAAGAAGAAGATGAATGAAATCAAGAGGCTGCAAAAGGAACAACAAAGGCTACTGAATGTAATAAAACAACTTAGACAGTAGATAAGGGCCCTAAAAATGGGGAAAATCTCAAAAAGAACCACAAGAACAAGAAATGTAGCCACCCGAATGAAACCCCATAAAATAAAGGCCACAAGGACTCAAACGGAGCCCATATCCATTCAGGACAGTAAAAGAACATCATGTAGTTGTTACAGATGCAGTGGCCCAAACAGAAGATACACCAGTCTGTAAAAAGGATGTCCAAACAAAGGCACTATCCTCTAGTGTCACGATTGACTAGACAAAAGGGACACAGACTGTAGGAACCAAATGTCACAATAAGAAGATATAGGTAGATTTTCAGCCCAAAAGTGTTTTGATGGACAATGATACTAGGATAGTGAAACTCTAAGAGGATCTAGCACAGGCTCAGCAGACGATAGGAAAACTCACAGAAGAGACCATTCCTTTGGAGAAATACCAAAAGTTACAGCAACAATTTAAGAAAATCAATGCATCAAAGAGTGAGGCCTTTGATAAATGTCGGAAGGCAAAGAAAAAAGTTGAAAAGGTAACAAATAAGCTAAACTCAGTCATAAGCCGAATGGATACCCTCTGTTCTCTATATTTTGATGTTCTAGTCTGTAGGGCACCTGCCAAAAATTATGCTTTTTTTTTTTTAGAAAGGTATTGATAGTTAAAAGTTAAGGCTATCAAGGCAGGGGTACCTATAGAGTTAAAAACTATTGAGGATTTGATAAACTGTTGTAAACATTGTGGAGTGAAAGTCTAATGATTGCTATGTGAATTTTTTTTGCATAGTTCTATGTTGGAGGAGGAAATGGAAAAGAATCCCGGTCCTTTTGTGGGTGATATCCAGTTTCAAGAATTCATTTCATTTGCTGTTAACTATTTAAAATAGCTCAAGGCCCATAACACCTTTTGTTGGAAATACTGAGAGTGGGGTGAATCAGTATTTCTTACTTTTTTTCTTTTTTTTTAAATTGTTCTAGTGATTACCAAAAGTATATATATAGCTATGTATATGTATACACAGAATACAAAAATCAATAGCTGGAATTAATGCTTTTATTAAAACTCAAGACAGTGAAATGAAATAAATACAATATAAGTATATATCTGGTTTTGAATAGTTGCCAAGCTCCAACTTGGACTTTAGTGAGGCTCCAAACTCCAGAGCACCAACTCTGTTTTGTAGTGGTTCTGCACTTAGGAGCACCTACCCCTAATGACTTTAGTCCTGTTCATTTATGAGACTCCAACCTCTTGGGCTGCAACCCAACCTTGGTATAAACTGGTATGATGCTACACTCTATTCAGCTGAGGTTCTCTCACTCCTACTCTCCTGCCTCTGCTACTTCTACTGCCTCTACTGCTTCTGCTGCTTCTGCTGCCTCTTTTGCCTCTACTGCTTCTACTACCTCACACTCTGGTTCTTCACCACAACAACAGCACCAACAGTTCTCTGTTTTTATTGTTTTATACACTCCCATGCCTTTGTCCATTCGTTTCCGCTTACACCACCTCTTAGGCTTCCTCCTCGGTCGTTGCGGCTCCTTCTGCGTTGTGCAAGTTCACTGACTTTCTAAGGACACATAGATTCATTTGAGAGGTCCAAAACTCCACGAAGAGCACATCCTACTGGTTATGACTGTAACACTGCTCCTTTAACAATGATTGTGTGCATTCACAAAGTTCTACTTCATTTAATGGATTTCCACATCCAATCGCAACCAATATCGCCACGAATCACCCCATTTACCTGACTTTCTACCTTCTAAAACCACCGGAAATAACCATCGTAAGCCTTTCAGCTTAAAACCACCCTGCAAGCAAAAACACAGTTACACAGGAAAATATATGAAAAATAGGCGAGAAACACTAATGGAGGATTTCAAATTTAGTTTACCCGCACCTATTCCTGTATCAGGTCCATGCTTAAATCGCAATTGGCACTTCTAGTCAAACAACCCTCTGTGTAGCATTGCGATGGGTGGATGCGATATGATATTAAGTAGCAGTTGATAGCCCCTTCAGGTCAGTGTGTAATCGTAATCGGAGTTTATAGCGCCATCCCTTTATAACTTGCAATGGATCACTTCCAACATGGCAAATGCGATATAGCATTAAGTCAAACTATAATGTAGCGCGGGTCCACATACATTCATCGCAATCAGGGGTTGCCCTTGGCAGAGGTCCGATGTGATATCGCTATCGGCGATCACAAGTCGCACAGGGTCAGGGCTTGACGTTAACGCAGACCACTGCAATGCGATATTAGGTGTCGGACCCGATATGACTCACCGCTCCCCTGTAATAAATTTCAAGTCAATTTTCTGCCTCCGATAGTCTAACGGCATATATACGTGAGTTTTGGCCTCCGATAGTGTATTGTCGAGGATGCATAGTTTGCCCGCTAATAGCGTTAAGGCTGCTCCTGATAGTGTTTAAATGCATGCATATATATATTGTTCCATTGTTTTTACTTTGTTTTTATATATATATTTCTCCACTTATGAACCTTACTCTTGGCATATGCAATATGCGATAGCTCTACTCGTCCGATAGAGTATTCCTTTGGCATTGTTGCTCTGATAGGTATTACCTACATGCATATAAGCTCTCCGATGACTTATTTACATGCCTCCATTTGCTCTGTCTGCTCTTTGTACTGTTTGCTCCTCTGGTGGCTCTGTCTCCTCCTCTTGGCTCCGATAACTCTGTGTGCTCCTCTTGGCTTTGTCTACTCCTTAAATATTGCCATATTGACATCAATGACAATCTGTGTCCAACAATCTCCCCCTTTGTTATTGATGGAAATATTCTTCTGCTCTCTCCCCCTTTGACATCAATGGAAAAGGAATGCATACGAACTCCCCCTATCAACCTACTCCCCCCCATCCTGTTACATCCTTATGAATGAATTTGAGTGATGATAAAGAAATAACTCCCATCTTTTGACACAAATGTTCGAATGCTTCTCGAGGAAGAGTTTTTGTGAAAATATCAGCTATCTGCTCCTTAGTACTGATATATTTCAGGACGATATTTCATTCAGCTACTTGCTCACGAGGGAAATGATACTTGATTGGTATGTGTTTGGTTCTTGAGTGCATCATAGGATTTTTTCTGAGACTGATAGTACTTGAGTTGTCACAATAGATGGTAATTGGTTGATCTATACATATTTCGAGATCTTTTAAAGCTTCCTTCATCCATAGTATCTGAGTACAATAGTCTATTGTAGCAATATACTCGGCTTCGGCTGTGGATAATGATATGCATGACTGCTTTTTATTGAGCCAAGATACCAAACAGTCTCCTAGGAAGAATGCATTTCCACTAGTACTTTTCCGATCATCTATACTTCCAGCCCAATCAGCATCGGTGTATGTAGTTATAGTCAGTGTTGAGTTCTTTGGTTACCAAAGACCGAAATTAGAAGTTCCCTTCAGATATCTGAGAATTCTTTTTACAGCGAATAAATGGGATTGTTTGGGAGCAGATTGAAATCTTCCCACCATTCCTACTACTTGCATTATGTCTGGTCATGTAGCTGTTAAGTATAGAAGGGCTCCAATCATTGACCTATAATGAGTTGCATCTACTAGAGGGGAGTCATCATCTTTGCTCAGTTTGCAGTTTGTGGTCATAGGTGTGCTCATGGGTGCACAGTCCTCCATTCCATATTTTTTGAGCATGTCTTTTAGATATTTGGTTTGAGATATACACAATCTTGCTCTGGTTTGAGATACTTGAAGTCCAAGGAAGTGGGATAGCTCTCCTATCATTGACATCTCAAACTCTTTTGACATGCTTTGAGAAAATTCATGGCTCATTTCATCATTATTACTAGCAAAAATTAGATCATGGACATAAACAAGAGCAACTAGTAACTTACTTTGATCTGTCTTTATGTATAGATTGCTTCCAGCCACTCCCTTTTTGAAGCCTTGTTGTTGTAGATAGTGATCCAGTCTTGCATACCAAGCTCTAGGAGCTTGTTTCAACCCATATAAATCCTTTTTCAACTTACAAACTAAGTCCTTTCTTTTTGTTAGATCAAAACCTTTTGGTTGCTCCATGTAGACTTCCTCCTTGAGTTCCCCATTTAGAAATGCTGATTTCATGTCCATTTGATAGATTTTGAATCCTTTTGAGCAAGCAAATGCCAAGAACAGCTTGATAGCTTCCATATGGGCCACTGGTGCAAATGTCTCTTCAAAGTCAATTCCTTCAATTTGTGAATAACCTTTGCAGACAAGTCTTGCCTTGTTTCTGATAACCTGTCCTTCCACATTCATTTTATTTTTGAACACCCATTTGGTTCCTATTATGTTTTCGTCCTTTGGACAAGGTACCAACTCCCATGTCTTGTTCTTCTCAATTTGGGACATTTCTTCTTCCATGGCTTTTACCCAATGAGGACCCTTACTTGCTTCTGCAAATGTTTCTGGTTCTATCATAGATAGGAGGGCAATGACTTTTCTCTTGGGTGTCATTGTTATCCTTCTTCGGGTCTGCACACCTTCATCTTTATCGCCAATGATCTGCTCTTCTGGATGATGTATTTGGACATACTTCATCTTTGAAGGGGTATTAGGTGGTTCTCTTTCCTCCTCTTCTTCTTCTTCTTCCTCATCTATTTCTTCTTCTTTAGGTTCTTCTTCTTCAATGAGAGAGTCATCTTCATGTTCTTCAATTTCCTTCTCTGGAAGATCTTCATCAACATTTACATCAATGCTTTCCACTATTTTCTTCAGTCGATAATTGTAGCACTTGTAAGCCTTTCTCCATGTAGAGTATCCAAGAAATATCCCTTCATCAACCCGAGAATCAAACTTTCCGGGTGAGCCATCATTTATTTTTATGAAGCACTTGCTTCCAAAGATCTTGAAGTACTTCACCGAAGTAGGTCTTCCTTTCCATAGCTCATAAGGAGTTTTTTCAAAATTTTGTCTTAATTGAGTTCGATTCAGTGTATAGACAACTGTCCCTACTGCTTCTCTCTAGAATTTAGGTTGTAAGTCTGCTGCTAATAGCACAGTTCTTGCCATTTCTTGGACTGTTCGGTTTCTTCTTTCAACTACCCATTTTTCTAAGGTGTTTTGGTAGCCAAAAATTCCCTTTTAATTCCATGAACATTACAGAACTCAATAAACTCGTTTGATGTGAATTCTCCTCCTCTGTCTGTTTGAGGCACTTAATTTTTGAATCTTTTTCATTTTCTACAAGGGCTTTTAGATTGTTAAAACACTCAAAAGTTTCAGATTTATACTTTATGAAATATATCCACATCATTCTAGTATAATCATCAACAAATAACACAAAGTACATTTCTCCTTGGAGTGCTTGATTTCTAGATGGCCCACACACATCAGCATGGATGATCTCCAAGGTCTTTGATATATACATTTCCTTTGTCTTGTGGCTGGTTCTGGTCTGCTTTCCATGTTGACATGGAGCACATACTCCTTGATTTGGTTTGAACAACCTTGGGATGTCTCGTACAACTTTGATCTTGCTGATATTGATCAGATTTTCGAAGCTTATATCTCTAAGTCGCTTGTGCCACAACGAACTCTCATCTGTCTCACTCAAGTAGCATTTATTTTCTTGAATCTTGTTCAGAATGTAAATGCCGTTTGATGTTCTCACCCCTTTTTCCAGAAGTTTCCCTGAGGCAGAGTTCCTTATTTCACAGTATTTGGTGCTGAAAACAACCTTATGTCCTTGATCACAGATTTGGCTGACACTCAGGAGGTTGTGTTTGAGTCCGTCAACCAGCAGAGCATCTTGAGCTTTTCCTTTTCCATTGATCAGAGTAGTTGTTCCTTTTCCTGTAATTCTACCAGATCCGCTTCCAAAGGACACATTCCCTTCCTTTTTGCTCAGTGAGACAAACTTCCTTCTGTCTCCTGTCATGTGTCTAGAGCACCCACTATCTACAAACCAATGGTTTCCATTATTTTGAGCATATAGAGCCAGGCCACATTTATCCATGCTAGAGTTCTTGCTACTCGTCTTTCTTCCTTTGAGTGGGTAGTCTTGTTCATAGTGTCCATTATTGTAGCAGAAAGAGCAAATCAGATCAAATTTGGTCAGGGCATCAAATGAATTGAAGGTTTTGATTTATCCCTACCTTTTGGGGGCATATGAGTTGATTATTCGGTCCTTTAGCTTTGTCTTTTCACATCTGCGAGCCATACAATGTCTGGCTTGATGACCAAAGTTTTTACAGTGAAAGCAGTGTCCAAGAAAGATGGTTTTATACTTGTTGAAGCAACCACAGTTTGAGTCGATTTCCATCCTGGGAATTACTCCTCCCTCGTTCTTTAGATTTGCGATGGGCCCTTGGTGGAGTACAGGTTTGTATTTGCTGTAGTTTCCATGATTCGGCTCGACATTCTTCTTTGGAGTAATTCTCTCTTTATTCTTGGGATCTGGGATGCACTTTTGATAACATACTTTTTCATCTTTTGGATTGCAGGAAAGTGCATCAGCATAGATTTTCACACTATTCTTAGCGCTTGAGGATTCTCCTCTGAAACCTATTCCAGACTTGTCATGTTGAGGTTTTTGATTTTTCAGAATAGTCTCAAGTATTTGAGAGCTTTTACAGACCTTTTTAATTTGCTCCAACTCCTTTCTCAGAGACACTATTTCGCCCTCACGTTCTTCACAAGTCAATTCTTTTTCTTTAAGCTTTGCTTCCAAGAGATCTTCTCTCCTTCTTATTTCCTCATTTTCCACTTTGAGAGAAATGATTTTGTTCCGTAGTTTCTCATTTTATTCAATGGCGCTTATTAACAGTTCATCTACATTTCCTTCCAGCCCTGAGTCATCATCATTTGCGGGTGCCATGAATAATGTTTCTTGGATTTTATCATGATCACTTTCCTCATCTGTCTTCTTTTTGATGACCATAAACTCATCCTCATCAGACTCATCTTGCTTGGAGAAGAAGTTTTTCTTATTGAACCCTTTCTTTTTGTGTGCCATTCTTTTAGAATTTCCTTCATCATCACTATCGTGTTTATGAGGACATCTTGCTGCATAATGACCTATTTTACCACATTTAAAATAGATAAGAGGATACTTGCCTTTAAGCTTAGATCCTCTCTTCAGCTTTCATACAAATTGAGCCAATTTGGATTCCACATCTGACTCATCACTACAGTCATTCCTTTCTTTCCCCTTCTTTGACTTTGAGGCCTTGAATGCTGCATCTTTGGAGTTTGGGTCACCTTTCCTCATTTCATAGGCAGTGATAATTCCATGGAGTTCATCCATTTTGAGGGTATCTAGATCCTTTGCTTCTTCTATAGCGCTTATTTTGGAGTCAAATCTGTCTGGAAGAGACCTTAATACCTTTTGAACAATGGTATTTTCTTCAATTTTTTTGTCCAATCCTTTCAGGGAATTTACCACTTCAGCTACTCAGAAGAGGTATGCTGCAATATCTTCTTCATCTTCCATCTTCAAACTTTCAAATTGTCTTATGTGAGTTTGAAGCTTTGCCTTTTTGACTTTTGAGTCTCCATTGTACAAGCCAACTAGCTTCTCCCACATTTCTTTGACAGAGGTATAGTGCATGACTTTTGTAAACTCAGAATCAATGATTCCACTAGTGATCGAGTTCAAGGCCTTTGCATTTGCGATGTAGGTTTTCCTCTTGTCTGGGTCTGTTGGAAGAGTGGAAGTCGTTTGGTATTCATTTTGAACAGAATGCCAAACTTTAGGTCCAAGGGACATTAAGTAGTAGGTCATTATTTTCTTCCAGAAACCAAAGTTAGTGCCATCGAACAAAGGAGGTCTTCTTGATGCTTCGTGATTTCTCATCATGGCTACAGATCCTTCTTCAAGCTGTTAGGCTAGTATGAAGAAGCTTGCTCTAATACCAATTGTTGGAAATGCTGAGAGGGGGGTGAATCAATATTTCTTACTTTTTTTTCTTTTTTGTTAATTGTTCTAGTGATTGCCAAAAGTATATATATAGATATGTATATGTATACACAGAATACAGAAATCAACAGCTGGAATTAATGCTTTTATTAAAACTCAAGACAGTGCAATGAAATAAATACAATATAAGTATATATCTAATTGTGAATAGTTGCCAAGCTCCAACTTGGACTTCAATGAGGCTCCAGCCTCCAGAGCACCAACTTTGTTTTGTAGTGGTTCTGCACTTAGGAGCACCTACCCCCAATGAATTTAGTCCTATTCAATTCTGAGACTCCAACCTCTTGGGCTCCAACCTAACCCTTGTATAAACTGGTATGTTGCTACACTCTATTCAGCTGAGGTTCTCTCACTCCTACTCTCCTGCCTCTGTGGCTTCTGCTGCCTCTATAGCCTCTACTACTTCTGCTGCCTCTTTTGCCTCTGCTGCTTCTACTACCTCACACTGTGGTTCTTCACCACAACAACAGCACCAACAGTTCTCTGTTTTTATTGTTTTATACACTCCCATGCCTTTGTCCATTCGTTTCTGCTTACACCACCTCTTAGGCTTCCTCCTTGGTCGCTGCGGCTTTGTCTACGCTGTGCAAGTTCATTGACTTTTTGAGGACACGTAGATTCATTTGAGAGGTCCAAAACACCACGGAGAACACATCTTACTGGTTACGACTATAACAGCGCTCCTTTAACAATGATTGTGGGCATTCACAGAGTTCTGCTTCATTTAATGGATTGCCATGTCCAATTGCAATCAATATCGCCATGAATCACCCCATATACCTGACGTTCTACCTTCTAAAACCATCAGCAATAGCCATCGTATGCCTTTCGGCTTAAAACCACCCTGTAAGAAAGAACACAGTTACACAGAAAATATATGAAAAATAGGTGAGAAACACTAATGGCGGATTTCAAATTTAGTTTACCCACACCTATTCCTGTATCGAGTCCATGCTTAAATCGCAATCAGTGCTTCTAGTCAGACAACCCTCTATGTAGCATTGTGATGGGCGAATGCGATATGATATTAAGCAGCAGTTGATAGCCCCTTCAGGTCCGTGTGTAATTGCAATCGGAGTTTATAGCACCATCCCTTTATAACTTGCAATGGATCACTTCCGACATGGCGGATGCGATATAGCATTAAGTCAAACTGTAATGTAGCGGCGGGTCCACATACGTTCATCGCAATCGGGGGTTGCCCTTGGTGGAGGTCCGATGCGATATCGCTATCGGCGATCGCAAGTCGCACAGGGTCAGGGCTTGATGTTAACACAGACCACTCCATTTTTGCGATGCGATATTAGGTGTCGGACCCGATATGACTCACCACTCCCGTGTAATAAATTTCAAGTCTGGTTTCCACCTCCGATAGTGTAACGACATATATACGTGAGTTTTGGCCTCCGATAGTGTATTGTCGGGGATGCATAGTTTGCCCGCCGATAGTGTTAAGGCCGCTCCTGATAGTGTTTAAATGCATGGATATATATATTTTTCCATTTTTTTTACTTTGTTTATATATATATATATATATATATATATAGATAGATTGCTCTGCTTATGAACCTTAGTCTTGGCATATGCGATATGCGATAGCTCTCCTCCGATAGAGTATTCCTTTGGCACTGTTGCTCTGATAGATGTTACCTGCATGCATATAAGCTCTTTGATTACTTATTTACATGCCTCCATTTGCTCTGTCTATTATTTGCATTGTTTGCTCCTCTGGTGGCTCTATCTCCTCCTCTTGGCTCCGATAACTCTGTGTGCTCCTCTTGGCTCTATCTAATCCTTGAATATTGCCATATTGACATCAATGAAAATCTATGTCCAACACCTTTCAGAGACAAGAAAATGAGTTCGACCTTTGGGTAAGTGGCGAACCAGAAAACCCATTACAGCTATGGGATAAGCATAGAAGCTTAATGAGAAAGAAGGGTGTGATCCAGACATTGGGAGCCATTCATAAAGGAGTTTTCCAGCAAGGGGTAGAATATTTCCTATCCATCAAAGACCCTACCATAGCAGCAGCTAAACTCCGATGGAAGACTTCCAATCAAAATATCCAGGACAGAGAACCCTTCAATTATAAAAATTTTAAATTCGCTGTCGATCACCTAGTTACCTATAGTAACCTCATCTTGAGAGAAGGTCCACTTTGGCTAGGTTGTAGATTTTGAAGCCCCATTATATGGTATCCTGCAGTAGGATATAAGGCTATATACAAATTGCCTAAGGGGCATACAGGAGCCATTTTTGAAGTTTTAGTTACAAATCATGGTTTTAGACCACCTCATGAAAATCCCTCTTTAGCCTATTCCCTAACTGCCTTGCATGTAAATTACATGGCTTTCATGAGGACATGAAAAAGGGTAAGTAGGGGGGTGTGTTGAGCGATGGAAAAGGTAAGAATTATAAATTTATTTCTTTATCTTTTCCTTTGGATCATAACTCTTTTAAATTCTAAAATGGTAATATGTTAAAGAATTATGATAGAATTAAGGAGATTTGTGATTAATACAAAATAACTAATTATTGTCTTTTTCTATACAGAAATTGAAGGGAATAGAAAATCATTATTCAGAAGGTAAAGACAAAAGCAAGACAACTATTGTTCCTCCATTAGGAAACCATGTCAAGACAGGAAGAACGAGACTGGACCATGCAGCTCAGGAAAAGACATTGAAAACAGAGTGGTTGTGCAAGAGGACAAGAAGAGAACTGAAGATGGAAGATTAAGCGAAGCCCTTAGGATCTTTTGATCCTGAGGGATCGCTACATTAAAAGTTATCTATAACCTTGATGTATCCGCCTACCCATTATAAATGGGGCAGTGATTGTAAGACAAAATGGGGATTGATTTTTTAGAATTACTGTTGTAGTTTCAACTTTGATTATCGATTCTCTTTGAGGAGCGATAGTTGTAACTTTGCCATATATGATTAATATATAACTCAGTCGTTGTTCCATTATCTGATCCTGGAGTAAACGCAGCAGTGCTTCCCTGGTGGCTAAGGGCCTGCCCTGGTGGATCCACTTGCTTCTTGTATCACTATTTTACAATTATAGTCGTGTGTGGTTTGATTTCCTTTGCATTTCCTTAATTCGCTTTATTCGGTAATCTTCTGTTTCTGAACATCTCGCTGAATTACTCTGTTACATCAAGATCATAATTAGACTGCATTGATAACACGATTGTTATTCATAACTCAATGTCGTGTTGTTCCTTTTGAAACAATACTACGCTGTCTAGTCTAGATTCTGTTGTTCACTCACAACTACAACTGTTGTTCATTTAATTGTTGTTCAATTATAATCACGATTGTCATTCCTTTATACCTGCGATTAATGTTCACTCTGCCAGAATAAGATTACTGATTCTATTACTTTATAGTCACTGTGTGTTTACACTTAATGAGATTTGATATTCCTTTATTATCTAAAGATTGTTGTTCAGTTCATTTCAGTTAAAGATTGTTGTCTAGTTCAATTCAGTAAAGAGTGTTGTTTGATTCATTTCCGTACATTAAGCTTTGCTGTTCAATATTTTCAACAGACTTAGTTTCTGTTCCTTTTCTGCAAGGATTTGCTTTCACCTTTTAATTGATAGTGCAACAAGTGTGTTTTAGTAAGCATTTCCAATCGAATTGTTATTATTTTCTTTAGTGTGGATTGAAAGATCTACAACTGTAAAGAACATTGACTATCACTGTCTAAGTTCTCAGATTGGAGGTCCTGTTTATGATTGATTTCATTTATATCAGTTGACAGAGGAAAGAGTTATCACTACTACATCCTTGACTGATAAATTGCTATAGTTTTCTAAATGAATGATTTAAGTTTCAGAGCATTAAGGTTTCTTTTAATTACAAGTAGATTCTATTTCTAGCATCCATTTACTCTTGTATTTAGCACTATACTGCAAACTAGAAAACATTACTCTTGAATCAAGTGACCACCTCAGACTAAGTACACTCTTGAGATAAAAAGTCGTACTTGGATTCATAATTAATGTAGGGTAAATAGGGGTTAAAAAGACACCTTTTATCACTCAACAATCAACATCACTTGTTTACAAGCATAATAAAAGGGAAACATACACCTATCATTTTAGATATGTGAGCGAGCCGACTAATTTCTAACTAAGTCCTAAGTTTGACTAATAAGACTTGTGTGTCATGAAGATAATTGAATAGATTAGAATGGTAGTGATGCGAGGGAATCAAGGCAGAGGAGAGTCATCAGAAGAACCACCTCCTCCAAGAATGCCATTTCCATCATTGGAGCTAGCTCTTATCTAGTTCTTCATATTGGTAACTATTGAGACTTTTAGAGGGCACTAAACAATTGAGGTGGACCTAGATTACCTTCCATCAGGGGTGGGAAATCTTGAGGGATTAAAGGAGTTTAATAGAGGATATCCAACTAAGGAAATTACTAGGCAACTTCAAAATATCAAACTCCGAGAATTTTCTAGAAGTCATGCGAGCGAACAAGTAGAAGCCTCATTGGAGGAAATGAAAATATGTTTCACACTAAGAGAGTATACTTTCAATTTGACGGCCGATATAGAGGAATTACAACTCAATCATAGTGATATTAATTCATATTATAATTGCTAAAACAATTAGTACTATTCTTAAAATTTTAATTATAAAAAATATTTCATTGAGGTTACTAAATATAAATGTATTCAATTGATTTTGTTATATTACAAACAATTTATTTAGCAGAATACTCACCATATGGACATTACGTTAAAGAAAAAATAATTAATGATAATTCATATTGGTAACCATGATATTTTATAATGAAGAATATATTTTCATATTTAAAAATATGAAATTCATAAATAATGTTGTTAAGAGTTAGCATAAATTTTATCCTCTTAATGTTTGACAAATTTCTAAATGAAATATATTTATATAACTATAATTTTTATTTTGATAGTCAAGTTAGAGATTACAATAGGATCTACCTTTGGCTTGAGAAGCATGACCTAGGGGGATGTAAGCCATCAAAATCACCAAAATATCGTGCATTGGATTATTTCCCACTACCTAGTGACCTTCACATCAAGAGTCGTCATTGGTTGTATACAACCATATTCTGAGCTGGAAAATCTTATGCAAGATGGGTTATTAGGGCCCAGGCAGATGCAACCTTTGGATTTTCTCCACAAAGGACATCAATCACATATTTCTCCGCTGTCCCTTTGCCACATAGGTCTCGACATGTATTCTACACTTAATAAACTCCCTTGCAGATTAGGACCACACAAACATTGTTTGTTGCCTTGGTAGGCGGACATTAGATCATCAAATCCATAAGACATTGGATTTCTTTATCATTTGGGGAATTTGGCGGTGTACGAATGCTCTTATCTTTGAGAAAGTGACGAATAATATCTCGAGGACGAGCTGTAGAATCATATCTTACTATCTAGAGTATTCTTCATTTTTGTCTACAGATTCTAAAATCCCTACTCCACCTCACAATATATGGTCTACTTTTCGTGTCAGTTTTTTTTATGGGCCACCTTCTTTCGGTCTCTGTAGATGTGGTATGGCCATTCATTTAGGGCCATCGAGCTCCTACAAATTTCATTGGCACTATGGAAATGGCTCCAACACTCGTGTTGAATTATTCACACTGTTGGCTATCTTGCACTTTGCTAATTGGCTTGACCTTAGGGATTTTACTATTTTTGGAGACTCCAAATTTCTCATCGATTGGGAAAATGATATAGGTTCTTTAAACTCTCTCAAATCCTCAAGAAGAAGAACTATGACCATGATCAAAGTGTTCCACTGTGTCTCCATCTATCTCCGACATCCATTAGATCCGAAATTGCAAAGCCAACATACTCTCGAAACAAGGTTGCACTTAAGACCCTAAGTACAGGAGAAACTTTGAGTATTTTTACTATGGATATTTTCAAAGGAAGGGTGACATTATGATCTAACACATCAGTTCCTGTCATGATTTTAGACTATTCATAGTAGCCAAAATCTATATTTTTATGTGGGGTAAGTTTCAATTTTATAGAAAACTTGTTATAGTATAAGAATATAAGTTTTAAATGTAGGGATAGTGAGAAAATCCCTTCTCTAGAATATGTACTTTCTCTAGAAAATTAATTGAAAATGTTTTTGTTGTTTTGAAAAAAATACTTTAAATCCCAACTATTGACTTAATTTTTTAATAAATTTTGAAAAGATGGAAATAAGACGCTTATCAACCCATTATTTTTATTAAATAATGTGTCACTTTTTCCTTAATTATTTTTCTTATCTTCACTCACACAGTGTTATTTTTATTATCTTAAGGTGTCTCAACTTGAGGGTGGATGATGCGATGGTTGTCATGTGTGACCCACATGTGCCTAGTCCACTCATGATGGGGACAACGGTCTAGTCAGGACAGGCGGCTAGGTGGCTAGAATGAGTCATACATTTCCAGCCCATATACCAACGTCCAACACACATGTGTTATCCATAATTCTATCCAGAGGGTGGCCTATAACTGGAGGTTGCCTCAACACATTGATAACCACATTTCCCATTGTTGGAGTTTATTAGATTTTATATACCATTCCAACCAGTGTTTCCCATTTCCCATTATAGAGGTTATATATATCATTCGAGATGAGGTAATCATTTGCTTTTGCATTGGCATTGGCAGTGATGATAGAAGCACTGGTTTTGGGTAGTGTTGTAGGCATGCCCAATACAAACTTCATATTGTCTGCATGTAACACACTGAAGATCCCAAGCGGAAGTTCCTTTTATAGTAGTCTTGGATCCCTCCTTGTAGATCTAGAGGGAAACACTACCTTCAGTAGTTACGAATACAAAGCATCACGCAACCTCATGCACCACCTATGGGCATGGGGTTTGCAATCAAGAAATCTCTGAGTCTGATTGCACCGCCTATCTTAGAAGCCTTTGGGGGTGCATTTGGAACACTTGCGGCAATGCCATCGGTGCTCGAGTTCAACTAACTGACTATTTCATCAGCTACGAGTAGTACAACTTCTAATTGTAAATATTAAGTCGATAAAAAGTAAATATAAAAGTAGTTAATGTAAATTGATAAATTTAATTAGAAAAGAGGAAAATGATGGAATTACAAATTTTAAGTGATATTCCAAAAGAAAAATATAACATCTAATTTTGTATTGATCTCTCGCTCTATTTAATTTTATGAAATTTCGAGCTCTATGGTTGATTTGAAAAATGCCATTCTTAAAGAACGAAGCAATATTCTCACCAAAATGAAAAATGGAGATGTAATTGTTAGAAGAAGGCATAAAAAAGGAGGTCAAAAGGGGATTGAACCTATATATGGATAACTTGAAGATTACACCATTCATGTAGTTGAGGACTACTTGTGTGAGCTTCGAATAGACTTGCAACAAACTGAGGGAATTTGAATGTTATTTTGAGCATATTGTGGACAAATCATTTGAGAAAAAACATAGATTTCTATGAGATTGTTAGCCATACATTTGCTAAGAGAATGGACTAGTGTTAAAGGATGATGATAGATAAAGGGACATCCTTATATCCTGTTTTTTCTTTTGATTAGATATAATTATGTTTGGGTCATACATGGAGATGAACCCTACTTTATTCCTATGAATCTAGATGCATTTGTGGACATTAGAAGCCCATATTGTTTCCCTTTGAAAGCATATACATGGAGGATATTTGGGGGAAATGTGACTTTCCATAAAATTTAGATCAAATTTTGGGACCTTGTTGTTCTTTTCCTTAGACAGTAGTAGTTCTTGGAGTTTGTATTTTGAGGGCTTAGCAGACAAAAACCTAATATAAACAAGAAATTTTTTTTGGAGCACCTATGGTTTGGGAGAAGGGCTTAGGGGTTATAGGAGTTAATGGGTTTAGGAGTCAAGGGTTAAGGGTAAAGGGTTAGGTCTTAGGGGGTTTAGGGGTTAGAGTGTTGAGGGTCAGGGGTTTGTTGTCTAGGGGTCTTAGGGGTTAGAGGTTAATGGCTTAGTGGTTAAGGGCTTCAGGGGTTAAGGGTTAAGCAACAAGGGCTCAAGGGTTAGGGGAATTACGAGTTAACTGATTAAGGGTTATGGGATTTAGGTGTCAACGAGTTAAAGGGTTAGGGGTCAATGGTTAAGGGTTATGGTTTAGGAGGATATGGGGCTGGGGGCTAGGGCATTGAAGAATTATAAGTTAGGTGTTATGGGTTAGTGGCTTATGGTTTAAGGGATGAAGTGGTTAATGGGTTATGGGTTATGAGTGTAGGGGTTAAGGGATTATGGCTTTGATGTTGAGGGGATAATGAAATTAGTGGTTATGGATTAAGGGCTTATGGGTTGTGATAATAAGGCCCCTAATCCCCTTATCACAAATATTGTGGGTTTCCATATTAATTTCTCTCTTTGCCTTCCCTGTAGGCGCCCTAGTCCCTATGCGATGAGGTCCTAGGGCCCCTTCTCAATCTCTAATGCTAGGATTATAGATCTCACTAAAACGTGGTTGAACCTATCACTTATACCCATCCATACTACCCTTATCTCCCCTTTCCCCATTCAATACACCAAAATATCCACCTCCCCAAAATTTCATGAGAAATGAACATTTGGAGGTGGTCATTTAACAGTTGCCTCTAAAATTTTAATTCTAATGTATTTTTCATTTTTTTTTGGGCGGGTGGGTTGTGGGGTGCTTGTTCGAAACTAAATCCAAATGTTACATTGTTGTGACTTTAAGGGTGGTTCAAGGATTTTAAGTTAGGTGTTAGGAGTTTAGGACATTATCATCTTAAGGTTTAAGGGATCAAGGGGTTAACGGGTTATGATTCATGAATGGAGGGGTTAAAGGGATTAGGAATTTAGTGGTCATGGTTTAAGGGTTTATCAATTGTAATAATGAGGCACTTGATCTCCTTATCACAAGTATTGGGAGTTCCCCTATCAATTTTTCTCATGCCCTTCCTTCTAGCCCCCTAAACCCTATGCCATGAGGTGGTAAAGCCCCTTCTCATTCTCTAATGCTAGGATTATAGATATTAGTAAACCATGCTCAAACCTCTCACTTTTACACATACATGCTACCCTTATGTCCCCATAGTTCCCCATTCAATACACCAAAATATCCCCCTCCCCAAAAATTCATGTGAATTGAACATTTGGAGCTAGTCATTTAACAACCACCTCTAAAAATTTAATTATAATGAGTTTTTGTTTTTTTTGTTGGGGGGGGGGGGGTGGTGGGGTGGGCAAGGTTGGTCCAAAACGCCCTCCAAAAGTTACATTGTTTTCACTTTTAAGGGATGTTTTCAAAAAAACCCCCTTTAAAACTCACAATAATTAAACTTTTGGAGGTGCTTTCACCCCAACCCCCACACACCCCACCACTAAAAAATAAAAATAAAAATCATGAGAAATAAACTTTTATAGGTGTTTGTTAAATGAATGCCTCCAAATGTTTAATTATCATGACCTTTTATGGGGGGCTTGTAAAAATCACCTCCAAAAGTTGTATTATCATAATTTTAGGGGGTTTTCAGAAAGCCACCATGAAAAATGTATTTTGGGGGAAGTCACTTAAACCCACCCTTCCACCCTCCCCTCCCTCGTGCCAAAAAATCCATGAGAGAACACTTTTATAAGCGATTATTAGAAATTCACTTCAAAAAAAAGGTTCAATTTTCATGGCTTTCTCGGAGTCTTAAAAAATTGTCATGAAAAATATATTAGGAGAAGTCATTTAAACCGCCCTCCCCTTCCCTCCTCCTATCCCCACCCCCCAAAAAGATTGAAAGTCACATGAAAACAATTTTAGAGGTTGTTATTGGAACCATCCCACCCCCCCAAAGTTCAATGTCATGACCTTTTGTGGGGGTTTTCAAAAAACCTCCATGAAAATTATATATAGGGGCAATAATTTAAAAATCACCTCCAAAATTCATGAGACAACAATTTTAGAGGCAACTGCTAGAAAACCCCCCAAAAATGTTCAATTTGTAGGCCTTTTAGGGGGTTTTTCAAAAGCCACCCTTAAATCCTTAAAACACTTTTAGAGGCGGTTTTTGAAGTATTGCCACAAGCCAAACAACCCCAAAAGGCCACTTTTGTAGCAGTGTAGGTTCCAATACATCTCAAGTGCCAAGTGTTAATGCATTCTAAGTGCCAAATATTTTGTTGTTACTTCTCTCCTAGTTTTGAGTAATTGATCTCAAATAAATTTAATCTTAAACGATACCAAACCATGCCAACACATGCCAAATCATACCAAGGCATATCATTGCATGTCACGAATGCTAATACTTTCCAAGTTCCAACACATCCTAAGTGTCGATGTGTGTCAAGGAGTGTTACACATGCTATGGAGTGGCACAGCATGTCAAACAATGTTAAGTTGTGCCAGAGAGTGCTAATGCATACCAAGGAGTGTTAGGGAGTAATAGAGAAACATAAGGGAGTATTAGGTCAAAATGCATGAAAATTAATGAATATGACGGTGTGCCAAGGAGTGTCAACGAGTGTTAGGCATGCCATGGAGGGAGTGACAAGGTATGCTAGGTAGTGGTAAGGCATGCTAGGGAATACCGAGGCATGTCAAGAGGTGCTATAATGTGATAGGGAGTTACATGGTGCACTAACATGTGCCAAATAGGGGCAAGGCATCGCAGTTTCTAAGGCACATAAGGATTTGTAGGGTTTGCCAACAATGTTAATGAGTGTCAAGGAAACAAAAGGAAGAACCAAGCTAAAATGTTGCTGGGTGTGTGTTATATTCTTTCCATGAGTAGCATTTTTTGGACCCTATAATAGGTGGGTGGACCTACCTATGGGTTTTTGCATGGGATTCACACATTATTTTTGGCATGATGGTTTTATACCTATGGTATTTTTTAGATATGGTCAAGGGAAACACAATTATGTTTTAATCTAGGGTTAATGGATTGGGGTTTATCAATGCTTTAGCATGCATATATATGTACTGTGACATTGAAAGGAAAATAATGAAAATCAATTTGGTAGTCCCAATTTTCGGATCCAGTGGAGAATCTTTGTGTATTTGTTTTATGTTCTCACCATTGTATGTTCTTCTGTTTTAAGAATTCATTTGTAGGGAATTTTTGTACAGGGTTAAAATCTACAAATGCAAGGAAATGAACACATAAGAGGGTTAATAAGTCATGAATTTACCTTTTCTTATAGGGGCATACAAGGGACACTAAAAATAGGTTCTAGTACATGCCAAGTGCTAACGCTTTCCAAGTGTTAATGTATGTCAATGTGTGCCAAGTGTTAATGTATGTCAATGCATGCCAAGGTGTTCTAGGGCATGCTAGGGAGTACAAGGCATGCCAACACATGCCAGGGGAGTACTATGTTGTGCTAAGGCATTCCAACATGTGCTTGGTCATCCTAGTCATGGAAACATGTTATAGGTACAAAGATGTTCCAAGACATGCGAGGTGCCAAGCAATGTTAGTGTGTACCCAAATATGTCAATGTGTGCCACGAGTGTTGAGGAGTGCTATGATTCTCTCATTAATAGAATTAACAAAGCTTTATTATGTATTAAAGAATATGGTTCCTACACATACTAGTGGAACATCATCTAAAGGGAATTTGCTAGATAATAAACCTAACATAGACTAATCATGTGTTGACTCATAAGAAAACTATATTATAATTACTTGAGATAAATAATAAACACTAATTACTTCTTAACAAATTTATTGACTCCAAAGACTATGGCCTTGACACATAATGAAAAATAATCCATAACAATGGTCTTAAATTGTTATCTTTTGACAAAAAATACAATAACAATCACATAGTGTTATCAAAAACTCATTGGAATGATTAATGATGACAAAAATTTTTTGACCATCACCAAAAATAACTAGGTCACTTCCTAATGTAACTTATTCATTGTCTATGTGCCACTCATCCCCTTCTCTTGATTTAACTTCTATAGGCACAAATAGTTACACCTTTGTTCGAGTTTATCGGCCTAGCTTAATTGTTTTATTGTGTTGTTTCTGGCTATGCCAGTAAACTCTTAACATACTCATAACCCTCGTATTTTTATCTTGGGTCTTGATTCATACTTCTTACATCACGTCAAATTCTACCAAGCACAGAGATTTTGCAACAACCTAATATCATTGAAGGTTTTTATGTTTTGGGTGAAGAATAACAAGATCCCCCAGGGAACCAAAATGTGCAGTCGATGATTGTGGTGAGGTACGGATTTGAGGGTTTTTTTCTTTTACTGTGTCACCTACACATGTAATAGAAATTCGAGTTTTTGGTTTCATTACATAATTTTCTTCAGAATTGCTAGGGTCAAATTTGTATTTATCTTCCCCTTTTCTGTTAACCGTGTCTACTCATGTTTACTATTTCAACTGTCTTCTCTCAGTGGTTGGGCATTTTCCACACATTTCATGGGTTTATACAATTTTATTTCTATCATTAAATATTTTCTTTAATCATTGTTGTTTTAATAACTTGGATTGACCCTAGTGCTCACCTTTGCGCTTTTTTCTTTGCAAGAAAGTGACTACGAGAGGTGTACTTGAAAGTACACACCTTCTTCTATGGTCTTTCAATCATAAACATGTAAGGTTTTAGTGTACACCTTTGTTTTATTTTGTTCTTATTTTATATCCTAAATTCATTCTATAGAATTAGAGATTTAATTATGAAATGTAATGTCAAGAATTTTTTTAAGGTCCATACAACCCTTTACAATAGTCTCCTTCATGTTCAGCTAAGAGGATGTCGTCACCATTACAGAGTCTTTATGGATTCCTAGTTGGTACTCCTATCTTCTTTGAGGCTCAAAACACTACAACACACCTTGACCTTCCTAAGCGGTGATGTAAGAGTACACATACCTGTGGTGGATTCCTTTTATAAGCAATATACATATAAGAACTTAATAGGTTATCAAATTGTTGGTATTTTGTCACTCTTTCGCTAATGTTTACTAGTCCATCATATTTATCCTTGCTCCTTATGTTGTTTCTAAGCTCAATCGAGGCCCTTCCTCATGACCCTGGGTGTAACCTTTTTTTTTGTGTTATCTAGCATGGTTCTCATGAAATGAGACTTATGTAATCAGGAATAAGAACAATTCGCTCCTTTAGTATTTTCTAGCAACCATGAATTGTATTAATGAACTATATTATGTTTATAGCTTGCTTCAGAAAGTTTTGAAATGTAATTCTATCATCTAAAGACTTAACAACATATTTGTGTATTTTTATGAGGTAAATTAGGTTACCATATCCGTATTTATAGCACTGTGAGCTATATTGGTAAACTTACAACTCCAATTTTTTTTCACATTGAATTTATTTTCCTTATTGAGTTGTTACTTTAGTATTTGTATTAGCATATTTATATTTTATATTGGATATTCATATCAATGCAATTTTATTATGTCTTATTTATTTCCTCCATAAAGTTTCTTAATGTTTCAATACCGCTTCTCTTTCCATTTATGTAAAGGTAAGTGAAATGCTCATTCTGTGTCTATAACAGTGAATGAACTATTTTTTCCCATTGTTGTTCTTAGATACTATTCGTTGATTCACCTCCTATTGGAAATATTTGTCTGTATTATTCTTTTTCCTTTAAACAAGTTGTCAGGAGCCATACTGAAACACAAGCAACATCTTAATCTGAGAAGTAACTAGTAAGTTATTAAAAATAAACCTAACTATTATCTACAAGGTTCACTGTGTTTCATTTCTAGCCTGAAACTTGGTCACGAGAGCTTAACACTATAACACAATAAGTGTCCATGATCTTCTAATTTTTGGCGCTCTATTAGCAACATGAATCCAGACTTTATACTAGATAATTCCACTAATTAGTTTATGCTTAATTCTTTTCAGTTCCTTAATTATCCCCAATCGCGTTCACTTTCTTCATCAACAACTATCAAATAATTACCTTTCAAACTTATAATAATAATCGCTTAAGCATATAATTTATAGGTAACATAATTTAAATTCTATAGATATAAAATACTCTGCTTAATGCACTAAATATGTCCCTAGTTCCTCTCTTTTTCTACATTAGCATACATAAACAAAACAATTCTAATATCAACATTAAATACACTTGAACCCACTCATTATAGCTATGTGCATTATAGTAGGAGGGCTCTAATTCATATAACTAAATTTTAATATAGTAATGTACATGCTTTTAAGAACAACAATAAAGTCAGCCTCTAAGTTGAATTAGATTTCAATACACAAAATCACATTTCATATTACCAAATACCTGCATCTCTAGGATAATTCAAATTTTGTAGAACTAAGTTTATCATACTTATAATTTTGAAACACAGTATCTACACAAGACTACTTCTCATAAGAGAATAAAATAATAACTAATACCAATAGATTCACCAATAGGGGTACTTGGAAATTTCACACCTTTTTCCACCTAACATAGAACTTTGTTCCTCTAGTTGACCCCCAAATTGAGAAGTTCATGGCAGGGTATGAACCCCCTCCATTGATCCCTTCAATAGGTATTTAATACCTTTCTTTCATGATTAATTTTCTTCAATGATTTCCCGCTTTAGTGGTCCTTTTTATTCACTTTCCTATGCTTTTTCATAAAATCCCACCTTTCTCTACCATGGCTCTTTATGCTTATCCAAGCCTAGCATATTTCCTTAGCTAAGCGATTTAATGGACTTTCTATCCTATACATTAAAACTTATCTATAATATTTTCTAGAATCATTATCGTGAAAGAATTATGATTTATCCTAATCTCATTTAGCAATGAAATTTTTGTTTTTCTTTCTTTGGCAAGAATCTCATATTCAAGTGTTTCATTCTCAAATACTTCAATTCCTTTTATTTTTTTATTAAATATTTATTTATTTACATAAAACTTTCAATGTGCTTCATCAGTGTGAACAAAGGGACCACATTACAACAACATATGGATATTACATAAATGGTCTTTTTGTTTCTCTTATGTTCTCATTAATTTTATTGCAATGTTAATTATTTTTGTTAAGCAAATAACATTTTAAACTTTATGGGCCGATAAAGTTTTGTGGCTAAAAGATGATATTTATTTTAATTTTTATTTAGTATATTATTTTTAATATTTTATATTCATAGTGTAGGTATGTTAATTTTGGATCTACATAGTTGCGAGAGGAATGAAATCTTTTGAAATGCAAAAAGTATAAAATTTCAAAAGAAGTTTATAAGTGGAGAGTTGTAATTCTATGTGATCAATAGATCAAGTGTTAAACATGTATCGTTATATATGTGCATGTGTGTGTGTGTTCAGGTGTGCTAATCATCGAAAGAGTATGCCATCTCTTTCATCTTGAGTAAGAGGATAATAAAATATTTTATTTGTAACTATTTCTCATTTGTTTGATATAAAATATCTCTTTACCACTATCTTATTCCAAAATTATCTCATTTCAAGTTTCGTGTGGGCACACAATGAGGTCACAAATTTCATCTTGTGAGTTTTGAGATGTTTAACCTATCTTTTAATCATGGCGGTTGCGGCCTTAAAGAAACTGCCTCTTTCAACTTGGGATTGCTTCTAAAACAAAATTTGAAATCACTTAGAAGTGATGGCCTTTTGAATCGAATCATCATGGCTAAATATCTCGATAGTAGGGATCTCATTCATAGCATAGTCTCCTTCACACTAAGCATTGGTTGTTTGGGAATCTCAGATTGGTCGTTGCTTGAGGATCTATCTTGGAGATATGCTTAGAATTTCTCTCATACATGATTAGTATGCATTTATTAACTCCTCCTCTCATTACATTTGTGCACAATCACAAAAATTTTGTGATTAAAGATATTTCAAATGCTTATCTATCCTATCATTCATTCGCTCATTGGAAAGATGCCACTGAGTTAGAGATTTTAGATCGCATGTTTCTCAAATGGAAATTATATATTCCCAACCTCAAACACTCGATTGTCCTCACTCCAAAAGAAGACAAATTTATTTGGTTTGGTGGCTCACACGAGGGATATTTGGTTTGGTGGCTCACACGAGGGAAAGGTAATTGTTCATGAGGCATATCGGATAATCACTGAGCCCACTAGACATATTTTGCTTTTCTCTTTTCTTGCTAAGTCCTCTAAATGGAATTTTTCTCTTAAACTCAAGTGTTTTTGGTGGTTGGTAGTACAAAACCATATTCTGAGAATGAGGGCTCACGAAGATGCATCCTTTGCCTTCACTCTTGAGAGGACATCTATCAACTCTTTGTCCATTGTAGCTTTGCAACATAAGTCTAGACATGTGTTCTACACTTGATAAACTCTCCACAGAAACATTGTGGCTGGCCTTCGTAGGTGGACAATGGATCATCATACCCATAAGACAAATTGGTTTTCTTTATTATTTGGGGAATTTGACCATCTAAGAATGATCTTACCTTTGAGAAAGTTATGTGTGATATATGAAGGACAAGTTGTAGAATGAGAATCATATATGGAGGACCACTTCAATTGTAATTCAGACCTTAAGTAAAGGATCAACTTTCAGTTTGTTGACTCTCGCATTTTGCAAAGGACTAGTCACAGTGTGATCTAACATATCGATTCTTGTCATGATTTTTGATACATTGTGTTTTATTTAGACATTTTGCCACCATTTTCGAATTGTTGTATGTTGCACCTATGCATTTCACACGGTTCATCGTAACTACAATCTAAATTTTTGTATGGCCGTAAGTTTCAATTTTATAGAGGACTTGTTATGGTGTATGGATATAAGTTTTAAATGGGGCGACAGTGAGAAAACCCATTCTCTAGAATATGTACATTATCTAGCAAATTAATTGAAAACGTTTTTTGTGTTTTGAAATAAATACTCCAACCAACCACTTAATTTTTTAATAATTCTGGAAAGATAGAAATAAGACGCATATCAGCCCATTACTTTTATTAAATAACTTGTCACATCCTTTTTAATTATTTTTCATATCTTCACTCACACGGTGGTGTTATGAGGATGTACATGTGAGCGACTCGAGGGCGGATCATGGGGTGGTCGTCGTGGGCAGTTCCTATTTCCACCTCCATAGCAAAGTTAATGCTATGGAGGTACACCTTCTAACAGCGGTAGCACAAGTTTTGGATGCATGTTTTGGACCCATATGCCATCCATGCATGATACCATGACCTATTTACACGCGTTTTCTGGCATCTCCGTCACTCCAACTCAGGGACGCTCCACGGTTCAGCGTAATCAATGCAAGTAATCACGGCATTAATGTTATTCAAATAACCAGGCCATTTGAATTCGAATTCAAATTTGAATTCAAGCGCCCAAAATTCAGCGCTCATCCATATTTCAGCGACCACATTCGAATTCCTTCCGGAAAAAATGCATAGCTGTATTTCCCGCGGTCATTTCAAATATTTTCAAAAAGGCCGGCCCGCTCTTTTGCATATTGATTCCCTGTTCATTGTTGTTTTGTCAATGAAGTTGCAGACGATAGAATATCATGACCTCGCCTTTCAAATTCGGTCTGCACTTGGAGTACTCATCTGTTTTCTTTATAAGTTTTATGTTGCGGCAAATTCTTCAATGGTATGTAGACAACAGGCGTCGTAGAGATTATCTGAACTTTTCTTGATTTTCCGATTGCAGGGCTGATGCGATGCGGGAAGAGCTGCAGGCTCCGATGGATAAACTACTTGCGTCCAGATCTTAAGCGTGGAAACTTCTCAGAAGAAGAAGATGAGTTCATCATCAAACTCCACTCAATTATCGGCAACAAGTGTGCAATTTCGTCGCCTCTTTTGCTTCAATCAATTCTCTTACTTATCAGAACTGATAATTATATTAAACCCCGATCTGCTATGGACCGAGAGGTTTCCTGACGTGCCAATCCCAATCCTTAGCGGAACTTTTAATTGTCGACTGAACTGATATCAATTCGTCTGTCAATCTGCGCAGGTGGTCTGTTATTGCAGCAAGATTGCCCGGGCGGACGGACAACGAGATCAAGAATTACTGGAATTCGCACATCAAGAGAAAACTGCTGAGCAGGGGAATCGATCCCCGGTCCCATCGGCTTCTCTGCCCTCCCAGCAACACTACCTCTCTGTCTCGGCCTGCTCCTGACCGCGAATTTCCCGTAATCCAGAACCTTAGAACGCCGGAGATAACGGACTTCTTCGAGCACAACCGATCGGAAAGCTCGCCTATCGTTCCGGCAGCACCGGATGCGGAAGAGGATCCCGACCTCAATCTGAATTTGTGTATCAGTTTGCCGTCTAATTCGTCCCCCGCCGCAAACACAGCTCAGAGCGTCCGTAAAACTGTGGATTCAAATCTTAATTCTGGCAGCAGCGAAGTCTGTTATCCCGTAGGACTGCAAATAAATTATGGGAAGTACTGCGACAGCGGATACTGTGAACAGAATGCGAGCTGTTTCTCTCAATTTAGGCTTGTCTTATAAGACAAGAGCGGGAAAACGATGGATTCCTTATTAATAGGACTCAAATCCCACTGTTGAAGATCCATATGATAGTAGGCGCAACAGAATGGAATTACAGGCATACCAACTGTGGCGGCTTATAATTTGCGCTCAACGTAAAAACAAATAGACAGGGACACAGATGGGTAGTTATCTGAGCGTTGCAGCGACCTGCAAAAAGTGTTTAGGAGTTGACAGAATCCACTTCACATGTATGCTTATCACCATGCAGTGGATACTGACCTGACCTGCTGCAATGTGTTGTTCTCGACTTTGTAATTAAGGTGTCATTTGCTAATTGCATAATATGATCACTGCTTATTTAAAACTTTATCATTGGTACTTTAGTGTTTGTTTTTATCTGAAAACTTCCTTAAGAGATTTGTAAGTCGTATGTAAATTTGTTGTTTTCTTTATTTAAAAACTTCATTAAATCATTCCAGAGTTTTTAGTTCATTGTCTCTTTCACATACATGAAATTGTTTGATCTGATATGTTCAAATCCTGTATGAGTAATGTTTGGAATACAAAATCATAACAAAATAATCTATTATTGGTTAATATAAATTTGTTTTAGTTTTAGATTTTATTAGTGTATATATATATATAAAAGTTATAGACTGATTTAAATTAATTTTAATTTTAAATTAAGTAAATATCAAAAAGTTTTAAAATAATAAAGTTGTAAATTTTTAATGAATAATTTATCATGGAGGAACTTATTATAATTAGAATAATCTTAAATCTCTAGTAAATTGGTGAGAGGGGAGCCAAGTGGCACGAATATAATTTTTTAAATTTATTAAAAGTCAATACAACTTAACAAACTCTTGAATACACTACATAGCTTGATAAGCATTAAGACTAAGCATATGATGAGCATATTAAAAGATTCCAAGCCATTAATTATATAATTTTTCTACAAAATGAAGATGATTAATATTCCACTAGAATCAAATTGGGTTTATTAGAGCTTAAAAAGATAAGAATTTACTTACATTTTTAAAAATTTCTAAATGCAAAGTTTGTGATTCATAATTTATGAAAAACTCTTTAAGATAAATCATATAAAAGTTTTTAAACTAATGTGTTTTAAACAAATATTTTTTTATTAAAAACAAAAAATTTAAAAATATAAAAATAACAAAATTAATAAAAATGAAAAGAAAGCCCATAAGAAGTCAGCAAAATTAAGAAGATAAAAAACAATAATTTAAAACCCAATGGAAAAAATATAATATCACATCATAAACTCTAATTAATAGAGACATTAAAGATTCTAATAACAATGAATAAATAATAATATATATAAGGAAAACAACACGAAAATAAAAAGATAAGAAGAGCTTAACATTAAAAACATATATAAAAAATTAAAAAAATATAATTATAAATAGAAAAATACTAAAAAAAACATTATGAAAATTAAAATTATATAATAATACATAAAATCAAATGCAAAGAATAAATTAAAATAATTATTAAATATTATTTCAATTTTTATTTTACCCAAATAGAGAATAAAATAATAAATATAATTCAATTATTAATTTATAAAATAAAACATAAAAAATCTAATAACACTCAGAAACGAAAAATATATAAAAATAAAAAACAACACAAATAAAATTAAAGCAAAACAAATAAGAAGTTAACGAAATATGCAGAGCTCAACATTAAAAAAACAGAAACAAATTTAAAACTAATAGCAATATAACTATAAATCGAAGGAAGAAACAAATTGAAAATGAAGATTATTTATTTATTATAATAAATAAAATATTATTTAGGAAAGGCAAAGAATAAATTAAATTATTGTTAAATATTATTTTATTCAATTATTTAGGAAAGGCATAGAATAAATTAAAATTATTATTAAATATTATTTTATTCAATTATTTATGAAAAGCAAAGAATAAATTAAAACTATTATTAAATATTATTTTATTCTTTATTCTATATAAAACATGAATAAATAAAATTGAATTATTAATTTATGAAATATAAATAAATTTTCCAAAATACTTGTAAAAAAAACCATAAATTTATTATTAATTTTTTTTATAAGAAATTAAGAATAAGTAATTATTAACTAAAAATTAAATGAAAAAATATATAAACCTATAAGAGAATGAAGATATCTAAACCAAAAGCATAATCTTTGAAAAACAAAAATTAATAATACAATTTTTTTTAAGTATATTTTTATGTTTAAAAAATATTTTAAAATTTTCTTAGGGGCAATTCAGTTTGTGATCGAAGTAATGTGAGTTCTGAGAAAATTGAGAGATTCAACATTCAAATATCTTTATTGTGGTCATCGAAGTAATGTGAGTTCTGAGAAAATTGAGAGATTCAACATTCAAATACCCTTATTGTGGTCAGGTTTACTAAGAGAAGGACATGCCATAGACCTCTAAAGGTCTACAAGTATTTCAAAATCACCTTTATTTTTGAAGTTAGAAAATTAGTAAAATTATGAAAATTAGTAAAATTGTTATTTTAAAGGATTTTTTGAAATCTAGATTTAATTTGGGCATACTTTGGATATTCTAAAACTAGTACAACCACACTACAAATATCAATGTAGTTGATATAGCCAAAGGCTTCATAAATATAATAAAAATTAAATAAATTATTGCATGCCTTACTAATGCACACATTAACCTTATCAACCATGTATGAAAAGGTTATGGGTCAACTTTAATTTGAGACAAAAAAAAAGAACTAACATCTTATTGTAAAATGGTAACACACTACATCGATTGATAAACATTAATCTAGGCCCTCATTTAAAAATAAAAAAGTCAACAAATTCTTATACACCTTAACTTGAAATAAGAAGCCTTCCACAAAAAATCATTTTCATCTTGTTATAGTTGTCCAACTCTATTATCATTAAACTCATGAAAATGTAGTTTCATGGATTGCCTTTATTAGTGAGAAATTATTGGTTTAATTTTTTGTACATCCTTCACAGGGGTCTAAAAAATTATCCCTTTAAATGAATTTGTTTGATAAAAACATTCCGTAGACATTATTATTATATTAAAATATTTTTATTAATGATATCACAATCTTTTCTTAATTAAAAAAGTAATAATATTTTTAAAATCACCATTATTATATTAATCCTTTTTATTAATAACATCATAATATCACCTTCATTATATAATATGAAAATTAGCTTATTTTAATAATTTAATTGGGATTACTTGACTTGAATATATAATAGACGTTTATTTAATATTTCAATTTTTTTAAATACAATTTTTAAATTAAATACCTTCAAAAATAAATTTTCCCAATTATAAGCAATGAATTTTGTTTGAATCGAAAATATAAGATAATTGAATTTTTAATATATATATAATTTTATATGTGTGAATATCTTTTTGGATGATAGAAGAAGAATTTTATTTTCCATATAATCTGAATGAAAAATATTATAAATTTTATAATTTCACTTTTTTTTAATAAAATTTTAAAATACAAAATCTATTTAAATTTCATAAATTTAAAATTTAAAATTTAACAATGTTTCTGTTTTTAATCCAATAACTTCGTTAAAAATTGGGTATTCTTTACCCATTCCATTTAATATGAAAATACAATATATACCTATTTAATCTTAAGTATTAAATATTTCAAATTTTATAATTATAATTTTTTTATTTAAATAATATAATTGAAAAACATTCTTACCTAAAGTAAACAATATTTATTTTGTTATTTAATTTTTTTTCCTGATACAATATAGAAAACTAATATATAAAATAAAATTTCCAAAACGGTGAATATTATAAGGTTTAGCACATAGTCATTCTATGAATATATATTTTAGGAGTTAATAACTTGGTCATTCTAATTACATGCATACTAACTATGGCAGCCCCTATTAAGTGCTCAACGTAAACCCAAATAGATAGGGACACAGATGGTAGTTCTCTTAGCGTTGCAGCGACCTGCAAAAAGTGTTTAGGAGTTGAGAGAACCCACCTCGCCTATAAAGATTGCTGTCTTTTGACTGCTTCATCAACATTGCAGGGCATACTGACCTCCATAGGTAAGGTAAGGCTGCAATTTGTTGTTCTCGACTTTGTAATTAAGGTTCCATTTTCCAATTGGATAATATATATTTTCCAATGGGATAATATGATCATATTTATTTAAAACTTATGATTGTACTATGGTATTAGTTGATAAACATCATTTACCTACTATTTCAAAGAATCAAGATAAATATTATAAATAAATGTGTCATAGTTTAAACTTCGAACTTTAGTAGGAAAAAAGATAACAGACTGTCCCCACCAGATACAATCCCTACTGTCTAAATTTATTATTTATTTTTATTTATGTGAAAACTTGCTTATTCCAGAGTTTTATTTTAATTAGTGGTTTCTTTCTCCCAAGTCATCATATGTTGGAGTTTTTTATTCATTGTGTTTTTATGAGGTATTTTTGTGTTACAAAATCATAACAAAATAATTTGCTTTGATATATATTTTAGAATGAGTGAAATGTGTGATTCTTTTCATGTTCAGTATGGCGCCTATATATATTTCTTTTAAAATAAAAATAAAATATTTTTTAAATAACAAAAATGATGTCATCTATATTAAAAAATAAAAAATTAATATATGTAATTGGTATGAAGGAGATGTGATGAAAAAAAAAAAAATTATATTTACATTTTTTATATTTTTAAAAATATTGTAATATAACACTTAGACTTTTTGAATAATTATATAAACTTATTTTAAGATTAATTTCATATATATTTATATATATAGGAAGTATAAAAATATAACAAAAAAAAAAATAAAAGAATATTAGCCATAATACATATTTCAACGTATAAAGGAAAAAAACAATGGTGTAAAAAAAACCAATTATTTCCTAATAAAAATAGTAAGTGCCAATTGTGTAAATCATTTAGTTCTTAATATAAAATTAATATATAACATTTAAAAAATATAACTAATGATTAAAAATTCAATGTGGATCATAGATAACATATTTCAATGTCTGCATATATATCTATATATATATCTATATATATATATATATATATATATATATATATATATATATATATAGTTAAACAAAAAGAAATGTACATATTATATAAATAAATTGGAAAAAAAAAAAAATTTATAGTTAAAACATTTCAAGTAGTATTACTATTCTATCTTTTGGCCTCTTTTTAGGTATATTTTTGGGTCTATTTTATATAAAATCCAATGATAAAAGATTAAGTTGTGTATTTTACAAAATTCAATTGGCCAAATTTTTTTCAAAGCATGATTCCATTTGTGCATTCAAAAATCCAATTGAATATATATATATATATATATATATATATATATATATATGAGCAAGGGGACCAAATCTCTCTAGTTGCAATTTTTTTTTTTCAAATTCTGCAATTTAAAAATTTTTGCACCTTAAGAGATTTGATTGCTCTCAATGATCTCTGATTAAGATGGATTTTAGGGGCAAGGGGACCAAATCTCTCTAGTTGCAAATCTTTTCTCAAATTTTGCAATTTAAAAAAATTTGCACCTTAAGAGATTTGATGGCTCTCAACGATCTTTGATTAAGATATATTTTACTGGCATGCACACACTTTCACACACACACACATAATTATACTAACTAGATAACATACACATATCACAAACATATAGATCCATTTTAGCCACAGATTTATGAAGCACTAATAGGGATCAAATCTCTCAAAGTGCAAAACTTTCAAGTTGTGCACTCTAAAATACATTTAGAACTCAAGAGATTTGAGCCCTCTCCAGGCTTGCTAGATCCCTAATGGATCTATCTTTACTTTGAATTTACTAAATATTTAGAGGGATCAAATATTTTAATATTTAAACCTCATTTACACCTGAAGAGATTTGATCCATTTTCACACTTGGTAGATTAGAACTTAAGATAACTCTATGCTAGTTCTTGATAATATTATTTATATTTTATATTAATTTCACATCTCTATATAAAAATGTTAAAAATGTTGTTATTTTTAATTTGATTAAAAAATAATTTCTCTTTATAGATAATTTTAGTAGTTTAACTAATAGACAAAATGACCTTTTTTTAGTTTTTTTTTTGGTTAATTTTGACCAAAATAATGTAAAGATTTTTAAGCATCATAAGTTTAAGTTATGTAATCTGCAAAGTTCGAATACCTCATGGATTTTTCAGAGTGTTGAATCCATTTATGTATTAGAAGTGCATTTTGAATAATAAGAAATCACAATCTCACTCAAAATTGTGTTGTCAAATTCATAAAAAAATAGTATTTTGTGTATTAATTAAACTATGCCTATATAATTACATACTTTATAATTTTATAAATTTAATTTTTTAATGTTATATGCATATCATTGATGATATATCTAAATAAATAGATAATTTAAAGAAACAAATATTGTAAATATTGAATTTTTATATACTTATTTTATATATATATATATATATATATATATATATATATATATATATATATATATATAATATTGAAATATATTTGTTGTGTGTGTGTTTTTATATGATTATCAATTTATTATTATTAATAATAAAAAATTGTTTGTAATTTTATTAATAAAAGTAAAATTACAATATAATAAATTGAATGGAATAGATTTATTATTTTCATAACTTATTTTTGTGACATTATACTTTTTTATTATTATTATTTTTATATTTAGTGCTTTATTTTATGGACACTATAATATCTCTCCCATATTAAGTTGATATTTAAATGTTTACACTTATTTACAACCACTATAACATTTTCTCCATATTAATTTAATATTTAAATGCTTACATTTATTTAGAGACACTACAAATCTTCTTCATACTAGGTTGTAGAGGATCTTTTAACCCAATTATTTTAAATTTAAATTTATTAATTTTAAAATTGAGTAAGTATTAAAATATTTAAAAATAACTAAGATGAAATTTTCCATATATTTAAAAAGCATAAAGTTTAAATTAAATTTATACTAATATATCTTAAATATATATTATTATTATTATACTTTTAATAATATAAACTACTAGGCCAATTTCTTACTTTTGTGATAAGAGGTATATTCCAACTGCTATCATTATAAACTACTCCAGGCTGTATCCTTTTGTTGTTTAAAATACAATTTTGAAGGCATAAATGGAAAGATTGTGATTTTTTTTTTAAATTACTTAATAAACAACTTCACGAGCTGCCAGGCTAGCTCAATGCTCTTAACCATTAGGCCCAATCAAGTTATATTAGACATTAAAAAGATAAGGAGAGGGTAAGGGTTATGTGATATTTTTTTTAATTTAATTTTTGTGCTTGAAATGTATTAAGAAAAATATTTGCACTCAAACTCAACTGACATGTCTTCTTTGCACTCTATAATGAGCTTATTTGCACTCTAAAAAACAAGGCATCTACATATAGCACCAAAATAAGAAGATTGTTTTGAAAAATATATAATATAATTAAGAATTGGCTTCGTTTTTGGGGAAGCTCATACTTTGCAAAAGCCCATAAGTCTTGGAAAACCATGCTCTCAATGCCTTCTTTTGTCCACACCAAGGTTTTTTATGCTTGTACACATGGGCCTCTTTCCCATTTTCCTCAAAGCCCAGAGGTTCTCTATGTACATTTCTTCCTAAATAATCCCATTAAGGAAATTTTCCTTCATAACCATTTGATGTATCCTCCATCTTATAAATGAAACCAAGGACACAAAAACTCTAATAGAAGCTCACCTAGTGGCTAGAAATCTAGAATGTTGTTCAATGCCATATAGTTTGGAAACTTCTTCGGAGGTTTGCTCTCTTTGAAAGATCTCCTAGGAGTCTCAACATGTTCCTAAACATCACTTGATGTTTGACTAAACCATTAAGGTCTCCTGTCAAAAGTAAAGGGGGCCCTTGTCTCCCGGTCTTAACCTAAAGGCTTCTATATTGCCCTGGAAATCACCAATAACCCTCAAATCAATCTTCAAATATTCTTGCGGCTTATCCTTTATCACTAGAATAGGTTTATGGGACTTCCTGATTATAAAGTCCTGCTCAAAATTTATATCCCATATCTCTACTGTCTTCCTCTACTTTAGAACATAGACCTTGTAAGCCTTTGAAATCTCACTATAATCGCCAAATAAACCGTTCACTTTGGAGGGACCCATCTGGTTCCTTTTATCTACCGGTACATGGATATAAACTAGACAACCCAAGATGTGGAAATGAGTCATCTTTGGCTTCACACTAGTGAATTCCTCCTTTGATTTCTTATCATCCACGATCTTGTGAGGATAACTGGTACTAGATGTAGATTGTTGTGAGGATAACTGGTACGGAAACTGGGCATATACGGAAGATGTGCGCATATACGGAAACTGGGCATATACGGAAGATGTGCGCATATACAGAAACTGGGCATATATGGAAGATGTGCACATATACAGAAACTGGGCATATACGGAAGATGTGTGCATATACGGAAATTGGGCATATACGGAAGATGTGTGCATATACGGAAACTGGGCGTATACGGAAACTGGGCATATACGGAAGATGTGGGCATATACGGAAACTGGGCATATACGGAAGATGTGCGCATATACGGAAACTGGGAATATACGGAAGATGTAATATACGGAAGATGTGCGCATATACGGAAACTGGGCATATACGAAAGATGTGTGCATATACGGAAACTGGGCATATACAGAAGATGTGCGCATATACGGAAACTGGACATATACGGAAGATGTGCGCATATACGGAAGATGTGCGCATATACAGAAACTGGGCATATACGGAAGATGTGCGCATATACGGAAACTGGGCATATACGGAAGGTGTGTGCATATACGGAAACTGGGCATATACGGAAGGTGTGTGCATATACGAAAACTGGGCATATACGGAAGATGTGCGCACATACGGAAACTGGGCATATACGGAAGATGTGCGCATATACGGAAACTGGGCATATACGGAAGATGTGTGCATATACGGAAACTGGGCATATACAGAAGATGTGCGCATATACGGAAACTGGGCATATACGGAAGATGTGCGCATATACGGAAACTGGGCATATACGGAAGATGTGTGCATATACGGAAACTGGGCATATATGGAAGATGTGCACATATACGGAAACTGGGCATATACAGAAGATGTGTGCATATACGGAAACTGGGCGTATACGGAAACTGGGCATATACGGAAGATGTGTGCATATACGGAAATTGGGCATATACGAAAGATGTGTGCATATACGGAAACTGGGCATATACGGAAGATGTGAGCGTATACGGAAACTGGGCATATACGGAAGATGTGCGCATATACGGAAACTGGGCATATACGGAAACTGGGCATATACGGAAGATGTGGGCATATACGGAAGATGTGCGCATATACGGAAACTGGGCATATACGGAAGATGTGTGCATAATATATGGAAACTAGGCATATACGGAAGATGTGCGCATATACGGAAACTGGGCATATACGGAAGATGTGTGCATATACAGAAACTGGGCATATACGAAAGATGTGTGCATATACGGAAACTGGGAATATACGGAAGATGTGCGCATATACGGAAACTGGGCATATACGGAAGATGTGCGCATATACGGAAACTGGGCATATACGGAAGATGTGCGCATATACGGAAACTGGGCATATACGGAAGATCTGCGCATATACGGAAACTGTGCATATACGGAAACTGGGCATATACAGAAGATGTGTGCATATACGGAAACTGGGCATATACGGAAGATGTGTGCATATACGGCAACTGGGCATATACGGAAGATGTGCGCATATACGGAAACTGGGCATATACGGAAGATGTCCGCATATACGGAAACTGGGCATATACGGAAGATGTGGGCATATACGGAAACTGGGCATATACGGAAAATGTGCGCATATACGGAAACTGGGCATATACGGAAGATGTGTGCATATACGGAAACTGGGCATATACGGAAGATGTGCGCATATACGGAAACTGGGCATATACGGAAGATGTGCACATATACAGAAACTGGGCATATACGGAAGATGTGTGCATATACGGAAACTGGGCGTATACGGAAACTGGGCATATACGAAAGATGTGTGCATATACGGAAACTGGGCATATACGGAAGATGTGTGCATATACGGAAACTGGGCATATACGAAAGATGTGAGCATATACGGAAACTGGGCATATACGGAAGATGTGCGCATATACGGAAACTGGGCATATACGGAAACTGGACATATACGGAAGATGTGGGCATATACGGAAGATGTGCGCATATACGGAAACTGGGCATATACGGAAGATGTGTGCATATACGGAAACTGAGCATATACGGAAGATTTGCGCATATACGGAAACTGGGCATATACGGAAGATGTGTGCATATACGGAAACTGGGCATATACAGAAGATGTGTGCATATACGGAAACTGGGAATATACGAAAGATGTGCGCATATATGGAAACTGGGCATATACGGAAGATGTGCGCATATACGGAAACTGGGCATATACGGAAGATGTGCGCATATACGGAAACTGGGCATATACGGAAGATGTGGGCATATACGGAAGATGTGTGCATATACGGAAACTGGGCATATACGGAAGATGTGTGCATATACGGAAACTGAGCATATACGGAAGATGTGCGCATATACGGAAACTGGGCATATACGGAAGATGTGCGCATATACGGAAACTGAGCATATACGGAAGATGTGTGCATATACGGAAACTGGGCATATACGGAAGATGTGCGCATATACGGAAACTGGGCATATACGGAAACTCGGTATTTTTTATCTCTTATCTTCATTTTTCACTATGCATAACACTTATTTATTTCAGAGGTGGAAGAGGGATCTTGACTTATTGAGAGCAGAAGAGGTTGTTCCAACAAAGAAGTAGTTTATTGTATATTTAATGTTCTTGTTAAGGTTTTCCCCCTCACCTTACTCAACTTGACTGAGCTGACAGGGGTTAACCCAAAAATAACCAACTAGAGCAGGTGACACTAGTTAGCGTGCAAGTGTTGTGTTTTCACCAAGGTTCACTTCGAACAGTACGTATTTTCCTTTGATGTATCATGGAATAAAAGTAACAAGCTCATCGTAGAGAGGCAAGATGACAAATAACCAAGTACTGATAGTTGTACAAGCCCTTTGTACTTCACCCAGCCCATTTCAAGAGTCATACATGGTTTCATGCCAACTAACCTACGAATGAAACAAGAAAATGAACTAATCAATCAACAAAGAAAAACAAGAGAAGAAAAATGAAAGCGAAGCAAGTAAACAAATGAGCAAACAAATAAACAAGCAAACAAAGAATGTAAGCAAACAATCATGCAAGCAAACAACTAAAATCAAACACTACTCCTACTCCTACACTAACAGTGCATGGGCCTGATCACGTGAAGTGATACTTCCAATGCAGCCACCGATGCATTAGTAGACCCATGTGGGTGAAGGCTTGGTCTGCGAGTAACCCAGTTGTGCGGACCATCATACAAGAAAGATATAATAGTGAAGACATCCACACTTTGTGTTTCAAAGTGCCCACTGGACATAAGTGAGTGTATGTGCATGACGGACAATCCGTGCACTTATCATGGTGTTATGTGACACTACATGAAACTTTGAAGCAAAAGCACACTCTTGACTGAGACATGCAAGTGAACGAAAGAAACAAAGATAACTTGCGTCGCAAATGAGTGCTTGCAATGTAAGACTCCTCCAATGCATGAGCAATGGGATCGTGTAGTTCAAGTGGAGGAAGTGTGATCTGTGTGTGAGATGGATCTTCAATGCATACAAATGAGTGATGAGGAGCCTTGGGTGATTCAACAATTTCATGATTGGAAGTGAGATTAACCTCAAGAGAGCAAGGGCCTGACATAACAATTAGCTCGGGCTGAAGTGCCTTGACAGTCTTGGGTGTCTCATCTTCATCATTAGGTGATAATCATAAATCGGTGGCTTTGAAAGATCAATTGCAATAGATTCGTGATCATGATCAAAATTAGAAGCAAATGGATCACGACCGCCATGATCAGAAAAATAAATGAATTCTTTGGCATCCTCATGATCATATAAATCAAATAGAGGGGTAGATGAAAATAAAACGAACTCATCCTTTGTGTTTCCGGAAAAGACAGATGAAGGATCAAGTGGATCTTCAATGAATAAATTAACCTCTTCATCGTTGAATGATGGACTAGCATCTAGTGAGTCCTGCAAGTGATCAAAAATGGAGACACACATAGAAAATCATGGATGGCAAGTTCACCAAATAAGCTAGGAAGGAATGGAGGGGGCTCGGACAAAAGGGAGTCATCCTTCGCCAAGTGTTGATGTTCAAGCTCCCACTGATACTCTTCATGAATGACGGTGCATGTTGGTTGTGCGACACCAACTCCATCAGTGGGTTGTTCCTCGTTCACAACAAGTGAAGAGTCCAGAATGGATGAACACAAGATAGCTTCATCCGAAGGAATACCTGAGTGCAAAGACGTAGGTTGAAGAAAATAATGCATATGGGAACTCAAAGGACTCACAACCAACTCTGCGCGAAAATTGAGCGGAGTGATGTTGGGAGGGTGTGAAGAATGAACAAATGTGCGAAAATGATCCTCAACATCACTGGGTGATGGTGGAACTATTGAATGAAAGGGAGGCGGACAGTCCATTGAGACAGTTCCTTCTCCCAAATGGGATTGCATAGTTCCATCAAAGAAGAAGGTTAAGCGAGGCTTGACATCAAGCTTTCTATTGGGATAGGCAAATTTCTTAAGAAAATACTTGAACTGGTCCTAGAGATAAGAAAACTTCATCTGGCTTCTCGGAGCTTGAAACTGCAAGTCACGGAAGCACTACCAAAAATCAATAACAGATTCATACAAAGCCCTCCGTTATTGTAATAGTTTCTGGTCATGATGTTCTGGATCAAAATGATGGAATGTGTCTTCAATAAGATCACAAAAGTTCTCACATGAGTGCACGGTGTAAGCCAGTAGGCTGAGCACCCAACGAAATGGAGATTCGCGAAGCGTGAATGCAAGTAGTAGACCAGCCTGTTCGTCAGTAAATTCATCTTCCTCATAAATCATGGAAAGAAAGCTATGTAAGTGCTCAGGCCAAGCCACTTCGCCTTCACCATCATACGTGTGAGTGGAAAAGATATTGAAAAGCTTCCCCGAGATGGAGACATCTTCATGATTCAAAAAACACCTCGGGGGAAGAAGAATGCAAGACTCCATGAAAGATATGCAAAGGTTCAAAACTGGATGAGAGGACACCGCTTGTCATCAGGCCCTCCTTCTAGTGCTAGAAATGTTGACGGTGCTGGACCCACCAACATGTCAAGGGGATCTCCCCGGTAAGAAGTCCCAATTAAACCTCAAACCATTTGGTGTAGGAGTCCCAGCAGTGGGTCGTAAGGTAATGCCTTGACCGCGATGTCGCACAGAGGAAAGTAAGATAACTCTGTCAGTAACAAGGGTGTGACTGATGCAGTGAGTCAAGGAATGAGTATGAGAGGTTAATCTCAATCATGCATTAATCTATACTTTAACACATTAATACAAAAATATTAATACATAACTATATATAAATATACTTATACATAGAAATAACTATACATAAAATAATTATACATAGACATAACTATACAGTAACGTATATATATTTATGAATTTATAGGCATTAGTTAATTTATCAACATTAGCTAGTTTATCAACATTAGTAGACATTTATGCAATCATTAGTAAACAAAGAGTTGAAATTAGAATGTGAAAAAAATTTGTCATCATAGAGTGATGAACAAAAAATGGTGTCACATTATGATGTTGCAGTGTGGTGAATAAAAAATGATTTCACAATGTGAAGAATAACAAACAATGTTGCAATGTGAGGAACAAACAAGTGGTTTATGATCTCTGGTGTGTGTGTGCGTGTGTATGGATGAGTTTCTACATGGTTGATTGGTGCAAGTACTAGGCTTATGCTAGTGAGATGATACTTGACTTTTGCATTGGTTGCAAACCTTGACTTGGTGGTTGTATATGTTAGTGCAGGTTTTTGGCTCGTGTGTAGATGCCTTGGCAGTATGTGGAGCTGCTACACCTTGTTGATAGTATTGGAGACTTTCAAGTCATGTTTATGGTACTATGTGTGTGTATTGATGGTTCTCAGCTAGTATGATCAGTTGCATGGTATTACAAGGTCTACCTTTGATGGTTGCAGATGTTAGACTAGATGTGGTGAAGTTTAATGGCTTGAGTGTTGAACCAGTTGATGGATGGCATCTAAGTCAACCTAGTTTGACTTGTGATGATGATGGAGTTGTTACAGTGGATTGCTTAAGTGTTGTAGAGGCTATAGTGGCTTCCTGAGGATGTTTTGATGATGATCAACTAGTGGAGCAAGTTTGGGAAGAATTTGAGCAAATGAAAAGTGATTTTAGTCATCCTCTGCCATAATCACTTACATGACAGTGTTGTGGAAGTGACTGAAAGCTCAAGTCATTGGCAGGAAGGCTTATGGGAGCGACTAAAAGCTCTAGTCGCTGGTAAGAAGGCCTATGGGAGTGACTGAGGATTTCCAGTTTCATGAAACCTGAGTTGTGGGTGCGACCATGGTTTTTCACTAAAATTCCGTCGTATTGCTCGTGCTCATAAGATGTTTATTTGTTTTTCTAGCTTGTCTTGTTTGGGAATCATCATGTAAAGGTTGGAAAAAGGTTATTGTGCTTCTAGAAGATGGATATTCATTAGTAAATGAAGTTGGTGGCTTGATTGAGTCATGAATCAATGAACCAAACCACTTCCAGAGTATGAACATAGGTCCACTACAAAATTGGAATTAATTGTTTTATCATTACAAAAGATTACAAATAGATGGAGATCATGAGACTATTTGGTTGGTTCACTTAGGAAGTAAGTGGGATGATGGTGTGACCTTGGAGAGTGTGAGTGAGTGAAGAGTGGTGTGTGCAAACTGTGCAGGGATTTATGCAGAATATCTTCAGCAGATCGCAATGGTAGAAGATGGAAGCAAAACTATGATTCAACCAAGATTATATGCGGTAGTATGGTAATAGAGTAGGAAGGATTTTAGATCATTTCCTTCATACTTTCTTATCATGTTTTCATCCTATTATCTTTTATGTATGTTGTATGTATTGTTGATGGTTTTGTTGCAATGATTGTGTGAGTTGTGTAGATTAGAAAAGAATGGCATATCAATGGGTTAGAGTTGTAGTCATATCTTGAGATTTGAGAAAAAAAAATGTCGTGTGGGTTTTCGAATATAGAATTTCAAGGTCTCTCAGTGTGGAAAATTTGTAAGTTTTAGTAAGGGTGAAAGAAATATTAGAAAATAATATATAAAAAATTGTATTTTTTAATTCAAAATTTCTATTGGTTTTTAAAGAGAAAGTTGAACGAAAGGTATATGTTTTTATTTTTATTCTTATTTTTAGTAGTGAGTTGAGATTGAGATTGGATTCATCTTAAATATTAATTAATTGGATAAAATAAATATTTGGCATCGAAATTATTTATCATGTTTTATAAAAAAAAAATATTGATTTTTTTTTTAATATTGTAATATTCTGTTATTTAACATGTGTTTCTAAACTCATGAACTATATAGATTAAACATGTTATATAACTTTTGTAATCTAACAAATTAATTAAAAAAATAAACTTAAAAAAAAAATACATTTAACATAACTTCATATTTATTAATGGCTAGCCCAACTATATATATAAATGGCTGATAAAAGTATATCATCCTCAAAACGCTTATGTACCATTCAATATATTAATTATTTAATTTATATAAAACTGAGAATTTTAACAAATAAGAATGTGTCATTTAATGTGTTAATTAAATAGATAAGAATTTGTAACCGAATAGAAATAAGAAACACATTAAATAGCTAAGAATGTGTAACAAAATAGAAATAAGAAACACAGAAATAAAAAACACATTAAATAGCTGAAAAATTGTAACAGAATAGAAATAAAAATTACAAATATAGTGTGTAAACTTTGAAAAGAAACAAATTATTAAATATAAACCATCTATACACTCTTTATTTTTTAAAGAATAAAAAATCTATAATCCCTATTCTTTAATAAACACCAAGCTTATCTGGTTAAAGATCCATTTTTGTATCGTTTACTACCATCCTATTTACAGAATCTTTATGTATTTATCAAAATGTATGGATTTTTTTTTCAATCCCATAAATCGCGCTTAGAATAACTGGAATGTCAATTGTACATAATCCTGATCAAAATTGGACGTCACAATGGGATAGTCTTCATCCGAATTGGACGTCACAATTTGTCAAATGCATGAATCCTGTTAAATGCATAGATCAACTTATCAATATTTTCTAAACGTTAATGGTATTCTCGAATTATTTATTTCATGAACTTATCGCCTCACAAAAAGAATAGGAAGCGTCGCAACATCTTAACGCCTTATACCGACGACTTTATTCTGTCCGAATTGGTGAAGCAAATATTCGACTAAGTTCACTTACTACGGCCGTACTATTTCCAAAATCTTATATTTATTAAAATGCATGGACCGTGTTGCTATATATATGGATTATATTTATTAAAATGCATGGACCATGTTGCTATATATATGGATTTATCTATTGATTAGAATGCATTATATATATATATATATCGATTTACACAGTTTGTAAGCGTCAATGGTATTCTCATATTCTTTATTTCATGAACTTAGCAATCTCTGCTCTAATCTAATATCCGAGTTCTGAAAAAAATATCGGCAATCTTGCAGTTAAGTTCTGTAATTCTAGAGCTCTGAATTGGTTGAAGATGTCGAGGCCTTACAACAATGTGCACGTTGACGTCTATGAACGCGAAAAGAAAAAATGCAGCACCAAATTTTTGGTAACCGACATTACGTCAAGTTTACTGTTTGCTGTGATACTGGAAATCAAACGGCAACGCCTCGCGGTTTGATGTACGTGGCGATGAGGGTGAGCATGGAACGGGCATGGAAAGCCCACGACATGGCGTTCAGTCTGCGAAATAAGCAAATGAATAGCAGAGAACGTGCTGCGTGGCGAGACTGTGTGAAGCACTTTGAAGCCACAGCTGAGCATATCAACGTTTGTTTCAGCAATAACTACGAGGAAAAAGATATCCCAACCTGGCTGAGCGCAGCTTTGACAAGCCTGGACACATGCATCAGTGGCTTTCGCGACATGAATTTGTCTGCTACGAATCCTATAAGAGCTCTCATAGCGTCGACCGCTGTCAATGTGTCGGAATTAGTGAGCAACTCGCTTTCCATGTACAATCTTCATACCGGATCGAACAAACGACGCCTGTTGTCTACATACCATTGAAGAATTTGCCGCAACATAAAACCTATAAAGAAAACAGATGAGTACTCCAAGTGCAGACCGAATTTGAAGGGCGAGGTCATGATATTCTATCGTCTGCAACTTCATTGACAAAACAACAATGAACAGGGAATCAATATGCAAAAGAGCGGGCCGGCCTTTTTGAAAATATTTGAAATGACCGCGGGAGATACAGCTATGCATTTTTTCCGGAAGGAATTCGAATGTGGTCGCTGAAATATGGATGAGCGCTGAATTTTGGGCGCTTGAATTCAAATGGCCTCGTTATTTGAATAACATTAATGCCGTGATTACTTGCATTGATTACGCTGAACCGTGGAGCGTCCCGGAGTTGGAGTGACGGAGCTACCAGAAAACGCATGTAAATAGGTCATTATATCATGCATGGATGGCATATGGGTCCAAAACATGCATCCAAAATTGGTGCTGCAGCTGTCAGAGGGTGTACCTCCATAGCATTAACTTTGCTATGGAGGTGGAAATAGGAACTGCCCAACGAATAAGCCCCTTCAACACCGAGTTAATATAGATAAGTAGAAATATTAAAGATGATGTGACGTTTTATTATTTAATAAAACCAATGGGCTGAGAAGCGTACTGCTTTCCACTTTCAGTATAGACGAGTAGAAATATTAAAGATGATGTGACATATTATTTAATAAAACGAAGGTGCTGAGAGGCGTAGTGCTTTACGCCTTCTAGTGTATATAGGAGATTTACAGAATAAGTTTGTAACGAGAGATTTGTAAAAATATGTTTTATATAAAGTTAATGAAAAATAATTACAAATAAAATATTTATTTATTTCATTAACATGTTGCTCAAGATGAAAGACATGGTATACTTTTTAATAATTAACCTGCCGTTGTCATATATAAAGCTAATAGTGAATCAACTAATCACATACAATTACAACGTCATATATATAAAGCTAATAGTGAATCTATTAATCACATATAATTCCAACTCTCCACTTGTAAACCACTTTTAAAATTTTATACATTATCAATTTCAAAAGGTTTAATTTTTCGGATAACTAGGTAGATCATTAACCTTACCCTTCTAGGGGCATCACCCATTCCCGATTTACGTTCACCCATGCTTGATCATTAACCTTACCCTTCCAGGCGCATCACCCATTCCCGGTTTAAGTTCACCCATGCTTTGCTTTTCTTGCTTTGTTGTTTCTTTTCTTTCTGTTCACCCATTTCCGCCTTCCCCATTCAGTATAGTATTATCGCCATTGAAAAGAAGTAGTACCATGAGGACAAACATTAGACCAGCCTCAGAAAAACATTTTCTGTAGAACTTGGTTACACAAATTAGCTTTATACGATTATGTCTATGATGGATGGATGATTTTACTCGATGGTGGATAGAGTTGATTTTAGTGAGAATATTTGGAAGATTTTTTGGTGAGTTTTTTATTTTAATTTTTTTAAATTTGACAGGAATTTATTTAAATCATAAGTTTGATAGATAATTCTGCACAATTTAGGTGCTTTAGTGTTTTTCACAATGCTAAATCTATATATAAAATAAAAAAACCCAATATAAATAACACAATTCAAGATTTCAACTCAATTTTTTCCAAATTCAAGAATAGAAAAATCCAAAAAAAAGGGCTACTACTCCTACCCTCTATACTAAAACCGCACAGTTACCCCTAAGGCTAGCCCATCCATGGGAGAAGAAATTGATCTCTACATCCTAAATTAATATATCTATACTATGAATATAAAATATTAAAAATCTTATGTTAAATAAAAAATAAAATAAATATAATTTTTTAACCACAAATTATGGATTAAATTTTTTTAATCCATAATTTGGTTCTTATGTGAATTTTAGTAATTTTAGACAAAAATCTATTGTGTAATTTCATAGCGATATTGATAGTTTAAATGATTCTAGGTAATGGTTTCTCAAGCCAAAGGTCAAGCATGTTGAATTCTCTAACTTAGCAAACATATATATATCTATATATGTATGTATTTATATATATATATATATATATATATATATATATATATATATATATGTATGTATATATGAATTTTTTGAAAGATTAAAAGGATAAAATTTATGCTCATCCTTGACAATATTATTTATAAATTTCATATTTTTAAATATGAAAATATTCTTCATTATAAAATATCATGGTTACTAATATGAATTATCATTATTTAAAATTCTTTTAATCCAATATACACATGGTTACTATTCTTCTAAATAAAATGTTTATAATATATAAAAATCAATTGAATCTACTTATATTTAGTAACCGAATTGAAATATTTTTTATAATTAAGAATTTTAAAATCATACTAATTTTTTTATTAATTATAATATGAATCAATATAACCATTATTAAGTTGGAATACCTCTATGTCTATGCTCTTAGTGTGAAACATTTTGTCATTCCATCTCACCATGCTTCAACTTGTTCATTGGTATGACTTCTAGCACATTCTAGGAGGTTAATATTTTGGAGCTCCCTAGTAGTGTCCTTAGTTGGAGATAATCTATTACAGTCCCTCGATCCCTCGGGATTTCCCACCCTAATGGAAGGTGCTCTACTTCCCCTCCAGTTGTTTGGTGCCCTCTTAAAATTTCATTATTTACCTCTAGGGAGCACAATATGAGAGCTAGCTCTAGTGATGACAATGGGGTTCTTCAAGGAGGTGTTCCATGTGATGAATCTCGTCTTCCTTGATTCCCTCGCATCCTCACCATTATGAACTTTTCAATTATGTTATGAAACCAGCTCAAGAAAAGATAGAAAAGATAGATCAATGCCTTAGAATTCAGCCTATTCGAGGGGGCAACCTCCTTTACATTACATAAATGAAGAATTCTTGGATGATACAAATTTCTGTATATAGGAGTCTAGGGGGTCATAACATAATCAGAGTCGACATAATAATAATAATGTAATGGCACAATAATAACAATAGTGGGCTTCTATGGGGCACAATAGTAACAATATGGGCATTACATGGGTACATCAATATAATAAGTGGGTTGTACTAATAACAATAATGGGTTACACTAGTAGTATAGGGGCCTAACATGCCCCTCTCCTTCAAAAAGCGTTGTCCTCAACACTTGAGTAGTTCCTGATGCTTCCATATAAATTTCTTGTTCTCCCATGTGGAATCTTCAGCGGATAAGTTCTTCCACTTGATGAGATACTCTAAAATTGATCAATTTCATAGCTGTTGGGTTCTTATTTATGTGGCTTCTCTAGGTTCCAATATGATTTTTCCTTCTTCTTCAATTTCTCGCAATATTGTTTGAATTGGGATCTTTTGCAACTTTTGAATAAGTGGCCATACTTGTTCTTCCTTCTTCCATTCATCCTTTGCTTCATTTATCCAATCTGGTTGGATAATAGAAATAGCACAAAACAACGCTTCCACATCCTCATCCTTGAAGAGTCTTCCCATTTGGTAAGGTCGCCATTTTTTAAGTGCATGTAGTATTGCCAACATTTCCTTCTCATAAATAGCTTGCTTGAGATGTAGCAGTAAAAATACCCAATCCCCTACTTCAAAACATTTTTCACTACGATGTTGATCTACCTGTTGTTTCCTTTGATTTTGCACCGAAGTGGCGTTATCCTTTAAAATTTGGAGAACTTATTGTTGATGCTCGATGTGATCTTTCACTTCGTGAACCTTTTTCTTCTTGATATGTCCTTCTATCTCTAGAGTTTGAGGAGTGGTAATTTCTTCCAATCCTTTACAAGATATAGTCAGATTCATTTCTTGATGCTTGATGTGATCTTTCACTTCTTGAACATTTTCTTCTTGTTATGTCCTTCTATCTTGATAGTTTGAGGAGTGGTAATTTCTACCAATGAATTACAAGATATGGTTGGATTCATTTTTTCTTTCTCGATGTGATCTTTCACTTCTTGCACCTTTTTCTTCTTGATATGTCCTTCTATCTTGAGAGTTTGAGGAGTGGTAATTCTTGCCAATGCTTTACAAGATATGGTCCGATTCATTTCTTCTTTCTCTAGGGTGGGTACTTGGCGTATATCTTCTTCTTTTGATGTTTCTTGATCCTTTTCTTCCTCCTCTTCATATTCTATGTAAAATAATTTATTCTAAGCACACTTATGACCTTTAGTGCATTTGCTATCACAATTGTAACAAAGCCCTTTTTCTCTTTTTTCTTCTAATTGTTGTGGTGTAACTCTTGTAGGTTGTGGAAGGCTAGGAGAAACTGCACTTCCATCTTTATAGTTGTGAGGGGTATGCTTCCTAGTTTCCATAATTTTGCTTTCCACTATGTCACAAATCCCTTTTACTCTTTCCAATTGTTGTGGTGTTGCTCTAAAGAAGGTGTTGCTCCTTTTATCCTCATAATGTGCTATCATTTCCTCCGTGAAAATTGACCACATAACAAGTTGTTTACGAGAACAAATCCCTTCATACCATAAAAATTGATCTAGTTCTAAATATGAAGATGCAATAGATACCTTTTGTAACAATGGTACACCATGTAGATCAAAATATTGCTCCATCTAAAGTATCCAATTTATGGATCCTTGCCATCAAACTTCATCATCTTGCTTTTTCTTGATTTTAGGAGCTCGACCTTGAAATGAGTGTAAATCTGTAAATGCGGATCTTTAAGTTCTGAAATTGCGACCTGTAGTAGCCCTCTGTGTCCTCTTTCCAATGCCACCAGCCTGATCCAAATTGATTCTCCAATAGATAATTATGCACAATCTACCAAGATGACCTCATTATAGAACTTTTTAGAAGAGCAAAATTGTATGAAGTGCCGCATGTCACTGTTTCGACCTTTGGCTCCGAAAAATTTATACAAGAAACTACAGTCCGTCCTCTTTCTATACCTTCTTACGAAATTTCAATCCGATGCTCAGAGAAAAAGTTATGACGGTTTTCCCCAGGTCACCTGTTTGGAATGTAATTCAGGAGTCTGCAAAAAGACCAAGTTCCTCAGATCATATCTCCACAAATATAGCACGAAAAGATCTAAAATTAGGACCTGAGATTTAACGCGACTTATTCTAAAATGGGTTTTTTTTTAGCTTCTGAATCGTCGCCGAAATAAAGTTATAGCGAAAATGCTACGATGACCTATTTGGAGCAGCGAAACCCTAGAATCCAAAGCTCTCATACCAAATGTTATGAAACCAGCTCAAGAAAAGATAGAAGAGATAGATCAACGCCTTAGAATTCAACCTATTCGAGGGGGAAACCTCCTTTACATTACATAAATGAACAATTCTTGGATGATACAAATGAAAAGACCTCCTCTCTATATATAGGAGTCTAAGGGGTCATAACATAATCAGAGACAACATAACAATAATAATGTAAGGGCACAATAATAACAATAGTGGGCTTCTATGGGGCACAATAGTAACAATATGGGCACTACATGGGTACATCAATATAATAAGTGGGTTGTACTAATAACAATAAGGGGATACACTAGTAGTATAGGGGCCTAACAAATTATTTGCATCACACACAAGTCTTATTAGCACGACTTTGGACTTGGTTAGCACTTAGCCAACACCCACACATATACAAAATAATAGGTATAAGTTTCCCTTTTCTTATGCTCATAGATAAGTGATGTTGATTATGAGTAGATCCTCATGGATCTACTAAATTCTTTGTCCTTTCTAGCCAATCAAGTTTTATGATGTGTTGTTAGAAACCAACACACATCTTCCTGGCATCGAGTCTCTCCCCTCCAACAACCTTAACTAGTTAAATAGACCATTAACCTTATTTTAGCAATCATTAGACTTTAATTTATTATTATATGATTATTTGCTAAATTTAATTTGATCTATAAACTATCATGGATATTCCACTCGATGGTTTGTTAAACATATATGATAAAATTATATTTGAAAATCCAAAATCTACACTATCAAGGTTTTATTTCTCTTCAGATTTTGGGAACTATAAATTCCTATTAATTGTGTATGCATGAAATTAAAATTATCCAAAAAATAAAGAATAGTGAAATCAAAACTCACAAACCATGGTTTGACACAAGATATGACCTAGTAAACTATTTTGGGAGACAAATGGAGCTAGAAGGTGAAGTTTCTCTGCTCTACTTCTCTAAGTAGAAAGTGGATACAAGTATTAAAAAGTATGGCTTGTAGCTTATGAGATACTATAGGCAAAAATCCCATCTTGTAGAAATTCCTTGTAGATTCAAACTGCTAACTATAATTTACTAAAATAATAGACTTGAATCTACTCTACTCATCTAATCTGGATTTAAATAGAAACAACAAATTATAGATATAACCATAAATACAAAGATGCAGTAGCAATAACACTTCATTTCATTAATACCAAGTACTAAAATATGCTCACAAACAGAATGGAAATAAGGCTAGCTCGAGCGATGGTAGGTTATCTCTGAGGAGAGATGTGGTCGCTAGATATGCCTATGAACTGTGTTACAATGAGGCTCAAAGGCCTATTTATCATTGAGAAACAATGGAAAACCGTAAACATCCAAAAAAATAACCCTAGGAGATGAAGCGCCAAACTCTAGGCCCTATTTGGGTAAATCGGTACATCAACTTCCTGGGGTCGTACCTTTGGCATACGATCTTTGTTTGATGTGCACAATACCTCGTTAGAAATATATATTCGAGGAATACAACTTTTGAATGGCCAACATCACACAATGACCCATGTTGGTCCCAGTTTTCCAAAAAAACGTTGTTTAGGGCCTCAAAATGACTCCGAAACTTTAGGACCCGAAAAGCTGCCAAAAATAGTAAACTGTGATACAAATAAGGAAACTTAAAAATTGAAAGAAACAATGGTGGGGGTATAAGTGGAATAGGAGGGTGGCCACCAATATCCACCTGGATCATTCCTTCCCCCTTAGGAAGTAGTGGTCTCCATTACGTTGAGTTCCTCCATGAGATGAGAAAACTTTTGCTGAACTTGGTTCCTAGTAAGCCACTTGCCCTAGAGAAGGAGTTGGCCTACTTTATCAAATTGATATAGTTGGATCCTTTGTTGTCGAGTGTCCTTGATCTGCGTGTCCATGATCCGATTAGATGTGGCTTGTTCCATGTAATGTGGATTAAACTATGTAGGTGTGAGATGTTCTGCAATGTGTGATGTGTCCAACAATGGTTGGAAGTATGGTCGAAGGCGGTTCACATTGAATGCTCGGTGTAGGCCAAGGAATGAGGGAATGATGTGCTCAAATGAATTGTATCCCGCAACCTTGGTAATGGTGTAAGGACCATATCGAAGTGGTATTAGTTTCCGATGGGCTCTGGTGTTATAGACATTTTTGGGCCCTATAACGCCAAGCATGAAATGTCCATAAACCAAGGGCTCCTAAGTCCCTAAAAGTGTTCTTTTAACCCCTAAAGGAACAAGGTCAAAAAATTACAGCTTCTCCGAGAAGTTCTCCATGAGAAACTGCTCAGAATTGGTCAAAACAGGATCATTGCAGCTCCTCCACTAGCTAGGTGTGTTGCATCTCACCCAAATACACTATGAGGGTGCGGTGCATTTCAAAAGTCCCTTCTATGGGGTGCGATGGGTGAGAAATGACAAATCGTAGTGTCATTCCGCGAGGTGGAGAGGCAATGGAAGCTTCCAGAATCTTCTCCTGTGACACTTGCCTCACTGAATTCGACCAAGGATGAGTAAGAGGCCCTCAGTCTCCAAGTGGAAGCAAGAACTATCAGAGAGAAGACACTAATCAAATCACAAGCTGACTCATCCCCCTTACAGATATCTATATATGGATCCCTCATCCCAGAGATCCGGAGGCTAGAATTTCGCATATTGTAAGGAATTGCTATTGGTTTCTTGAGACAAACATCAGATTGTTGGGTGATCTAAGCTTTGTTTGAGGTGAAGAGGGGCTTCTTTGCTGGGAGATTGATGCTGGATCAGAACAACTGGTTGTAACTCCTCCTGGCTCTTTTCTTGTTTATCAATAAAAGCTATTTGAGTTTTTCCCCATGCTTTTGTATCATTGATGCTTGTTACATTTGTATGGTCAATTTACATCTGATCCTAGATTGTTTATGAATATAGATCCATGTCTTTGTATAGTGCTATGCTTCTGTGATCCTACAGGTACTTTGTGAAGCTGGGCGTGCAAGGGAGCAGGTAGCTGAGGACTATCAAAGAAGAGAGGGATCGAATCGAAGGATTAGTGCAAGACAGAGGTTGGTCTTTCTGTTCCTCTCTAGCTATAATTCATAAAGGAAAAACAAAAGTAGTTTTTTCTCTGTTTGTTTCTAAGGCAGTTGTCACACCTTAGTGGGATAGAGCAATTCTAAATAGACACTTTTCCCTGTAACAAAATGGCGACTCCGCTGGGGAACTAATTAGTTTGTTTGTTTATCATTCTTTGTTGTTTGTTTCATAAACTTACGAGTAGCATTCGAACTGCATTTGCCATAACAAATGCAAAGTAGACAACTGCTACTTCAATCCATCTACTGGATCTGTTTATGATTTAAACAACTGATTCACAAACTATCTGATTTCCCTTGTGATAGCTCTTAGATCCTCCTTAGATCTACCCCTGATTGTTGCATTACTGATTGCTTTTTACTTGGCCAAAAAACAAGAACTGAATTGCAAACTGTGACGCGGAACCCGAACAGAGTCTCGTTTCTGGCCCAACGCAGGTACTATTCAAAGATTTTGAATTTCAGCACACTTCCCGAGTGGGAAACTTGCGCTACATTTTAGATTCTTTGTGTTGCAGGTGCGCTGATCAGACTAGCTCTGTGCAGTTGTGGCTTCTGTGGTTCATTCTTTCCAGTTCTATTCTTGAATTTTGCTGCCTGTGATCAGTATATGTCTGCTTGAAATCCCTTTTCCTTACTGTTATTCCACCTCCTTTGTACAAAAGAACTGTAGATGTTTTTGTGTGTTTGTTGAGTCATTTACAGTTCTCCTTTGCAAAAGTAGCATAATCGTACTGTCGCCCTTTGATTTGAAACTGTCGCAAGTGTCGTTTTCAATCCTAGGAAAGAGTTTGATTGCTGTTGATGGTCGATTATCCTGTTACTATTGCTTTTGGTCTGAATTTGTAATTTTCTAGTGTCGAGAACAAGTATTCGTTTCAAAATCGTAAGGTGTTGTAATCGTCTCCATTTTTTGATTTCAAAAGAAGCTTGTTGATATTTGTCGCTTGAAAAGAAATTCAGATTTGTGCATCAACTTTCTTTTTAGCATTCATACATTGAGAAAGTTGAAAACAAATACATGCATGTGCATTTGCATATAGACAGTCTGATTGGCTTGATTTACGAAAGTGCATTTAGAGTGTGCTCTTTGCTCTTTGTGAAAAGATTCTGTCTTTCTTTTCCCTAGTAGCTAGGATTTTCATTGCATAAAGGAGATAAAAAGTTTGTTTATCATCTTAGATTGCATTTTAGGAATTACATCTACATCTCGTGGTGAACCCAAAAGGAAAACTTCATAAACAAGATCAACTTAAAATAAATTCAATGAATCTAACAACGCTTTGGAACTTAACGCACAAAATTTAGAAGTCTAGGCTAGAGACGTATTCCGGCATCGTAAAGCCGGGTAACTATTTTTCTCACTGATGGTTGGGTGATTCCTCCACTTTGAGACGATAAGTGCCAGTACGGACTTGTGCTCCCACGTACCATCGAGTATATTTTGGGAGACCCCAATAGGCTTAATCCTTTATCCATAGGAAGCCGTGTCTGCTGCCCTATCGATCGCAATGCACTGAACACAGCATTCGGGAAGATTGATTGCCGTACCATAAAAAGTATTCTACAATTTTGCGATTGGTTTGGTACTCCCTCTACCTAGATTTCCAGAGCAGTCCCTTTCTTTCCTTTTCAGACTTTTTAACGGAAAAGGTCCATCTGAGCACTTGTCACTTCAGGCTCATTAAAAATCGAAGGAGACTAGAGTCATCTTTTGTTTTTTCTTGACTCTTAAAAACTGAAAAAACAAGTTGTGTCAAAGCGTCTAAAATTTATTTTAAACGGAATATTCATTACCCTTTCCTACGTTGATCTTGGGTTGAGAAAATGGAATCCACCAACCAAGGAATTCCCCTTAGAGGAAATCCTAGTCCCTTCTCCTCTCGGAGAGATGTCGGTGCACCCCATATGGCCACATTGTCGCTTCCAGGACTGACAATTGGTTTGCCTGTATGGCTCTTCTCAACCTCTGTCGTTCAGAACACCACAATTCCTGAACAATCAAATCAGCAATTAGACGAATCCAGAGTTACCCACCAACCTTCTACTTCCTCTAATTCTTCCTCTCCTCCTTCCTCTTCGCTTGATGGGGCTGGTAAAGCCAGAAGTCAAGTGCCTAAGGAGAAGAAGGAAAAGAAGAAGAAAGAGAAGAAGAAGAAGGAGCCAAAAGCGAATGGGGGCAAACGAGTGTCGTCTAGCGAAAATCCACACACTGCACCGACCAGGCCTAAATCGCCATGTGTCATTTGCAAGGGAGACCACTATCACAGAGATTATCCTTGTATCCCTCGGATCTTAAGGCACTGGTCTCCTCGTTTGCACAACCCGGTGTCATCAACCTCTGATGATCATGTTGAAAACACGCCGTCAACTAGTGAAAGTGAAGCCCCAGGACAAAAAGGAAAATATAGATTTCCTTGTAAACTGTGCGAAGGCGATCATGCCGTCCACCATTGTCCCTTCTTAGACGAAGCTAAAAGAGTTTTGGATAATCGTCCGGTTTCACCGTTACGACTTCCTCCTGGATATAAAAAACTCTTGCCGAGTCTGTCACTAGTTGAAAACCCGGCTGGCCCGCTCCGGTGGTCGGCTGAAGCATCTATCATTGAAGATAAACCATTTGAATCCATACTAGACAAGAGTCAAAAGGTCGAGGCGGCAGTTGACCCGGTCTTGCCTTCGGAGGTTCCATCTTCAGATGATACAATCACTGAAGAGAACAAGGATGACACCGTCCAAATTCTTTTTATAAGCACAGACTCCAACAAACATGGGGGCAATTTACCTGTTCCTTTACCGCAGGAAGGAAGTTCGTCAGAGTCGTACCCGGCCGTCTATTCGGTCCCACCTCCAAGCAACCTAGTTGTCTCTGTCGACTGGAATCAACTAGGCAAACCCCGCTTACCGGCTAGTGTACCATTCCAAATCATCATTCAAATATATAGAATGGTTATGGCTGGTACCATCATAGATGAAGGGGCTTATGTGAGTATCCTTTCCTCAACTGCTTGGAAAGAACTTGGTTCACCATCGCTTTTGCCTGAGATGAGAAATCTAATAGGCTTTGATAAAAGAACCAGTCGACCATTAGGGATCCTTCCTAATGTGCCCATAACATTGAGAGGGCAAACCGTTCACATGAATGTAATGGTAGTTCAAGGACCCCTGGATTACAATCTACTCCTTGGACGAGATTATATTTATTGCATGGGAGCAATTGTCTCCTCACTCTTTAGAGTAATGTTTTTTCCGCACAAAGGAAGAGTGGTCAAGCTCGTAGACCAGCTTTCATTTCCTGGATCATACAGAGCAAATAGTCATATACCATCCCTGAATGGTCTTTTCACGCAAGAAATGTCTCAATCTCCAGTCCGTCCTCCCGATGAGTTCGAGTGATTCGGGGGACATGACTGAAACCCAGGGGGCATGCACCCTGGTCTGCTTCGGCATGAAAACTTCCGGTATAGGGTAGGTTTCCGCGAAAGAATATGACTAGTCTGTACCCCCGTCCGTGATTGGAAGAGGGGGTTATTCTAGAACAAGATTCTCTTGTCAAAGTTATGTGAGTGGAGTAGCCTCCTTCACTCACCTTTGTCTATTTCGGTAGACATCGCCGAAGAAGTGTTCTGTTTGCGCTGTAAATGGAACAATTTTTGGTAACCTGTAAGAGGTAGGCCTCTCTCGGTAAAACAAATGTTTTAACAGACTAAAGAAGGGGTAACCTTGAAACTCTGTTTTATACCTGGGGGCATGCAAGCCTTTTGGCATGCAAGCGAAGAGCGACTATTTATTTTTTAAAATTTATAGGATCTCTAACCCTTTAAACTCGTAGGATTGGTCGTCTCCTAACTAGCATAAAGAAAGGATGTGGGGCAAAACTCTAAAAGTTGTCGTTTTATATGAGACATTCTTATCACACGATTGGATTAATCGAGCAGTTTTAGCACATAGTTCAAGCTCGTTAAAAAATAAACATAAGGCACGAGCAAATGTTTCCACCCGCATTTAATCTCGTTAAAAAATTAACTATTCCCTGGTAAATAACCATCATGAATGTAGTACTTCAGCCGTTAAAGCCTTGGTCATGTTTGCACCGTTACCTCCACTTTTTCATTGGCTGATCATTCACCTCCATTTGATTGTTTACCCATTTTGAGGAACAACTACGAAGAGTGATTTCACTAGCCATCCTTGTGACACTTCCGTGATTATAAAATTCCAAACCTTACCTGGAATCAGCTGCTACCCATTTTATCACTCGTTCCTCAAAAGACGAGTCTCCTTTAAGCTCTTTTCAACTGACTCGTAAAATATGAAAAGATTTCTGAGCCCTTGGCCTCTACAGCTCGTTAAAGGGACAGGAAGTGCTATCCCTCCTCTAGATTTTAATATTTTTGCACCTGAGGGATTATTACACAGAAAGATCGAGCGCTTGTTTTGTTCAGCTCGTTAAAAGTATCGAAAATTCATCCCTTCTGTATTGTTTTATACCTTTTCGGACTTAAGGGATTAGATGACAAAAAAGGAATTTTGGAGTTACCTTTACGTCCCTTTTTAGACTCTCTAAAATTGAAAAGGACCGAGTTATCTTTTTCGTTAAACTCGTTAAAAAGATTAATAGCGACAAACTTGTCTTTAGACAAGAACGAGTTTCATTATCGCTAGGCTCGTTAAAACATAGTGATGGGTTTGCCCGAAGGGCAAATTATAGAACAAGCATATGTTATCCTCCTCAAGCTTGACAAAAATAAAGAGGTACTGGTCAGCAATGACTGGGGAAAAGTTGGGAAGAAAACTCAAAGAAACTTTGTTGGTAGCAAGTCGCTCTTGAACATGACACTTCCACTCCGTGTCCGAGTCGGGTTGGGTCGTTTCATTCACCGGTCACATCACCATAGTCACGCCATACCATCCACATTTGGGGTTAATGCTACTAATCCATCACATCAGTGTTGCCGATATGTTCAAGAGAAGTCATTCAGAAAGTCCACCTGTGTCTCACCCACTACCATACATTATACTCCATCCTTTCATGACCGCCACCCTGAACCTTATATCACCAGATCGTTTTCACCTCCACTAAAATCATTTGCTCTGTTCCATGTCATTGATGTGGGATTCATTAAGGCCCTCCTGTGACGGATCACTTCTTGTCGACATCAGCTCATTATCCAAGAAGTTGATCTAGGAACACCCCATTCAGTACTTTGAAGCTTGCATGCCTCAATGGCAAGTTTCTCACTTCCGGCGATAGGTTTACATCAATGGACTTCGACTGAAAGATTTTGCGTGGTGTTCGACGCCAAGTCCTTTATTCACACCACGTGAATTGTATTGCAGTACCTTGAGGGTCATTATCATTATTGGTGATTCCTCTCGCGCTTGTTAACAGTTTACATCATTGACTGGTAATCAAGCGATGTCTTTCCATGTTCGACTTCACAACATTTCTCACATGGATCGACTTGTACTTTGAGTGAAGATCGGACGAGATTGAAGACCTCGGATCTAGTTTCATCCATCCGGGCTGCGATATATATTTAGGGAAATAAAGACATTAAATGTACATCATTGTTGCACAGATAATCATCCACCCAAAAGGATGATGGCTCTATCAGAATCATCAGTCTACACTCAGACGATTGTCTGTCCTATGTACATAAAAAATGAATTTATAAAGCTGAGCATGGGAATGCCCGCCTCAGCTAAGATCATGAAAACAGTATGAAGATAATGTATTGTATTGTATCTTATTACAGGTCTCCTCTCAGCACTGAAATAACTTCGGATCCTCATAATAAAGCATTTCACCCGACACCAAAAGATTAACGGCCTCATACTTTAGGGGGCAACTGTTATAGACATTTTTGGGCCCTACAACCCCAAGCATGAAATGTCCATAAACCAAGGGATCCTAAGTCCCTAAAAGTGTTTTTCTAACCCCTAAAGGAACAAGGTCAACAAATTATAGCTTCTCCAAGAAGTTCTCCATGAGAAACTGCTCAGAATTGGTCAAATAGGATCATTGCAGTTGCTCCACTAGCTAGGTGCATTGCATCTCACCCAAATACACTGCGAGGGTGCGTTGCATTTTGAAAGTCCCTTCTGTGGGGTGCGATAGGTGAGAAATGACAAATGGCAGTGTCATTCCGCGAGGTGGAGAGGTAATGGAAGCTTCCAGAATCTTCTCCTGTGACACTTGCCTCACTGAATTCGACCAAGGATGAGTAAGAGGCCCTCAGTCTCCAAGTGGAAGCAAGAACTATCAGAGAGAAGACACTAATCAAATCACAAGTTGACTCATCCCCCTTCCAGATATCTATATATGGATCCCTCATCCCAGAGATCCGGAGGCTGGAATTGAGACAAACATCAGATTGTTGGGTGATCTAAGCTTTGTTTGAGGTGAAGAGGGGCTTCTTTGCTGGGAGGTTGATGCTGGATCAGAACAACTGGTTGTAACTCCTCCTGGCTCTTTTCTTTTTTATCAATAAAATCTATTTGAGTTTTCCCCCATGCTTTTGTATCATTGATGCTTGTTACATTTGTATGGTAAATTTACGTCTGATCCTAGATTTTTTATGAATATAGATCCATGTCTTCATATAGTGCTATGCTTCTGTGATCCTACAAGTACTTTGTGAAGCTGGGCGTGCAAGGGAGCAGGTAGCTGAGGACTATCAAAGAAGAGAGGGATCGAATCGAAGGATTAGCGCAAGACAGAGGTTGGTCTTTCTGTTCCTCTCTAGCTATAATTCATAAAGGAAAAACAAAAGTAGTTTTTTCTCTGTTTGTTTCTAAGGGAGCTATCACACCTTAGTGGGATAGAGCAGTTCTAAATAGACACTTTTCCCTGTAACATCTGGTAAGGTGTTCCTTCTGTAAATGCAACCAGAATTTGTCAACCACCTGAAACTTGTGTGTCACCCGATATTCATCATGTCGTTGTTTGTACTTGGCATTTGATTTCTCTAGAATTTCATTGACCTACTCGCAAATATGTTGGATGTTCTTAATGAAGTTGTTTGTCGTATCGACTTCCGACTAGGCATGAGCTAAATATGCCTCAACAACTGCAAATGGTATGGCCACATCAATGGGAAATAGTGGCTAGAATCCCAAGCTCACTTGAAAAGGGCTCTGGCCAATAGAGCTATGGAGAGCCTGATTAAGTTGTACTAGACATAGGGGAGGCTCTCATCCCATGTGCATGGGAGATTTGAATTGTACATGCGCAAAATGTGTACAATCATCCTGTTGAGGACCTCTGTGTGGCCATCCAAATGGGGATGGAAAGTTGTGGACTTAGTGAGCTTTGTGTCCAGTATTGACTAGAGACTAGACCAAAATGTACTAATGAACTTGTTGTCATGATCTGACATGAGATACTTTGGGATCCCAAAGTGTACCCACGCTCATTCAAAGAAGAGTTTAGCAGTGGCTTCTGCTGCGATATTCTTCTTGCAGGCCGCCATAATGGTCATCTTAAAGAATCTATCAGTGGCCACAAAAACATAGTCATTTCCATGCATAGTAGAAGGAAGGCCCGATATGTAATCCATGGAGATGGATTCCCAAGGTCGAATAGGGGTAGGCAGCAAAGTGTAGATGCCTTTCTTCTTGATGGTTGGTTTGGAAATGGCATTGGGAGTGCAGGATCTAATGTACTTCTCAACATCCTATCGAAAATTGAGACAATAGAAATACTTCTGCAGTACTGCCACCATTTTCTTGACCACGAAATGCCCAACAACTCGTCTATAGTGCGCTTTCAAGATCATCTTGGCATGCTCGCTTGAATGAACACAAAGGTATCTCAAGTGGCATAACAGAGCATCCTAGAGGTGAAAATCAGGAACTTGTTGACCCTCCAAGAGCGTCTGGTATGTGTGACCGAATTCTGGGTCGCTTTCGTAGAGAAGTGGCCAATTATAAGTCTTGTGTCCACAAGAGTTGAGCACGGTGATTAATGCCATGATCGGTGGTCAGTTGAGGCAGTCTACAACATTATTGGTTTTTCCTTTCTTATACTTGATATTCAAATTGAACTGTTGTAGGTATGTGGACCACTTCTGATCGCGATCATTCTGCAACTTCCCTTGTGTCTGTATGAACTGCAAGTTTCAGTGATTTGTGTGGATGACCATTTCCTTCCCCAAAATGTAATGCCTCTATTGTTGGCAAGCCTGCACAATGGAATACATCTATTTGTTGTAAGTGGGATACTTGCAGATTATGTCTAAAAGTGTCTCACTGTGATATGCCACTGGATTCCTCTGTTAAGAAAGGACTGCCCCAATAGCATAGTCAGAGGCATCTGTCTTGATCTCAAATGGATGTTGCAAGTCTGGTAAAGTGAGCACTGGTGCAGAGTAGAAGCGATGTTTCAACTCTGCGAATGCCTTCTGTTGACATTCAAACCAAAATAATTTTACTTCCACTCCTCCCTTGATGACTTGACTCAAGGGCCAAGTGATATGAGAGAATCCTAACACGAGCTTGTTATTGAAATTGGCAAGGCTGTTATAGACATATTTGAGCATTGCAACCCCAATCACATATGTCCATAAACCAAGGGCTTCTAAACCCCTAAAAGTGTTGTTTCATACCCTAAAGGAACAAGGTTAGCTGATTACATCATCTACCAGAACTTCTCCCTAAAAAACTACTCATAACTGGTCAAAATTGGACCATAGAGACTGCTCCATGCTAAGGGTGCAATGCATGTCACTTATTACACATGGTGGGTGTGATTCATACTGAAAAGCCCTTCTGTATGGTACGATGACTGACATCAGACAAATGACAAAAGCAATTTGCTAGGTGGAAACTCAAAGAATCTTCTAGAAACTTCTCATATGACACTTGCCTCTCTGAATTCGCCCAGGGATGAGTAAGTGATCTGAAATCTCCCACTCGAACCAAGAACTATTAGTGAAATGACACTAATCAAAATCCCAGACGTTGACTCGCTCTCCTGTAAACATCTATATATGGATCCCTCATCCTAGAGATCCAGAGGTTGGAATTTTGTAATTTGTAAGGAAGTGTTGTTGGTTTCTCTTTGAAGACATTCTTGGGTGATCTTGCTTTGTATGAGGTGAAGAGAGCTTTCATGCTGGGAGAATGATGCTCGATCAGTCAGCTTGGTTGTAATCCTCTCTTCTACTACTTCTATCAATAATTCTATTTGAGTTTTCCTCCATATGCTTGTATATCTATGAATCTTGTATTTTTATATGCATTTATATGGCTAATGTACATTTGATCCTACATTGTTTATGGTTATAGATATCTATGCTTTGATGGTATTTTAATACTTTGACTTTACATGTGTTCTTTGAAGCGGGACAAGTGAAAAAGGAGTGGCAAAAGCTCTATCAAAGGAGAGAGGAAACAAGCAAAGAGACTAGCGAAAGACTGCAATTGGTACTCTCCGCTTCTCTCTCATCTATCTCTCATAAAGGAAAACACAAGTAACTTTAGTTTGTTTGTTTCTAAGATAGCTACCCATCTTAGTGGGACTAGCGACTCTGAATGGACACTAGCTTTCCCGATAACAAAATGGCGACTCCACTAGGGAGTGAATAGTTTGTTTGTTTTGTTACTATTGTTTGCTTTATAAACCACAAATGGAGCCTGAAGTTAAGCCAGCTAGCCTTCGAATTGTTTTTCTATGAAACTGCAAAGTAGATCAACGTTGCTTCAGTCAATCTCTAGGTTGGTTTATGAACTGAACATCTAGCTTGGAAATATCCTTAGTGCCCTAGTGGTAAATCAAATAACCTCATTAGATCAGCCCCTATACTCTGTGTTTACTGACAATCATTAGCTCAGACTAAATCCTTGAACTTAGCTGCAAATTGTGAGTGAAAACCAAGCTTAGTCTCGTCCGTGGACCATAGCACTATCTCTTCTTGGCAATCTGGATGCATCACACCTCCCGTGTGTTGTAGGTGAGATGCATCCCTGTTTCCCTGTGTTACAGGTGTGATGATTGACTAAGACTGTTTTTGCTTCCAGATTTTGGTTTTTTCTCCATTGTCTTTAGCTTTATTCAATAGTTTTACTATCTTTGATCAGTATATCACTGTTGAAACCATCTTCCTTTGCATTATTTTTAGCCTCCATCAGAAGGAATTGTGAATGTTTTTTATGTATTTTTCATCATTTACAGTTCTCCTTTGCAAATAGTAGCTTAATCGAACTGTCATCTTTTGATTTGAAAGTGTCGCAAGTGTCATTTTAAGTCAAGGAAAAGAGTGTCGCAAAGCATTCATCTTTTGGATAGTCGATTACACTTTTTCCATTGTATTTGATTTGAATTAATAGTATTTCAAGTGTCGAAAGAAATTTTAAATTCGAAATCACAAAGTGTTGTCTTAGCCTTCCTTTCGTTTTTTGAAAAGAAAATTGTTAGTACTATCACTTTGAAGGAAAATAATTCATATCTGTACTTAGTTTTCTTTTGTCATTCTCACATTAAGGAAACTGAAAAACAAATACATGCATGTGCATTTGCATTTAGACTGCATGCTGAAATTGATTTAGGAAAAGTGCATCTAGTGTGTGCTCTCTGCTCTATGTTGAAAGAATTTCATTTCTCTTTCCTTAGTAGCTAGGATTTTCATTGCAAAAAGAAAGTAAATGATTTTTTATCATCTTAGATTGCATATTTAGGAATTGTATATCTACATCACGCGGTGAACCTTAAAGGCAAACTTCTTAAGAAAGATCAACTGTAAAATAAACCTCAATGAACATAAAAATGCTTTGGAACCTAACACACAACATTTAGAAGTCTAGGTTAGAGATGTATTTTGGTGTCGTAAAGCCTGGTAACTATCGCTTTCATCGTAGGCTGGGTGATTCCTCCTCTTTGAGACGAAAAGTGCCAGTACGGACTTGTGCTCCCACGTACCGTCGAGTATATATTGAGAGACCACATTAGGCTACATCCTTTATCCTTAGGAAGCCGTGTGTGCCACCCTATCGATCACAATGCACTGAACACAACATTCGGGAAGATTGACTGCCGTACCATAAAAAGTATTTTTTAGTTTTGCGATTGGTTTGGTAATCCCTCTGTCTAGATTTCGAGAGAAGTCACTTTCATTCCTTTTCAGACTCCTTAAAAGAAAAGGTCCATCTAAGCACTTGTCACTTCAGGCTCATTAAAAATTGAAGGTGACTAGAGTCATCTTTAGCTTTTTCGCGACTATTAAAAATTGAAAAAGCAAGTTGTGTCAAAGCGTCATAAAATTTATTTTAATCGGAATAATGTCACTATTCCCTCGTTGGTCTTAGGTTGAGAAAATGGAGTCTACCGATCAAGGATTTCCTTTTGGGGGAAATCCTAGCCCTTTCTCTTCTTGCAGAGATGTTGGTGCTCCACATATGGCTACATTGTCCCTTCTGGGACTCACAATTGGCCTACCAGTATGGATTTTCTCGACCTCTGTCTTTCAAAACACCGAAATTCCTCAACAATCCAATCAACAACGAGATGAAGTTGCTCCCGCACCATCTACTTCATTTGTTTCTCCCGCTCCTTCTTCCTCTTCGCTTGGTGAAGCTAGTAATGCTAAAAACCAAGTAACTGAGAAGAAGAAGAAAGGGAAGGAGAAGAAGAAGAAGAATCCAACAGCAAAAGGGGGCAACCATGCATCATCTGGCAAAAATCCACACACTGCACCTTCCAAACCTAAATCTCCATGTGACATTTGGAAGGGAGACCACTATCATCGAGATTGTCCCTCCATCCCAAGGATCTTGAGGGACTGGTCTCCCCACTTGCACAATCTGGTGTCTTCAACCTCTGACGATCATGTTGAGAGCACACCATCAACTAGTGAAAATGAAGTCAATGGAGAAAAGGGAAGATCTAAATTTCCTTGTAGACTGTGTGAAGGAGATCATGCTCTCCACCGTTGTCCCTTCCTAGACGAAGCTAAAAGAGTCTTGGATAACCGTACTGCTTCACCGCAGCGACTTCCTCCTGGATACAGGAAACTCTTACCGAGTCCATCACTAGTTGAAAATCTGACTGACACACCGTTGTTGTCGGTCGAAGCACCTACCATTGAAGATAAACCCTCTGAGTCCACACTGGACCAAAGTCAACAAGTCGAGACCACAGTCAACCGAATGTTGTCTTCAAAGGGTCCACCTTAAGATGATACTATCACCAAAGAGAATGAGAACGACACCGTTCAAATTATTTTCGTAAACACAGACTTCGATGAACATGGGGGAAATCTACCCATTCCTTTACCGCAGGAAGGAAGTTCGTCAAAGTTATATCCGGCCGTTTATTCGGTCCCACCTCCAAGCAATCTAGTCGTTTCCTTTGATTGGAATCTACTAGGCAGACCCCGCCTACCATCTAATGTACCATTCTGAATCATAGTACAAGCTTACAGAATGATCATGGTTGGTACTATCATAGATGAAGGGGCTTCTGTGAGTATCCTTTCCTCAACTGCTTGGAAAGTGCTTGGTTCGCCATCGATTCTGCCTTAGATTCGAAATCTGACAAGCTTCAACAAAGGAACCAGTCGACTGTTAGGGATCCTCCCAAATTTACCTATAACTTTGAGAAGGAAAATCGTTCATCTAAACATGATGGTATTCCAAGGACCTCTAGATTACAATCTACTCCTTTGATGTGACTACATTTATAGCATGGGAGATATCGTTTCCTCACTCTTTTGAGTGATGTGTTTTCCACATGAAGGCAGAGTGGTCCAGCTCGTTGACCAGCTTTCATTCCCAGGTTCAAACACAACTATTAGTCAGATTCCATCCCTAACTGGTCTTTTCGTACAAGGAACGTCTAATCAATCTCCAGTCCATCCACCTGATGATCGCGAGTGATTCAGTGATTTTGACTGAAACCCAGGAGGCATGTGCCGTCGTCTTCTTCGATAGGAAAACCCCAGATATAAGGTAGGTTTCCGCATAGGAATATGACTAGTCTGATACCCCTGTCCGTTTAGGAAAATGGATTTGGACTGGAAAAGGATTTCCTCGTCAAAGGTCATGTGATTGGCACTGACAACAGTCACCTTTGTCCATTTCGATGGACATCGCCAAGGAAGTGTTTTGTCTATGATGCGGATGGAACAATCTTGCTAATGTAAGAACTTCCATATGGTGACCTAGAGACTCTAATTTATACCTAGGAGCATGTAAACCTTTTTGCATGCAAGTGAAAAGCGACCTTTTATTTTCTTAGTTTGTAGGCTCTTAACCCTTTAAACTCGTAGGTTGGTCATTCCTAGGTTGGATAACGAAAGGCTCTAGGAGCAAAGTTGCGCATGGGGCAAGCTCCCTAAAAAATGAACCTACTGATGAGACATCCTTATTATACGACTGGCATGAGCAGTTTTATGCAAAGTTCAGGCTCATTAAAAAAACAAACCTCGCCACGAGCAGTTTTACACGAAGTTCAAGCTCGTTAAAAAATAAACCTAGAAATGAGCAAATGTTCCCCTAGATTTTAAGCTCATTAAACAATGAACCCACCTTCGGTAAATAACCATTGCGATCGCATAATTTTCAGTTTGTGAACCTTGGTCTTGTTCTCACCATCACCTTCACTCTTTTTTATCTGATCATACGCCTCCATTTGATTGTTTACCCTTTTGAGGAAAAGCTGCGACGAGTGATTCTATTAGCCACCTTCTTTACACTGCCATGATTGAAAAGTTCCAAACCTTACCTGGAACCAGCTGCTATCCAAAAACATTGCTTGTTCCTCAAAAAACGAGTCTCCTTTAAGCTCTTTTCATCTGACTTGTAAAATATGAAAAGATTGCCGAGAAATTGGCCTCTCCAGCTCGTTAAAGTGATCGGAAGTGCCATCCCTCTTTTATATTTTAATGTTTTTGGACCTGAGGGATCATTACACAAAAGGATCGAGCGCTTGTCTTGTTCGGCTCGTTAAAAATATCAAAAAGTCATCCCTTTCGTATTATTTTATACTTTTTTAGACTTAAGGGATTACATTACGAAAAAGGACTACTGGAGTTGCCTTTCCATCCCTTTTTAGACTCTCTAAAATTGAAAAGGACTGAGTTATCTTTGTTGTTAAACTCGTTAAAACAATAGCGACAAACTTGTCCATGCAGACAAGAGCGAGTTTCACTGTCGCTAGGCTCGTTAAAACATAGCGACAGGTTTTCCCGAAGGGAGAATTATAGAACAAGCATATGATATCCTCCTTAAGCTTGACAAAAATAAAGAGATATTGGTCAGCAATGATTGGGGAAAAAGGGAAGAAAACTTGAATAGCTTCATCCGTAGCAAGTCGCTCTTGAACATGACACTTTCACTCCGTCACCATGATTGAGTCGGGTTGGGTTATTCCATTCACCGGTCATATCACCATTGGTCCATCGTACCATCCATTTTTGGGGTTAACGCTACCAATCCATTTCAGTGTGGCCGATATGTTCAAGAGAAGTCGCTCAGAGAATTCACCAACCTAGCTAACACCTCATCCGCTGCAATACCTTCACTCTCCATTTTTCATGACCGCCACCCTGAACCTTGTATCATCAGATCATTTTCACCTCCACAAAATCATTTGCTCTGTTCCGTGTTGTAGATGTGGGATTCATTAAGGCCCTCCTACATTGGGTCACTTCTTGTCAACATCATCTCATTATCCAAGAAGTTGACTTAGGAACAACCCATTCAGTACTTTGAAGCTTGCATGCCTCAATGGCAAGTTTCTCACTTCTGGTGACAGGTTTACATCAATGGCCTTCAACCGAAAGATTTTGCGTTGTGTTCGACATCAACTCATGTATTCGAAACACATGAATTGTACTGCAGTACCTTGAGGGCCATTATCATTATCGGTGATTCCTCTCGCACGTATTAACAACTTACATCATTGGCTGGTAACCAGGCGATGTTTTTCCATGTTCGACATCAGAACATCTTTTCACATGGATCGACTTGTACTTCGCGTGAAGACTGAATGAGTTTGAACACCCCGGATCTAGTTTCATCCATCCAGGCTACTATATATTCAAGAAACTAAAGACATCAAATGTACATGATAGCTGCATAGATAATCATCCAAACTAAGGGATGATGGCTCTACTAGAATCATCAGTCTGCCACACAGACGATTGTCTGTCTTATGTACATGAAAATGAATTTATAAAGCTGAGCATGGGAATGCCCGCCTCAGCCAGATCATGAAAATATTATGAAGATATTGTATTGTATTATATCTTGTTACAGGTCACCTTCCAGTTTGAAAAACCTAGGATCCTCATTATAAAGCATTTCACCCGACATCAGAAGATTTATGACCTCATGCTTTAGGGGGCAACTATTATAGACATATTTGGGCACTGCAACGCCAATCACATATGTCCATAAACCAAGGGCTTATAAACCCCTAAAAGTGTTGTTTCATACCCTAAAGGAATAAGGTCAGTTGATTACATCATCTCCCAGAAGTTCTCCCTGAAAAACTACTCAGAACTGGTCAGAACTGGACCATACAGACTACTCCATGCTAAGGGTGCAATGCATCTCACCTATTACACACGGGGCATGTGATGCATACTAAAGAGCCCTTCTACAGGGTGTGATGAGTGAGAGAAGACAAATGGCAGAAGCAGTTTGCTAGGTGGAAACTCAAAGAATATTCTAGAAACTGCTCGTATGACACTTGCCTCTCTGAATTCGCCCAGGGATGAGTAAGAGATCTGGAATCTCCAAGTGGAACCAAGAACTATCAATGAAATGACACTAATCAAAATCCCAGAAGCTAACTCACTCTCCTGTAAACATCTATATATGGATCCCTCATCCTAAAGATCCAGAGGATGGAATTTTGTAATTTGCAAGGAAGTGCTGTTGGTTTCTCTTTGAAGACATTGTTGGGTGATATTGCTTTGTATGAGGTGAAGAGGGCTTTCATACTGGGAGGATAATGCTGGATTAGATAGCTTGGTTGTAATCATCTCTTGTACTACTTCTATCAATAAAGCTATTTGAGTTTTCCTCCATATGCTTGTATATCTCTGAATCTTGTATTTGTATATGCATTTATATGGCTAATGTACATCTGATCCTACATTGTATATGGTTATAGATATCTATGCTTTGATGGTATTTTAATACTTTGACTCTACATGTGTTCTTTGAAGCGGGACAAGTGAAAAAGGAGTGGTGAAAGCTCTATCAAAGGAGAGAGGAAACAAGCAAAGAGACTAGCGAAAGACTGCGGTTGGTACTCTCTGCTTCTCTCTCATCTATCTCTCATAAAGGAAAACACATGTAACTTTAGTTTGTTTGTTTCTAAGATAGCTACCCATCTTAGTGGTACTAGCAGCTCTGAATGGACACTAGTTTTCCCGATAATAAAGGCCCAAAAAGTTGTGGAGCTCTGTCAAAGTGGTTGGGGCTAGACAATCCCGAATGACTTGGATCTTGGTTGGATCCACATGCACCCCTCGTTCATCAATAATGTATCCCAGATACTGAACCTAGGTCATGCCAAAAGTGCATTTCTCCAAATTGGCACACAGCTTGCGTTGCCGCAGTGTTTGGCGAACCTGTTGGATGTTGTGGAGGTGTTCTTTCCAACTCTGGCTGAAGATCAAGATGTCATCCAAGTATACCACTACAAATGAGTTGGTGAATGGTCACAGGATGTCATCCATCAACCTCATGAAGCTTGCAGGAGCATTCGTCAACTAGAAAGGCATAAACAACCATTCGAAAAGGCCCTCCTTGGATTTGAACACAGTCTTCCACACATCGGAGGGTTCGATTGGTACCTGGTGATATTTAGACTTCAATTCGATCTTGCTGAAATATTTCCCCCCCTTGAGTTGGTCCAGAAGGTCATCAATTCGTGGGATCGGGTACCTATTCCAAACAATAATCTTGTTCAGTGGCTGATAGTCAATATTGAGCCTCCAAGTCCCATCCTTCTTCTTTACCAACACGATTGGGCTCCCACAGGGCAATGAACTCGATCGTTTGTTCAACAACTCCTGAATCTGCCTCTTTATTTCGTCATTCTCCCAAATGGAGCACCAATATATTGGTCCATTAGGCAATGATGCACCTGGGGTCAGATCGATGGAGTGCTTGGCCTAACAGTGCAGAGGCACCCCTACAAGGGAGGTGAAGATGTCATCATGCTCCTCCATGACCTTGTCCATCTATTGGTGTCATGTGAAGGGGACCTGCCAAGAGGCCATGGCTACCATATTCTTCTTTACGTGAGGGCATGCCATCAAGGAAACAAATTTCTCGGTTTTGGAAAAGAGCTTACTTCATTGTTTTGCAGTAACCAAAGATATGGCGGTAAGCAGTGCTACCTCTGGTATCCTGTACAACTTATTTCCCAATGTAACAATAAAAATGCAAGGCCTTGACTCATACACAACATGTCACTTTCAAAAGTATGGTTGGCCTAATAATACATCACAAACATCAAGGGGAGCAACATCACATAATACCTCATCCGTGAAGGGCTTGATGCTGTATGGAAGGTGACATTTCTAGCTCACGTGAAGATCCCGTCTTTGGTGAAGCCACTCGATGTTGTATGGTTGTGGGTGTGATATCATTGGTAAGCCTAACTACATCACGACCTCTACCGTAATCAGGTTCTTTTCACTCCTGCTATCAACAATGAACTATAGCAGGGAACCATTTACCCACATCTGGGGGTGGAAGACGTACTCCTCATCCTCTGGATCTTCGGGTTCCTCCTTTTGGATCTTCGTGGTGGAAACAGTGGTGTTCGGCTCTGCATCAATAACCTACTTCCCTTTCTCTTTCCGTTTTCATCTTTTGACTCAGAGTTGGAACATGCATCTGATTCTGAAGCCTTCAACTTGGCCACCAGTGACTGCTTGGGCCGCCACTCACTTGTGTTGTGAGTGGAGCTCTTGTCGAATTCACACCACTTTCCCATGTCCTTCTTTGACTTCACGATGTTGTTATTTTCTTATGGCTTTGGTGGGTTGTCCTGGGCCACCCTGCCTTGGATTCGTCCTTTTTTCTACGGTTTGGGGCACCATTCCCTTGATTGGGATTTGCAGATCCAAGTTCTTGCTTCTTCTGTTTAAACTTTTACTCAATCTTGATGGCATATCGGTATGTTGTGCCGAGAAAGGAGATGTCCAAGAACTCCATCTCATCCTAGATGTACCTATGTAGGCAGTCGCGGTACTTGAGTACAAATGTTTCTCAGAATCCTTGATACCTAATTTCATGTGAAGGGTATGAAAAACATTGGTAAACTCTGGTACATCTTGGTCCTTTGCCTGCCGCAGCATTGTCCATTTTATGTATTTATCCTTATAGCTCCAGACAATGTAGTACTTCTCCTTGATGGCATCCCAGAACAAATTCCAAGTGGGTGTGGCCGAAAAAAGTTCATCCTTCTACTCACAATAGATTTCCCACCAGTCCTTCACATGTGGGGAAACTTTGAGAAGAGCAAAAGTAATATTTTCTCGGTTGGAAAAATCATGAACAGAAAAATATCCTTCTAATAGATTTAACCATTTATCTATGGTGTCTGCATCTATTTGGCCCTCAAATATAGGAATTTCAAAGTTTACTTGTACCTTGAAAGGAGTTGAGCCTCCATAGTGGCTGTTGGATGTGGATGCACCATCGGTGGGCATCCGTTGAAGGATATGGGTAAAGCTATCCATCATCGCGTTGCTTTGTTTCTCGAGGGCCTCCTCGAGCAATATTTGGATAGGAGCTCTTGCCCCCTCGTCTTTCTTTTCTTCCTCCATGGGCAGCCGTCAAGGTTTGCAAGGCTGATCTTGCAAAGGTTCAACCAGATCGAGCCCTAACTCCTTATATCTCGACCTCGTTGGGGACATGCAAAGGAAAATAGAGAAAGAGAAGACCTCCTCTCATACCACTGATCTAGATTTAAACAGGAACACAAAAAATTACATATATAACCATAAATACAAATATGCAGTAGAAATAACACTTCATTTCATCAATACCAAATACTAAAATATGCTTACAAACAGAATGGAAGTAAGACTAGCTCGGGCGATGGTAGCTTATCTCTGAGAAGAGATGTGGCGGCTACATACCTCTAAACTATGTTACAATAAGGCTCAGAGGCCTATTTATTATTGAGAAACAATGGAAAACCCTAAACATCCAAAAACATAACCCTAGAAGATGAAGCAACAAACTATGGGCCTCGTTTGGTAAGTTGGTACATCAACTTCCCGGGGTAGTAACTTTGGCATACGATCTTCGTATGACGCACACAATACCTCGTTAGAAAGATCTATCCAAGGACTACAACTTTTGAATGATAAAGATCGGGCAAAGACCCATGCTGATCCTATTTTTTCCAAAAAAAACATCGTTTAGGGCCTCAAAATGGCTACGGAAGTTCAGGACCCGAAAAACTACCAAAAATAGTAAATTGTGCTACAAATAAGGAAACTGAAAAATTGAAAGAAACATTGGTGGGGGTTCAAGTGGAATTGGTGGGTGGCCACCAATACGCACCTGGATCATCATCAGCAGAAAAAATTAAACGATCGTGAAATCACGAAGCATACTAGAGAAATAATTCAATCAACACACCACACAATGATTTCCCGGTGAAAGCCACATATAAAAACCCATGTTATATGTATATTCCATTAGTCAAAAAATCTGAGAAGCTTACAATGCTTTTCTCAAGCCCGAGAAACCTCTGCACCATCTCTATTTATCTCGTAGCTTCCTAAACAAGCCTAGGCCAATACTTAACCAATCTCTTGTTTTCCCAAGTCCCTATTTCATTTCGTTATTTCCTTGGGAATTAGCCCCATATTAATTAGGGAAATTCCTAAAAGGAATTTCAGAATCCATCATAGGCCTTCTTCTGAGTACATGCACCACCTATACAATTTAGATGATTATACAACTGATAGTACATTATCCCTAAAAGCCAATCTAAACTGGGTAACTCTCAGATATGACATGCATGAATTAATTATGAGTGAATCATTAGTTAACTGGTTGATCACTGCAGGAATCACCCCACTCGTAGACCTCCCACTTGTTCCTCCAATAGTTGGAACTAGTTTGAATGATTTTAGCTCAGTTAAATTGAATTAATTAATTACAATGCAAAATAAACTCAACCAGGGATCATATAAAGTAGGAGATACTCCACATGACTAAAGTTAGATTCTCAAGTTGAATTAACTAAGCCAAATAAGTCAAATTAACTTAGTTAGCTAATACAAGTTGTCATGAGATGTGGAATTGCAATTTTATTCCCAATTTAATTCAAGGAAAAAAACAAATTAGGATTTCCTTTTTTCATTTTCAACACTCCCTCTAAAAATAAATGGATTATCTACTACCCTGATCCTACATCTATGAAACTTGAATTTGCATATTAACAATGCCTTTGTCAAAAAAATCTACATCTTGTTCCTCTTTCTTAATGTACTCCGGAAACATGATTCTCCTCTACATACAATTTCATAGATGGTGATACTGGATTTTGATATTCTTGGATCGATCATGAAAAACTGGATTCTAAGAGAGTTTGATACAACTCCAATTTTCACAGTAAATCACTGTAGGTCCCACCCACTAACCAAATAACCAAGCAATGATCTTCCTCATCTCGATAGCCTCACAAGTTGCTTGACTACCAGACATGTACTCTTCTCCTTCCAAACTGAGTGAGAATGATCTATGGTTCTTGTTGTACTAAGAAACTATTGCTAACACAATACTGAAGATTCCCCTTGATGTGCTATTCATGTCGAATGGACTCCATACCCAATATGCATCGGTGAAACCTTGCAACTTTACACTTTTTTTCTATCTGTGCCAAATAACATATTGAGTGGTGCCTATGAGGTATCTCAATACATGTTTAGCTACCTTCCAATAGAGTTTCATTGGTGTGACTATTACTTGACGGAGCTAGTTAACTGAAAAATGTATGTCTAGTTGTGTATTCACCAAATACATAAGTGAACCCACAAGCTGCTTGTAAATAGTAACCTCCACTACTTCACCTAATGTAGCATCTTCCTTCCTACAATTTCATTCTAGAGGAGTCTCCATCGGTTTGTTGCTTTCCATTAGATCTTATTTAGTATCGTGTTAGCATACTTTCCTCGGGTCCCTGATCTCAAATTCTCTTGCAAGATCCTCTTTGCAAGATTTTATAGCTTCTCATCACCTGTTAGAATTAAATCATCAACATATGATACTATAATAAACAATTTAACCTCACCCATAACATGGTAAAGGTTTGCATTGGCTTCAGCCTTGGTGAAGCCTAACTTGATGAAATAAATGTCAATCCTGGTGTACAAAGCACAAAGTGCTTGTTTCAATCCATACAATGCTCACTTGAGTCCACACACATGTGACTCTCTTTTGAAGGTCTCAAATCCTTCCTGATGCTCTATGTACACCTCTTCGCCAATCACACCATTGAGGAATGTTGTTTTCACATCCATCTGATGTATCTTCCATCCCATTTGGACTGAATGTGCTAGAATAGATCTAATTGAAAAGTACCTTGTCACCGTATGAAAGGTCTCCTCATAATCAATTCCCTACACTTGACAGAACCCTTTGGCCACAAATCTCACCTTGTGCTTCTCCACACTCCCATACTTTGGTTTCTTTACCTTGTAAATCCATTTGGAACTCACCACCCACTTGTCTACTAGTCTTGGGACTACTTCCCAAATATTGTTTCTGATAATTGATTCATACTCCTCAACCACAACATCAAACCATATTAGTTTTTGCACTACTTCCTTGAATGATAATAGCTCAATCTCTACACTCTCGCTCATAAGGACCATATAGGCAATGTATCGATCTAGTGACATCCTCTGCTTGTGTTATGATGTGGGTGCTCTCACATTCTCTCTAGCATCATGCATCAATACGTAAACCTCTCTTGTGTGCTTCCTTCCATCTCTAGAAGTCTCTCCATGAGAGGGTTCTTCCACTCTCTTCTCCTCTGCATGTGGCTACATCACATCATCCTAAGCTTCTTCCTTTGGAGCTGAAATATCCTCTTCTCCATGCAACTGAATCTCCCTCTCATGGTAACATCTCATCACCTTCTCTTCATTAAACGTCAAAACTCTACGAACCATTGTCACCCTTTGAGATTGCAGGTACATCTGATAGTTTTGAGGTGTACCAATGTACCCTACAAATATGCACAACTGAGCTACTCGTTCTATATCTTTTCTTGCATTCTTGGTAACATGAAAAAAAACTAATGAACTAAAGATCCTGAGGTGCAACACATCTAGCTTCTTACCTGAAAAATCTTCTTCTAGTGTACTCATCCTGATTTTTTAATGAGGACTTATGTTTTGCACATATACAACTGTATTTCATGCTTCGAACTACAAGTGCAATGGTAGGACCTGATCATGTAACATTTCCCATGAAACACCCATAATACTTACGCCCTTCCTTCTAGCCACCCCATTCTGTTATGGGTTATGGGGTGTTATTAACTCTCATCAAATGCCTTCTGATGCATATAAGTTCTTGAGTTCATTCAACACATATTCTCCACCATTATCACTCCTAAGAGCTTTAAATTTCCTCCCACTGTCTTTTTCAACAAGTTCTTTACATTCACAAAATTTAGTGAACGTTTGATCTTTTCTTTTGAGTGAAGAAAATAAAAAATGTACATGATAAAGCATCTACAAATACTACATAATACTTGTGCTTGGCCATGGAGGTTGTGGAAAACTGCCCACAAAAATCTGAGTGAATTCTTCCAAGGATCACTTGTGCTAAACTATCCTTAAGGTAGCTTTTGTGTACTTCCACAATGTACACCCTTTGCATGTGTCTCTCTTCTCTAGTGTACCCTTGGGATGTCCTATAGAAATTTTCTCCATGATCTTCAAATCTTCATGGTGCAGGTGACCCAATATTCTATGCCATAACTCACCAATGTCTCTGTTATGCATCTTCTCTGCTTTTATGCTCAAATCAGCCAAATATTCTACATCCAATTTGTAGAGATTCTTCACTCAAACCCTGATCCACTTCACTTTTCCTGAGGCTATGTGATGAAGGAAAGCCTTTCCTTTGCTAAATATCACATCATTGCCATGGTCACCCAACATGGAAACTGAAACCAAATTATTCTTCAAACCTGGAAAATACATGACATATTTTAATGTGAGAGGAGAACCATACTCCCTTTGAAAGGTAAAATTACTAATGTCGGTCCTCCTTTACCTCACGCTATCCCCCATTCCAATGTGCATCTGGAGGTCCTTCTCCTTTAAGTCAGTGAAAAATTATTTGTTGTTGGTGATAATAAATTTGTAAGTTCCTCTGGTGTTATTCCTTCGTATATAACTTCATATACCATTTAGATTAAGGAGCAATCTTAGAACCCCTCCCTTTTTCTTCTTTTAATAATTTTTAATACCCTTGTCTCCTTATACTTATTTTTCCACAATGCTAGTTGTTAGCACAATTATTTTAATGTTGTATAATTTTATTTCCCCTTTTTAAGAGGAAATATCCTTGAAACAAAGTCATACCATATTGAATTTTATTCTATATTCACTTTAAATATATTCTAGACCCACTTTAAATACTTTCCACATGAAACTCCCAATTCTTTATGGATTGTATATTGTACTAATATTTTCCATTTGATAAGAAAACATGATAATTGATAAGCATTACCTCCTTTCATTTATATCACTAAATTCTCACTTCCAAATTACATCATTCCTAGTAGGTTGTCATAGTAATCATGCTCCATAGTTTCATCATACATAAGTTTGATTTTTTTTTTTTTGTGGATTGGCCCTCATCTCATTGGGATATAAAAAACTTAAAACACTTCAACCTTCCAATATTTCGTTAAGTTTCCATAATGCATCACTCTAAAAGGTGTGTGTATTAACAAGTGAAAACATAAAGATCTTAGTGACAATGCAATTCCTATAGTTATTTTTTAATACAACCTCTTTAAGACACATATGACTTACGTTAATTTCAAAACACTCAATTTGTACATAATCCACCTTAATTCACTCGCATATGATTTTCCACGCCTAGTTTGCAGATGTAACTAGGCAATTTTAGCATATTATTAGTCTTGAATGTTACTTCATATTGGATGACCTCTTCCTAATGTTCATAGTTAGGATTTCATTACAATTATTTCCTTCTTCAAGAGGCTACATACTTGGAGAAAAGCCAACAAACAACACCAATATTCACCATCAATCCAAAATTTCAATCACGCCATCTTAGTTAACCTACTAATCCAAATCATTGTCACTAGGTTTTTATTTACTCACTTCTCATCCAATGTAAATAATCAAATATGATCTCAATCCTTGCATCTTTTATTCTTTTATTTCATCTTCTCTTTTCTTTAAAGTTCAAATAAATTCTTTATCAATTATTAATTTACACTCAAAGTTCTTATTAAATCAAATACCACACTCATAATTAATATAGATAATAAATTTATAAACCTTCATACAATGAAATATTACAACGTACTTCTAATACATAATAAAATAAAATAATAGCTTATCAATCCTAAGATAATATTTTAAAATTAACTCAAGAAATTCAACCTTAATTACCCATTTCAACATAGTACTTTAATAATAATTAAACTTATAAATTTCATCCCAATCCTTAAAACTGCTATTCATTTTTGTATTGTATATTAATATATATTCTACACAACACTCATTTCTAATATCTCAACTGATTTTATTTTCATGTTTTGCAGATTTCTGTGGTGTGGTTTTTGAGATTCAGTACTCGGATATTCCACAGTTTTCATTTTTGCATTGTCTATGTTTCGAGTCTAGAACAAGACTCATCCTCAGGACTTGATTTACAAAGAAGTGAAGTGCTCGTTATAAATATGTTTTTAAGGAATTTTCCAGGAGAGCCGACTTAGTTTAATTCAATTTTAATTATTTATTGTATTCTATTTAATTATTTAATAAGTCTGATGATGCTGCGTTGATGTGTTATCCTATTATATATTATATGTCCTTAATATTCATGTTATTCAAGTCTATAAATTTATAAAATTAATCTATTTTAAATAATATTATAATTAGTTTATTATTAATTTGTTATGACTATGTTTATTATATTATTAAATAGGTTTTAAGATTTAATTGTTTTATTTATTATATAACTAGATTTATCTTTCCAAATAACAAACTCCTTAAAAAACAAAATTTTAGGCACAAATCTTTATTATCCCAATCCTTATTTAAACTAATTTTTTTAGTATTTATTTACTTATTTAGTATAGCAAGAAAATTTTGTTGCTCACATGATTTGTATTTCCTTCAAAAGCTACTAAACCCCTGACATTGAATTATTATGCTTTATCTTTATCCCATCCTTGTGATTGAGTCAAATGGAGGGAAGAGGGAGAGAGCCTTGGAGGCAGGCTAATGATTTTCATAGATGTCTCATATTGTTTTTTCTTTCTTTTACTAATTTTATTTTTCAAGGACTCAAAATATTTAGTTCGTTCATTAAAAGATAATTTAAATAATAAAATTATAAGTAATTGAATATAAAAAAGATTCACATAACTAAAAACAAGGTATCATGTTCTACATTAAATAATTGATATGATTTCCATGAAAATATATCCATAGTGAAAAGAAAAATCACTACACTATATATTCAAATCATAAATAAAATTTTTCTTTAGTCATCTCCCAAATACTTTTATAAAAACCATCTATTTCCACCTCTTTTTTTTCTAATACACATACACATATATATACATATATATAAACCTCTCTAACAATGTTATTATATCATCATTATTCTATTTTTACAAATACATAACTTTTATATTATTAATAATTATGTATGTGATAACAAATTAACGAGAACTTCTCTTTAATTGGTTGGTTTTGGTTTTGAGTTTGAGATATAACTTTAGTTATCTATAATTAATTTATATTTAAGAATTTAAATTTTAACTATTTATAATTAACTTTTATTCTAGCTATTTCTGAAATAATTTCTAACTTAAAAAATAAATCAGAAAGTTTAAGAGAACAGTAAAATAACTTTTCTTTATTTATCATGAGTTGTATATAACTAACTGAAAATAACTATTAATTTAAATAAATAATAATAATAAAATTTAAAATACTTTTAGTTAATAACTAGTTTGTTTGAAATATAACCTTTAGTTATTAATAACTAGTTTTCCATTTGAAATATAACTTTTTTTCTTGTAATAACTTTTTACTTCATAATACAATCACAAAGTTTATAATAATAGTTATATAAACAATTAACTTATAATATTTTTTAATTTAAATAAATAAAAATATTAAAATAAAAATTTAGTTCAAAAGAGAAAGACAAGTAATTCACTATGTAAAAATTATAATTTGAGATTAATAACTTATGCATATATATTATTAATTATGTTTCTTTATTTTTTAAATATAAAAACAATATAATAATGTATTTAAAATATCCATGTTACTATATTGTCGAGTATATATATACATCCAAAAATTATTAAAAAAAAGAGTTATCTACTTTCACATATATATATATATATATATATATATATATATATATATATATATATATATATATATATATATATATATATATATATATATATAAAAAAAAAACAATGATATTTGTTTGATAATTTTCATTATAATTATTATAAAAATAAAGATATTTATTTAATAATTTATATAATAATTATTGTAGATAAAAAATAAAAATTGTATTTATTTCTCAATTTTATTTTCATAAAATTTCTCTGTGTCATCGCAAGAAAAATGATTGATGAATTTAATTAAGCAATTTTCTCAAACTTTTACCTAAAGGTCACATAGAGTCCAACTCGACACCATATGTAACAACCCACAATTTAAATATACAAATAATAGATCAATTATGCGATTTGTAATCAAGAGACCCAATTATTCAACTATTTAACATAGATTTTTCAAAAACACGAGTAGAGACGACTTGCCTGTATCGATGATATTTTCTACTTTTGGAGTTGAATGATGTTTGAATTCGGCTAACAGCAACAAATATTTTGGGGATGACTCTCCACCCAATAGTAGGCGTAGTTGCAGGTAATCTTTCTACAACTGGCCACCCTGAGCCCTCAATCAACATACTACTTCTATAGAATCCTTTGTTTCACAACACTTTTCTCCCAAGAGAATGTATAAAGGAATGGATGAATCACATCCTCCTCGGTGGCCATTAAATAGACCAAAAAATGGAAAGGAGACCACATACACACATTCCATGTGTGATCATTCAACTTTTATTTCTTTATTTTAAGTTTTACTTAATTTAATATTTCTCTTAATTTAACTTTCATATATTATTCCTTTTTATCTTTTGTTATTGTCTTTTGGATTAATCACATTCTTGAGATTTGGTCGATGTTTCAAACCAACTAATGTGGTTCATCCTCACGACAAAGGTGAAAAAATCAATCTTCACAATTTTTTAAATAGGAGAGAAGCATCCTTGTCGAGAATTGCCAGTTCTCAAATAACCGTTATAAACTAGCCATTAGGAAAAGGTTGTTAAGAATTAGTTAGTGTGACATAAAATTAATTAATGAATTAAATATTTGTTTACATAGTCAATAAACTGAATTAAAATAGGATTATAATATAATATAATAATAAATTAATGGGATAATATTTATTTATTTACTATTTCTATTCATATTCAGGGTTACAAACTAAATAGTATTTATGTTTTAATAGTTAAGTTGTTAATTAATTTCAACGAGATAATGTAAGATAATTGATTCTAAATAGAGTAAAGAACAAGGATGAAATAATAATAAATTTAAATTAATAAAATTAAAAATAAAAATAAACTAAAACTAGTTTTTATACATTAAAAAAAAACATACATGATAGAAAAGAAAACAGTCAAGAGGAAAGGGTAGGGATCAAAATCCTACTTAATTTCCTACCATCATCTTTGTTGAGATTGATCACATGTTTTTGAATCTCAATGGCTTCTCTTAGCTTCCTATGATGGAGATGATTAACCCTAGCTATGACATGGGTATCCCCAATTGAGACATGGTCCTTAGATTTCATCGCATGCTCGGCTAAAGCCGAGGAACAAGAGCGACAATGTCTAATGTATTCTACATGTTCTTTGATTCCTTGGTTCGTGGATCAACCAATTTCACGAATGTAAGGAACCCCACATGAGCAAGTAATTGAGTATACACATTTCATGTATTTAGGGACAGCGAGGTCTTTAACAAATCTAAGAGAGTTTCTAATGGTAGTAAGGGGCTTGAAAATCGTAGAAACTTTATTCTTTTTAATAATATGAGCAATATTATCTGTGGTACCCTCGATTAAGGGAAAAAACGCATTAGAATTATGATCATGAAGAGTAGCCCTAACTCAAGATTCTTTACAGACTTTTTGAAAGGCTCTGAGGCCTTTCTGTTTCCTATAGCCATTATTTTCAAAAACACTCAAAAGATGAGATTTCTCTTCTTCAAGGTGATTTTCATAAGAAATCTTAAGAGATCGAGTGGCAAGAGTGTTAAGAACTCCCATTTTTTATGCCAGAAAATGATGAGAAGCGACATGGAGATACTGTTCGGTGTGAGTTTTTTTGCAAAGAACTTGGTGAGAAAAAAAAACATCATCCATCATAGAGAGGAGAATATCAAGGAAGGGAAGGCACCCATCAACTTCAACCTCCATCGTGAATTTGATGAATTCAGATTGAGAATTAATATGATGGAGAAACAAATCTAATTTCTCCCTCCCATGGGGTTGAACGACACAAGTGTCATCAACAAACGTTTTCCATTTCTTATTGCAAAAGGGAGCAAAGGCGAAAGCTTTGGTCTCAAAATATTCCATGAATAAGTTAGCAACTATGGGGGTAAGAGGAGAACCCATAGCAACCCCACAGGTGTGTTCAAAGAACTCACCCTCGAACTTGAAAAAAGTGGAGGTAACTCACAAAGCTACTAACTTGGTAGTGTCATTATCAGTTATGTGATTAATGAGTGTGATGGCCTCTTGGATGGGGATTTTGTTATAAAGGGAAACAACATCAAAGCTCAGTAACTCATCCCCTTGCTCAAGTCTAATATCTTTCACCTCTTTGATAAAGGAAGCAAAGTATTTGCTAAAGGACCGAGTGCGACCAACAAGAGGTTTGGGCTTTTGAGGGAGGAATTTAGAGAGAAGATAAGATGGCCCGCCTATTGTGTTGACAATAAGTCTGAGGGGACTCCATTTTTATGGACCTTTGGAAGACCATAAATTTTGGGGGTAAGAGGATTGCTATCAGTAAGCTTTTTGCTAAGGGGATCAAGATAAGCATTGGATTTAATGGCTAGTGCGATTTGTTTAGACACTTTTTTAAGGGTAGTCTTTTTAAGCTTAATTTAGCTACTACTATTATGAAGATAATCAATCATTTTGTTAACAAAGTCAACCTTATCAAGGACCATAATTGCCCCTCCTTTATGAGCCTTTACTACAATGTTAGGGTTTTCCCTTAAGGCTTTTAAGGCAAGGAACTCACTTTTGCTAATGTTGCTTTTAGGAGGCTTAGCTTTCTTAACAACAATAGTGAAGTATTTCTTAATGACATCCATGATATTATCGGGAAAGTCCTTAATTCCAAATTCGATGTTACATATAATATCATGAATAAGATTTTTTCTAGGGGCAAAGGAAAATTAAGTCTTTTATTGAAGAAGTGAAGAACAAAAAAATCCAACTCTAAACTAGAAAGATTGATTACATTCATCATCATCATCATCATCATCATCAAATCAATAATTATAAAAAAAATTATATTTACCATGATGTGATATCATATATATATATATATATATATATATATATATATATATATATATATATATATATATATATATATATATATATATATATATATATATATATATATATATATATATATATATATATATATATATATATATATATATATATATATATAACAATAATAATGGCCACCAAATTAAAAGTAACTTCCCCACCTTCATTTTTTCAAATCAACCATAAAACTTGAGATTTATTAAAATTTTAATAGGGCTGGCCATCAATAATTAGACAAGAATTTAAATTTATATCTTTTAGTGTTATATGAAAAAAAATGTATATATTTAAATTAAAATTTGTAGTTACATTCCTTTCCTCCTCAAAATTACAATAAGCCGGTAAACCTTATTTAAAAGGTAATTTCCATCATTTCAACCAAATATATAAGCTACTAAAAGAAATTATATTGGCTTCTTTTCTAAATAAATTTATTCGTTTACATTCAATACTATCCCTTTAAAGGATGAGGATGCTAAGCCCTTTCGTGAGAAGCTTAGGCAGATAAACCCTAGGTTGCCCCATTTAGTCCAAAAGGAGCTTGCAAAAATGCTAGTAGCTGGAATCATCCCTGAGACTAGGCTTTCACCATGGTGTTCCAGTCTGGTGATTGTTAGAAAGAAGAATGGAACAATCAGACTTTGTGTCCGTTTCAGAAACCTTAACCTAGCATGTAAGAAGGATAATTATCTTTTACCAAATATGGAAACCACGTTGCAAAGGATAACAGGTTGTGGAATGATAATTTGTGTCCATTTCAGAAACCTTAATCTAGCATGTAAGAAGGATAATTATCTTTTACCAAATATGGAAACGACGTTGCAAAGGATAACAGGTTCTGGAATGATGTCCCTGCTAGATGGTTTCTAGATGGTTTCTCAGGGTAGTTTGGGTATAACCAATAATTTTAATACGTAAGGAATATAGAAGAATAATATAAAAGATTAGAGCATATGAATAAAAATATTAAGAACTTCGATGAAAGGAATATACAAGATTTATATAAAAGATTACAGCATATCAATAAAAATATTAAGAACTTCGCTTATTAGTTTATGAACTTCAAAGGATGAAATTAAGAATACCGAAACTCAAAACTACATTAGTGTTATAGACATTTTTGGGCCCTACAACCCCAAGCATGAAATGTCCACAAATCAAGGGCTCCTAAGTCCTTAAAGTGTTGTTCCAACCCCTAAAGGAACAAGGTCAACAGATTACAGCTTCTCCCAGAAGTTCTCCATGAGAAACTGCTGAGAATTGGTCAAAACACGATCATTTCAGCTACTCCACTGGCTAGGTGCGTTGCATTGCACCTAAATACACTGTGAGGGTGCGTTGCATTTCAAAAGTCCCTTCTGTAGGGTGCGATGAGTGAAAAATGACAAATGGCAGTGTCATTCCGCGAGGTGGAGAGACAATGGAAGCTTCCAGAATCTTCTCCTCTGACACTTGCCTCACTGAATTCGACCAAGGATGAGTAAGAGGCCTTCAGTCTCCAAGTGGAAGCAAGAACTATCAGAGAGAAGACACTAATCAAATCACAAGCTGACTCATCCCCCTTACAGATATCTATATATGGATCCCTCATGCCAGAGATCCAGAGGTTGGAATTTTGCATATTGTAAGGAATTGATGTTGGTTTTTTGAGACAAACATCAGAGTGTTGGGTGATCTATGCTTTGTTTGAGGTGAAGAGGGGCTTCTTTGCTGGGAGGTTGATGCTGGGTCAAGAACCACTGGTTGTAACCCCTCCTGGATCTTTTCTTGTTTATCAATAAAAGCTATTTGAGTTTTCCTCCATGCTTTTGTATCATTGATGCTTGTTACATTTGTATGGTTAACTTAAATCTGATCCCAAGTTGTTTATGAATATAGATCCATGTCTTTGTATAGTGTTCTTCTTCTGTGATCTTACAGGTACTTTGTGAAGCTGGGCAAGTAAGGGAACAAGTAGCTGGAGACTATCAAAGAAGAGAGGGATTGGATCGAAGGATTAGCACAAGACACAGGTTGGTTCTTTCTATTCTTGTCTATCTATAGTTCATAAAGGAAATACAAAAGTAGTTTTTCTCTGTTTGTTTCTAAGCAAGCTGTCACACCTTAGTGGGATAGAGCAGTTCTAAATAGACACTTTTCCCTGTAACAAAATGGCGACTCCACTGGGGAGCTAATTAGTTTGTTTTTTTATCATTCTTTGTTTGTTTGTTTCATAAACTTATAAGTAGCATTCGAACTCCATTTGCCATAACAAATGCAAAGTAGACAACTGCTGCTTCAATCCATTCACTGGATCTGTTTATGATTTAAACAAGTGATTCACAAACTAGTTGATTGCCCTTGTGATATCTCTTAGATCCTCCTTAGATCTACCCCTGATTGTTGCATTACTGATTGCTTTTTACTCGGCCAAAAACCAAGAACAGAACTACAAACTGTGACCCGGAACCCGAACAGAGTCTCATTTCTGGCCCAGCGCAGGTACTGTTAAGAGATTCTGAATTTCAGTGCACTTCCTAAGTGGACAACCTGCGCTGCATTTTAGATTCTCTGTATTACAGGTGCGCTGACTACACTAGCTCTGTGTAGTTGTGGATTCTGTGCTTCATTCTTTCCAGTTCTATTCCTGAATTTTGCTGCCTGTGATCAGTATATGTCTGTTTGAAACCCCTTTTCCTTGCTGTTATTCCGCCTCCTTTGTACAAAATAACTATAGATGTTTCTGTGTGTTTGTTGAGTCATTTACAATTCTCCTTTGCAAAAGTAGCATAGTCGTATTGTCGTCTTTTGATTTGAATCTGTGGCAAGTGTCGATTTCGATCGTAGGAAAAAGTTTGATTGCTGTTGATGGTCGATTATCCAGTTACTATTGCTTTTGGTCTGAATTTGTAATTTTCTAGTGTCAAGAACAAGTGTTCAGTTCAAAATCGTAAGGTGTTGTAATTGTCTCCATTTTTTATTTTGAAAAGAAACTTGTTGATATTTGTCGCTTGAAAAGAAATTCAGATTTGTGCATCAACTTCTTTTTAGCATTCATATACTAAGAAAGTAGAAAACAAATACATGCACGTGCATTTGCATATAGACAGTCTGATTGGCTTGATTTAGGAAAGTTCATTTAGAGTGTGCTCTTTACTCTTTGTGAAAAGATTATGTCTTTCTTTTCCTAAGTAGCTAGGATTTTCATTGCACAAAGAAGATAAAAAGTTTGTTTATCATCTTAGATTGCATTTTAGGAATTACATCTACATCTCGTGGTGGACCCAAAAGGAAAACTTCATAAACAAGATCAACTTAAAATAAATTCAATGAATCTAACAACGCTTTGGAACTTAACACACAACATTTAGAGGTCTAGGCTAGAGACATATTCTGGCATCGTAAAGCCTGGTAACTGTTGTCCTCACTGATGGTTGGGTGATTCCTCCACTTTGAGACGATAAGTGCCAGTACGGACTTGTGCTCCCACGTACCATCAATTATATTTTGGGAGACCCCTATAGGCTTAAATCCTTTATCCTTAGGAAGTCGTGTCTGCCGCCCTATCGATCGCAATGCACTGAACACAGCATTCGGGAAGATTGACTGCCTGTTATGAAACCAGCTCACAAAAAGATAGAAAAGAGAGATCCATGCCTTAGAATTCAGCCTCTTCGAGGGGGCAACCTCCTTTACATTACATAAATGAACAATTCTTGGATGATACAAATGAAAATACCTCCTTTCTATATATAGGAGTCTAAGGGGTCATAACATAATTAGAGCCGACATAACAATAATAATGTAAGGGCACAATAATAACAATAGTGGGCTTCTATGGGGCACAATAGTAACAATATGGGCACTACATGGGTACATCAATATAATAAGTGGGTTATACTAATAACAATAAGGGGTTACACTAGTAGTATTGGGGCCTAACATGCTCCTCTCCTTCATGAAGCATTGTCCTCAACGCTTGAGTAGTTCTTAATGCTTCTGTATAAAATTCTTGTCCTCCCATGTGGAATATTCAGCGGGTAAGTTCTTCCACTTGATGAGATACTCTGAAATTGATCGATTTCGTAGTTGTCGGGTTCTTGTTTCAGTGACTGCTCCAGGTTCCAATATGATTTTTCCTTCCTCTTCAATTTTTGGCAATATTGCTTGAATTGGGATCTTTTGCAACTTTTGAATAAGTGGCCATACTTCTTCGTCCCTCTTCCATTCATCCCTTGCTTCGTTTATCCAATTTGGTTGGATAATATAAATAGCACAAAATAATGCTTCCACATCCTCATCCTTGAAGAGTCTTCCCATTCGGTAAGGTCGCCATTTTTTAAGTGCATGTAGTAGTGCCAACATTTCCTTCTCATAAATAGCTTGCTTGAGATGTAGCAGTAAAAATACCCAATCACCTGCATCAAAACATTTTTCACTACGATGTTGATCTACCTGTTGTTTCGTTTGATTTTGCACCGAAGTGGCGTTATCCTTTAAAAGTTGGAGAACTTGCTGTTGATGGTCGATGTGATCTTTCTCTGCTTGAACCTTTTTCTTCTTGATATGTCCTTCTATCTTTTGAGGAGTGGTAATTTCTTCCAGTCCTTTACAAGATATGGTCGGATTCATTTCTTGATGCTCGATGTGATCTTTCACTTCTTGAACATTTTTCTTCTTGATGTGTCCTTCTATCTTGATAGTTTGAGGAGTGGTAATTTCGTCCATTGATTTACAAGATATGGTTGGATTAATTTCTTCTTTCTCGATGTGATCTTTCACTTCTTGCACCTTTTTCTTCTTGATATGTCCTTCTATCTTGAGAGTTTGAGGAGTGGTAATTCTTGCCAATGCTTTACAAGATATGGTCTGATTCATTTCTTCTGTCTCTGGGGTGATGTCCTGGTGTATGTCCTCTTCTTTTGATGTTTCTTGATCCTTTTCTTCTTCCTCTTCATATTCTATGTAAAATAATTTCTTCTCAGCACACCTATGACCTTTAGTGCATTTGCTATCACAATTGTAACAAAGCCCTTTTTCTCTTTTTTCTTCCAATTGTTGTGGTGTAACCCTTATAGGTTGTGGAAGACTAGGAGAAATAACACTTCCATCTTTATAGTTGTGAGGGGTATGCTTCCTGGTTTCCATAATTTTGCTTTCCATTATGTCATAAAGCCTTTTTACTCTTTCCAATTGTTGTGGTGTTGCTCTAAAGAAGGTGTTGCTCTTTGTATCCTCATAATGTGCTATCATTTCCTCCGTGAAAATTGACCACGTAACAAGTTTTTTACGAGAACAAAGCCCTTCATGCCATAAAAATTGATCTGGTTCTAAATATGAAGATGTAATACATACCTTTTGTAATAGTTGTACACCATGTAGATCAAAATATTGCTCCATCTGAAGTATCCAATTTACTGGATCCTTGCCATCAAACTTCCTCATCTTGCTTTTTCTTGATTTTAGGAGTTCGACCTTGAAACGACTATAACTTTGTACTTTCAGATCTTTAAGTTCTAAAATTGTGAACTATAGTAGCCCTCTGTGTCGTCTTTCTAATGCCACCAGTCTGATCCAAATTGGATTCTCTAAGAAATAGTTATGCACAATCTCCCAAGATGACCTGATTATAGACCTTTCCAGAAGAGCGAAATTGCATGAAGTGCCACGTGTCACTGTTTCAACCTTTGGATCTGAAAAATGCATACAGGAAACTACAGTCCGTCCTCTTTCTGTACCTTCTTATGAAATTTCAATCCGATCCCCAGAGAAAACGTTATGACGATTTTCCCCAGGTCACCTGTTTTGAATGTAATTCAGGAGTCTGCAAAAAGACCAACTTCCTCAGATCATATCTCTGCAAATATCGCATGAAACGCTCTGAAATTCGGTCCCAAGGTTGATTGCGATTTCTTCTCAAATGGGTTTTTCTTGTGACTTCTGAAACATTATAGAAAAAAAGTTATAGCGAAAATGCCACGATGACCTGTTTGGAGCAGCGAAACCCTAGAATCCAAAGCTCTGATACCAAATGTTATGAAACCAGCTCACAAAAAGATAGAAAAGAGAGATCCACGCCTTAAAATTCAGCCTCTTCGAGGGGGCAACCTCCTTTACATTACATAAATGAACAATTCTTGGATGATACAAATGAAAAGACCTCCTTTCTATATATAGGAGTCTAAGGGGTTATAACATAATCAGAGCCGACATAACAATAATAATGTAAGGGCACAATAATAACAATAGTGGGCTTCTATGGGGCACAATAGTAACAATATGGGCACTACATGGGTACATCAATATAATAAGTGGGTTATACTAATAACAATAAGGGGTTACACTAGTAGTATAGGGGCCTAACACTGCCGTACCGTAAAAAGTATTCTGCAGTTTTGCGATTGGTTTGGTACTCCCTCTACCTAGATCTTTAGAGTAGTCCCTTTCATTCCTTTTCAGACTCCTTAATGGAGAAGGTCCATCTGAGCACTTGTCACTTCAATCTCATTAAAAATCGAAGGAGACTAGAGTCATCTTTTGTTTTTTCTCGACTCTTAAAAACTGAAAAAACAAGTTGTGTCAAAGCGTCTAAAATTCATTTAATTCGGAAACATACTTCCCCTTTATTTTAGTTGATCGAGTAATCCGCAATCGTGGAAGAAAGTCAATTGAATCCTTGTCGTTCGTGGAGGCTTACGAGTCAACCGTCTTTTTCTCCAGAATCGAAGCCAGTACGGACAAAGCGAACTCGTTTAACCGGTTCCAAATCTCCTATTAAAGTTAGAACAAGTGTTCCAATGACATCAGAGACTCCGGTTACTCCAAACATTTCTGGAATCTCTGCCTCTATAAAAGAAGTTCAACAGTCATAGAGGGACAGTGATATTGATTCTAGTATGAGGGTAAACACTTGTGTTACCGAACCAGTTCCATCTATAACCGGTTCGGAGAGTCTTGCTCTTCAAACATCTATCGTTGTCGATTCCATACCTTCTTCGGCACCAGAAATATTCTACGGACCTGACGGTCTTCCCCTTCCACCTGGTCTGATTGCCATAGAAGAAATTGTAGAAGATCCTCCAACAACTACTCCAACGCAATTTGGAGTCCGATCACTCTATATCCTTCTTCATCAGAAGTTAGTCTACCACCAGCAAAAGCTCCTCTAGAATCGCTAGGTAATCTTTTGGATAGACTACAAATGTCTGAACAACTGTCAACATCTAGGACTGTGTCGTCTGACACAGCGACGACAGAACTCCCTGCTATCACTCCGACAATGTTCGCCGGTATACCATCTGTCCTGAATAGCTCTCAACCGCTAGAAGGAGCCCACTCAGGGGCTACTTCGACAGTATGGTCTGTTCCTATTTGTTCATCCGGAATAATATCCGGAAACTCTTATGTTGAGTCTCAACAGATTGATCCATTTGGAGGTCAATTTGGGCAGTCCGGCCCCAAAGGGCAGACAATTCCCTTGAGCTCTGGATTACCACCGTATGGGGGGAAATATACCCTTTCATTATCCCCTCCGGGAGGGTATCCATACGGGAGTTCACAACAACATTTAGGATATACTGGAATTACCTCAAGCGGTTAGGTACCAATACTACCTCAACAACCAAGAGTTGTATACTCGATGCAACAATGCTTACCTATGTCAAACATACCGTCTACGCCAGCTATTGTGATGGTGTCGCAAGTTCAAGCGCTACCTGTTGTATGCCAACCTTAGGTTTCTCAGGTTGCAATGCAACAGCCCCTTGACCCTGCGACTCAACCACAATCGCCAACTGGTGGAATGACACAGGTTCAGATGGGTACAATTACCCCTCATCTTGGTCAAACGGTTAGTATCGGTCAATAGCACATGGCTTCGCAACCATGGCTAGTACAATACCAACAACCGTAATTCCAACAAGTATACGAAGGTTCTGAGCAACAAATCTTTGCCGTACATTCAAAATGGTCAAAATCAACCATTTTACAATGATCATGTCCACCAACCTTACCAAACATACCAGCATCAGATGCATTATGCCGGTATGCAAAGACCAACTGCTCAGGAAATCCCATCTTATCCTGGGTATGCATCTCCTAACCTGAATCAACAGTTACCCTTTGTGGCAACTTTAGAGTTACCTTATTTAAATCGGTTAACAAATGATCCAATTGCTTACACCCCTTGGTGGCTAGCGATTCCGCATAAACTTCCATCAGATATTCCTAAATTTAATGGAAATCCGGGTGAAGATCAATCGAATCACATGATGACCTTTCATCTATGGTGTTCATCAAACACCTTAAATGATGATTCGATAAGACTTCGCCTCTTTCATAGGACGTTAACGGGTCCGGTGGCAAAATGGTACATCGAATTGCCTAGAGCTTCGTTCGACAACTTCAGTACCTTAGCCACAACCTTTTTAACCCATTTTCACTTACCAATAAGGTATGAAATGGGAACAGAACTTCTTACCAACTTCAAACAGACAACGGCCACTCACATATCTGATCATATACATGAGTGGCGACGTCGTCGTAGGATGGTAAAAACGTACATCCCCGATCAGCTCTTAGCTGAATGGTTTATCAATTCATTACTGCCTTCCATCACCAAAGATGTGGCAAAGGAGGGGGGGGGGGGTCGTAACAGAAGAGCAAGTTATCGCTCATGCGCAATATCTGGACTTGATTTACACTCAGTCCGGCATGCTCTACGATAAAATACCTAACACCCCTAGACCGGAATTCTCAATTCCTCCTCCTCCTAAATCAAACAATGACTCTCATGCCAGTGATGGCGTGATTGGCAAAACAGACACGAAATCGACAAAGGCTACATCCAAAAAGGCGCGTAAGATTTCAAGTGAAAATGCAAATGAGGAACTTCTTGCCTCGAAAGTAAATGTCGTGTCGACCGACAAGGGCAAACAACTGAAGCAACTAGGGGGCAAGAAGAAAAAGAAAGGGAGAAAAAAGAAGCAGGATGAGTCATCTCCTGAAAAACCTTCTGCAAACCCTTCTGGGCAAAGGAAACCCCCTGCGGGGTGTCATATATGCGATGAGGATCATCGGACGAGAGATTGTCCACATAAAGCTAAAGCTAAGAAACTCTTCAAGAGTTCAAAAGCCTCAGCAGTATTGACTGATCCGTTTCCAAACCCGGGAACCAAACTGGTTGCTAATCAAAATGCTTCCCAATCCCAAGTGCTTATGTTGTCTATCTCAAAGCAGCAAAATGATGCTTTGACAAGGAATAAAGATTACGGGAATCCACGACTATTGAATAACAAGGCTAATGAACAACCTAGTAGTTGGACAACAACTTTGACCGAAGTTGTGCCACCCATCATTCCTGAACAAATGATAAAGTCGCCAAAGGGGGTAGTACACAAATCGACATTTAATCCTCATGCAAAAATAGCACAAAACTATAATATAATAGAGGACCTAGCCCAATCGTCATCCGCTATGTCGACACTTGAGGTACCGCAAAATTGCCTCTCCCAAGAGCGAGCTTTATTATCAGCAATAGGTGGGATTGACCCAATGGATTCCAATCTTGTGGCCTTTGACCATAAAGGATATGACCCTCAGTTACCAGCTCAACTATCTTTCCTTATTCAAGTGAAAGCCCTCAACAAAACTGTTCATCGAACAATTATTGATGAGGGGGCATCCACATGTATTATGTCGATGAGTTGCTGGAAAAATTTAGGCTCACCACCCTTGTCGCGATTGTCAACAATGTTAAAAGCATTTGATGGACGATCATACACTCCATACGGGATTTTAAGTAACTTGCAAGTTGAGCTGGGGGCTAAAACAGTAGAAATTGATGTTGAAGTAATCGACAGAAACCTTGATTACAACATCCTACTGGGAAGGCCCTAGATATATGCCATGGCCGCAGTTGTGTCGACTTACTTCAAGAAGATTGCATTTCCCTTCCAAGGAGGAATTACAATCGTCGACCAACAAACATTTCTCCCCAACAGTTCACGAGTTACGGGAAGCATTCCAATGATCCATGGAAGTAATCATTCGCTCCAAAATATCTGAGTAGGTCTCCTAAAAGACCCTGCCTTAATGGGTACTTTTTCCCTACCACCTCCGAGTAATCTGGCGGAGATGGCCACAATGGAATATTAAATCTTCCATATCTAATGGATTCAGAAGATTCCTAAACATTTTGTCAGCATGGATCAAACCCAAATCAACGCTCATAAAGTGTTTGGATAGATAGGTCTAAGGAATATGGCACCTCTTCAAATACTTCGTCGCATGTACATTCAACAGACGAAGGAATCATTCATTCAATGATAGGAGAGGTACCATGGGAAGATTACCACCATCGCTCCCGTCTTCCAAATTATCGCGAAGATTATTCCAGCAACTTTAATCATATTTCAGTTTTTGATTCTCTATCAAATACTGTAAATATGGTGGATTTCGAGGACGGTTCTTATCTCGTGTCGACCTCATTAAAAAATGAAACAAGGAGTCATGAGGATAGTTCTTTTACTGTTTCAACCTCATTAAAAAATGAAACGACTCCCATTCCAAATCGAGTCTTTGATTACGATCTCGTAAAATCAAAGTCAAGTCTTTCAAAGATCTCGAAGGTAAACCTTCATTCGAACCACCGAGTTGAATGCAATGAAGCTTGGGGGGCATGCACCTCGATTTGAGTTATTATGCTAGGGGCATGCAAACTTATCACGAGCAGTGTTACTGCAGGGTTCAAGCTCGTTAAAAAATAAACCCGCCTCGAGCAGTTTTAGCACATAGTTCAAGCTCGTTAAAAAATAAACATAAGACATGAGCAAATTTTTCCACCCGCGTTTAATCTCATCAAAAAATGAACTATTCCCCGGTAAATAACCATCGTGAATGTAGTACTTCAGCCATTAAAGCCTTGGTCGTGTTTGCATCGTCACCTCCACTTTTCATTGGCCGGTCATTCACCTCCATTTGATTGTTTACCCATTTTGAGGAACAGCTGCGAAGAGTGATTTCACTAGCCATCCTTGTGACACTGCCGTGATTGGAAAATTCCAAACCTTACCTGGAATCAGTTGCTACCCATGTTATCACTTGTTCCTCAAAAGATGAGTCTCCTTTAAGCTCTTTTCAATTGACTCATAAAATATGAAAAGATTGCCGAGTCCTTGGCCTTTCCAGCTCGTTAAAGGGACAGGAAGTGCTATCCCTCCTCTAGATTTTAATCTTTTTGGACCTGAGGGATTATTACACAAAAAGATCGAGCGCTTGTTTTATTCGGCTCGTTAAAAGTATCAAAAATTCATCCCTTTTGTATTGTTTTATACTTTTTCGGACTTAAAGGATTAGATGATGAAAAAGGAATTTTGGAGTTACCTTTACGTTCCTTTTCAGACTCTCTAAAATTGAAAAGGACCGAGTTATCTTTGTCGTTAAACTTGTTAAAAAGATTAATAGCGAAAAAATTGTCTATAGATGAGAACGAGTTTCACTATCGCTAGGCTCGTTAAAACATAGCGATGGGTTTGCCTGAAGGGAAAATTATAGAACAAGCATATGTTATCCTCCTCAAGCTTGATAAAAATAATGAGGTACTGGTCAGCAATGACTAGGGAAAATGGGGAAGAAAACTCAAAGAAACTTTATTGGTAGCAAGTCGCTGTTGAACATGACACTTCCACTCCGTGTCCGAGTCGGGTTGGGTTGTTTCATTCACCGGTCACATCACCATGGCCATGCCATACCATCCACATTTGGGGTTAATGCTACCAATCCATCACAGTAGTGTCGCCGATATGTTCAAGAGAAGTCATTCAGAGAATCCGCCTGTGTCTCACCCACTACCATACATTATACTCCATTCTTTCATGACCGCCACCCTGAACCTTATATCACCAGATCGTTTTCACCTCCATCAAAATCATTTGCTCCATTTCATGTCATTGATGTGGGATTCATTAAGGCCCTCCTGTGACGGATCACTTCTTGTCGACATCATCTCATTATCCAAGAAGTTGATCTAGGAACACCCCATTCAGTACTTTGAAGCTTGCATGCCTCAATGGCAAGTTTCTCACTTCCGGCGACAGGTTTACATCAATGGCCTTCAACCGAAAGATTTTGCGTGGTGTTCGATGCCAAGTCCTTTATTCACACCACACGAATTGTACTGCAGTACCTTGACGGTCATTATCATTATCGGTGATTCCTCTCGCGCTTGTTAACAGTTTACATCATTGACTGGTAATCAAGCGATGTCTTTCCATGTTCAACTTCAAAACATTTCTCACATGGATCGACTTGTACTTCGAGTGAAGATCAGATGAGATTGAAGACCCCAGATCTAGTTTCATCCATCCGGGCTGTGATATATATTCAGGGAAATAAAGACATTAAATGTACATCATTGCTGCACAGATAATCATCCACTCGAAAGGATGATGGCTCTACCAGAATCATCAGTCTACACTCAGACGATTGTCTGTCCTATGTACATGAAAATGAATTTATAAAGCTGAGCATGGGAATGGCCACCTCAGCTAGATCATGAAAATAGTATGAAGATAATGTATTGTATTGTATCTTATTACAGGTCTCCTCCCAGCATTGAAAGAACTTCGGATCCTCATAATAAAGCATTTCACCTGACACCAAAAGGTTAACGGCCTCATACTTTAGGGGGCAACTGTTATAGACATTTTTGGGCCCTACAACCCCAAGCATGAAATGTCCATAAATCAAGGGCTCCTAAGTCCTTAAAAGTGTTGTTCCAACCCCTAAAGGAACAAGGTCAATAGATTACAACTTCTCCCAGAAGTTCTCCATGAGAAACTGCTCAGAATTGGTCAAAACAGGATCATTTGAACTGCTCCACTGGCTAGGTGCGTTGCATTGCACCTAAATACACTATGAGGGTGCGTTCCATTTCAAAAGTCCCTTCTGTAGGGTGCGATGGGCGAGAAATGACAGATGGCAGTGTCATTCCGCGAGGTGGAGAGACAATGGAAGCTTCCAGAATCTTCTCCTGTGACACTTGCCTCACTGAATTCGACCAAGGATGAGTAAGAGGCCTTCAGTCTCCAAGTGGAAGCAAGAACTAGCAGAGAGAAGACACTAATCAAATCACAAGCTAACTCATCCCCCTTACAGATATCTATATATGGATCCCACATGCCAGAGATCCAGAGGCTGGAATTTTGCATATTGTAAGGAATTACTGTTGGTTTTTTGAGACAAACATCAGAGTGTTGGGTGATCTATGCTTTGTTTGAGGTGAAGAGGGGCTTCTTTGTTGGGAGGTTGATGCTGGGTCAGGAACCACTGGTTGTAACTCCTCCTGGATCTTTTCTTATTTATCAATAAAAGCTATTTGATTTTTCCTCCATGCTTTTGTATCATTGATGCTTGTTACATTTGTATGGTTAACTTAAATCTGATCCCAAGTTTTTTATGAATATAGATCCATGTCTTTGTATAGTGTTCTTCTTCTGTGATCTTACAGGTACTTTGTGAAGCTGGGAAAGTAAGGGAGCAGGTAGCTGGAGACTATCAAAGAAGAGAGGGATTGGATCAAAGTATTAGCGCAAGACACAGGTTGGTTCTTTCTATTCCTCTCTATCTATAGTTCAGAAAGGAAATACAAAAGTAGTTTTTCTCTGTTTGTTTCTAAGGCAACTGTCACACCTTAGTGGGATAGAGCGGTTATAAATACACACTTTTCCCTGTAACAATTAGCTGCACTATCCGCAACTAAAGTCCAGTGAATAATAACATTTCAGTGAATGAATAATTCGATGTGAAACGTAATACGTTGAAAACAAAAACCGCGACACCGTGAAAATGAGAGGATTGGCAGCGACACCGGAACGCAAAATAAAATACGAAACTGCACGATAGTTTTATTATGGTGACGGGTGAGAATAGCACAACATCAGATTCTCTTGCTCAGAGAATCATGTGAGACGCTTTATTGACACTAACATAAACATAGATATATGCATATGAGATATTAGATGCGTATTGTGCAGTTGGGCAGACGTTGAATATATAACTAAATTAGAAGCTGCTCTGCTCGTAGCGGATGAAACAGTCAGTGAGCTGAACTCGAGCACCGATGGCGTTTCCGCAAATGTTCCAGATGCGGCCCCCAAGGTTTTTAAGGCAGGAGGTGCAATCAGACTGAGAGATTCCCTGCTTGCAAACCCCACGCCCATAGGCGGTGGGTGAGCCTGCTCGCGATGCTTTGTAGTCGTAACCGCTGAAGGCAGTGTTTCCCTCTAGATCTATGAGGAGGGATCCGAGAGTACTATAAAAGGAACTTCCGCTTGGGATCTTCTGCGTGTTACACGCAGATGATACGAAGTTTGTATTGGGCGTGCCTACAGCACTACCCACAACCAGTGCTACTACCAGTACTGCCAATGCAAAAGCAAATGAGTACCTCATCTCGAATGATATATATAACCTCTACAATGGGAAATGGGAAACGCTGGGTGGAATGAATGATATAACCACCAATGCAGCCTCCATTTATAGGCCTCGCGGGGATGGCTGTGTATGGGTAGGATTATGGATAACATCTGTCTGTGGATTATGGGCCGAAATGGACGAGTCATTCTAGCTACGTGGCCGCCTGTCCTGACTAAACTGTTCCCCCATCATGGTCGTTGCGCAAATTCCAATGACCAACACTCTCTTTCGAAAGGACCAACGAATAAGCCCCTTCAACACCGAGTCAGTATAGATAAGTAGAAATATTAAAGATGATGTGACGTATTATTTAATAAAAGCAATGGGCTGAGAGGCGTACTGCTTTCCACTTTCAGTATAGACAAGTAGAAATATTAAAGATGATGTGACATATTATTTAATAAAATGAAGGGGCTTAGAGGCGTAGTACTTTACGCTTTCTATTGTATATAGGAGATTTACAGAATAAGTTTGTAACTAGAGATTGGTAAAAATATATTTTATATAAAGTTAATGAAAAATAATTACAAATAAAATATTTATTTATTTCATTAACATGTTGCTCAAGATGAAAGACATGGTATACTTTTTAATAATTAACCTGGCATTGTCATATATAAAGCTAATAGTGAATCAACTAATCACATACAATTACAACGTCATATATATAAAGCTAATAGTGAATCTATTAATCACATACAATTCTAACTCTCCACTTGTAAACCACTTTTAAAATTTTATACATTATCAATTTCAAAAGGTTTAATTTTTCAGATAACTACGTAGATCATTAACCTTACCCTTCTAGGCGCATCACCCATTCCCGGTTTACGTTCACCCATGCTTGATCATTAACCTTACCCTTCCAGGCGCATCACCCATTCCCGGTTTACGTTCACCCATGCTTTGCTTTTCTTGCTTTCTTGTTTCTTTTCTTTCTGTTCACCCATTTCTGCCTTCCCCATTCAGTATAGTATTATCGCCATTGAAGAGAAGTAGTACCATGAGGAAAAACATTAGACCAGCCTGAGAAAAACATCTGCTGTAGAACTTGGTTACACAAATTGGCTTTATACGACTATGTCTATGATGGATGGATGATTTTACTGGATGGTGGATAGAGTTGATTTTAGTGAGAATATTTGGAAGATTTTTTTGGTGAGTTTTTTATTTTAATTTTTTTAAATTTGACAGGAATTTATTTAAATCATAAGTTTGATAGGTAACTCTGCACAATTTAAGTGCTTTAGAGTTTTTCACAATGCTAAATCTATATATAAAATAAAAAAACCCAATATAAATAACACAATTCAAGATTTCAACTCATTTTTTTCCAAATTCAAGAATAAAAAAATTCAAAAAAAATGGCTACTACTACTACCCTCTATACTAAAAGCACACGGTTACCCCTAAGGCTAGCCCATCCATGGGAGAAGAAATTGATCTCTACATCCTAAATTAATATATCTATACTATGGATATAAAATATTAAAAATCTTATATTAAATAAAAAATAAAATAAATATAATTTTTTAACCACAAATTATGGATTAAAATTTTTTAATCCATAATTTGGTTCTTATGTGAATTTTAGTAATTTTAGACAAATATCTATTGTGTAATTTCATAGCGATATTGATAGTTTAAATGATTATAGGTAATGGTTTCTCAAGCCAAAGGTCAAGCATGTTGAATTCTCTAACTTAGCAAACATATATATATATATATCTATATATGTATGTATTTATATATATATATATATATATATATATATATATATATATATATATATATATATATATGTATATATGAATTTTTTGAAAGATTAAAAGGATAAAATTTATGCTCATCCTTGACAATATTATTTATAAATTTCATATTTTTAAATCTTAAAATATTCTTCCTTATAAAATATCATGGTTACTAATATGAATTATCATTATTTAAAATTCTTTTAATGCAATATACACATGGTTAGTATTCTTCTAAATAAATTTTTTATAATATATAAAAATCAATTGAATCTACTTATATTTAGTAACCGAATTGAAATATTTTTTATAATTAAGAATTTTAAAATCATACTAATTTTTTTATTAATTATAATATGAATCAATATAACCATTATTAAGATGGAATACCTCTATGTCTATGCTCTTAGTGTGAAACATCTTGTCATTCCCTCTCACCATGCTTCAACTTGTTCATTGGTATGACTTCTAGCACATTCTAGGAGGTTAATATTTTGGAGCTCCCTAGTAGTGTCCTTAGTTGTAGATAATCTATTACAGTCCCTCGATCCCTCAGGATTTCGCACCCCTAATGGAAGGTGCTCTACTTCCCCTTCAGTTGTTTGGTGCCCTCTTAAAATTTCATTATTTACCTCTAGGGAGCACAATATGAGAGCTAGCTCTAGTGATGACAATGGGGTTCCTCAAGGAGGTGTTCCATGTGATGAATCTTATCTTCCTTGATTCCCTCGCATCCTCACCATTATGAACTTTTCATCCCTTGCTTCGTTTATCCAATCTTGTTGGATAATAGAAATAGCACAAAACAATGCTTCCACATCCTCATCCTTGAAGAGTCTTCCCATTCGGTAAGGTCGCCATTTTTTAAGTGCATGTAGTATTGCCAACATTTCCTTCTCATAAATAGCTTGCTTGAGATGTAGCAGTAAAAATACCCAATCCCCTACTTCAAAACATTTTTCACTACGATGTTGGTCTACCTGTTGTTTCGTTTGATTTTGTCCTTTAAAATTTGGAGAACTTATTGTTGATGCTCGATGTGATCTTTCACTCCTTGAACCTTTTTCTTCTTGATATGTCCTTCTATCTCTAAAGTTTGAGGAGTGGTAATTTCTTCCAATCCTTTACAAGATATAGTCGGATTCATTTCTTGATGCTTGATGTGATCTTTCACTTCTTGAACATTTTCTTCTTGATATGTCCTTCTATCTTGATAGTTTGAGGAGTGGTAATTTCTACCAATGAATTGCAAGATATGGTTGGATTCATTTTTTCTTTCTCGATGTGATCTTTCACTTCTTGCACCTTTTCTTTCTTGATATGTCCTTCTATCTTGAGAGTTTGAGGAGTGGTAATTCTTGCCAACGCTTTACAAGATATGGTCTGATTCATTTCTTCTTTCTCTAGGGTGGGTACCTGGTGTATATCTTCTTCTTTTGATGTTTCTTGATCCTTTTCTTCCTCCTCTTCATATTCTATGTAAAATAATTTCTTCTGAGCACACTTATGACTTTTAGTGCATTTTCTATCACAATTGTAACAAAGCCCTTTTTCTCTTTTTTCTTCCAATTATTGTGGTGTAACCCTTGTAGGTTGTGGAAGACTGGGAGAAACAACACTTCCATCTTTATAGTTGTGAGGGGTATGCTTCCTAGTTTCCATAATTTTGCTTTCTACTATGTCACAAATCCCTTTTACTCTTTCCAATTGTTGTGGTGTTGCTCTAAAGAAGGTGTTGCTCTTTTTATCCTCATAATGTGCTATCATTTCCTCCGTGAAAATTGACCACATAACAAGTTGTTTATGAGAAAAAATCCCTTCATACCATAAAAATTGATTTGGTTCTAAATATGAAGATGTAAGATATACCTTTTGTAACAATGGTACACCATGTAGATCAAAATATTGCTCCATCTAAAGTATCCAATTTACGGATCCTTGCCATCAAACTTCCTCATCTTGATTTTTCTTGATTTTAGGAGCTCGATCTTGAAATGACTGTAAATCTGTACATACAAATCTTTAAGTTCTGAAATTGTGACTTGTAGTAGCCCTCTGTGTCCTCTTTCCAATGCCACCAGCCTTATCCAAATTGGATTCTCCAAGAGATAGTTATGCACAATCTACCAAGATGACCTCATTATAGACCTTTTTAGAAGAGCAAACTTGTATGAAGTGCCGCATGTCACTGTTTCGACCTTTGGCTCTGAAAAATTTATACAAGAAACTATAGTCTGTCCTCTTTCTGTACCTTCTTACGAAATTTCAATTCGATGCTCAGAGAGAAAGTTATGACGATTTTCCCCAGGTCACCTGTTTGGAATGTAATTCAAGAGTCTGCAAAAAGACCAACTTCCTCAGATCATATCTATGTAAATATAGCACGAAAAGATCTAAAATTAGGACCTGAGATTTAACGCGACTTATTCTAAAATGGGTCTTTTTTTAGCTTCTGAATCGTCGTAGAAAAGAAGTTATAGCGAAAATGCCACGATGACCTATTTGGAGCAGCGAAACCCTAGAATCCAAAGCTCTCATACCAAATGTTATGAAACCAGCTCAAGAAAAGATAGAAAAGATAGATCAACGCCTTAGAATTCAACACATTCGAGGGGGCAACCTCCTTTACATTACATAAATGAAAAATTCTTGGATGATACAGATGAAAAGACCTCCTCTCTATATATAGGAGTCTAAGGGGTCATAACATAGTTAGAGACAACATAACAATAATAATGTAAGGGCACAATAATAACAATAGTGGGCTTCTATGGGGCACAATAGTAACAATATGGGCACTACATGGGTACATCAATATAATAAGTGGGTTGTACTAATAACAATAAGGGGTTACACAAGTAGTATAGGGGCCTAACAAGTTATTTGCATCACACACAAGTCTTATTAGCACGACTTTGGACTTGGTTAGCACTTAGCCAACACCCACACATATACAAAATAATAGGTATAAGTTTCCCTTTTATTATGCTCGTAGATAAGTGATGTTGATTATGAGTAGATCCTCATGGATCTACTAAATCCTTTTTCCTTTCTAGCCAATCAAGTTTTATGATGTGTTGTTAGAAACCAGCACACGTCTTCGTGGCATCGAGTCTCTCCCCTCCAACAACCTTAACTAATTAAATAGATCATTAACCATATTTTAGCAATCATTAGACTTTAATTTATTATTATATGATTATTTGCTAAGTTTAATTTGATTTGTAAACTATCGTGGATATTCCAATAGATGGTTTGTTAAACATATATGATAAAACTATATTTGAAAATCCAAAATCTACACTATCAAGGTTTTATTTCTCTTTAGATTTCGGGAACTATAAATTCCTATTAATTGTGTATGCATGAAATTAAAATTATCCAAAAAATAAAGAATAGTGAAATCAAAACTCACAAACCATGGTTTGACACAAGATATGACCTAGTAAACTATTTTGGGAGACAAATGTAGCTAGAAGGTGAAGTTTCTCTACTCTACTTCTCTAAGTAGAAAGTGGATACAAGTATTAAAAAGTATGGCTTGTAGCCTATGAGATACTATAGGCACAAACCCCATCTTGTAGAAATTCCTTGTAGATTCAAACTGCTAACTGTAATTTACTAAAATAATAGACTTGAATCTACTCTACTCATCTAATCCGGATTTAAATAGAAACAACAAATTACAGATATAACCATAAATACAAAGATGCAGTAGCATTAACACTTCATTTAATTAATACCAAGTACTAAAATATGCTCACAAATATAATGGAAATAAGGCTAGCTCGAGTGATGGTAGGTTATCTCTGAGGAGAGATGTGGTCGCTACATATGCCTATGAACTATGTTACAATGAGGCTCAAAGGCATATTTATTATTGAGAAACAATGGAAAACCATAAACATCCAAAAAACTAACCCTAGGAGATGAAGCGCCAAACTATGGGCCCTGTTTCGGTAAATTGGTACATCAACTTCCTGGGGTCGCACCTTTGGCATACGATCTTTGTTTGATGTGCACAATACCTCGTTAGAAATATATATTCGAGGAATACAACTTTTGAATGGAAAACATCACACAATGTCCCATGTTGGTCCTAGTTTTCCAAAAAAATGTTGTTTAGGGCCTCAAAATGACTTTGAAAGTTCAGGACCTGAAAAGCTGCCAAAAATAGTAAATTGTGCTACAAATAAGGAAACTTAAAAATTGAAAGAAATAATGGTGGGGGTCTAAGTGGAATAGGCGGGTGGCCACCAATATCCACCTGGATCATTCCTTCCCCGTTAGGAAGCAGTGGTCTCCATTACGTTGAGTTCCTCCATGAGATGAGAAAACTTATGCTGAACTTGGTTCCTAGTGAGCCACTTGCCCTGGAGAAGGAGTTGGCCTGCTTTATCAAATTGATATAGCTGGATCCTTTGTTGTCGAGTGTCCTTGATCAGCGTGTCCACGATCCGATTAGATGTGGTTTGTTCCATGTAATGTGGATCAAACTTTATAGGTGTGAGATGTTCTGCAATGTCTGATGTGTCCAACAATGGTTGGAAGTATGGTCGAAGGTGGTCCACATTGAACGCTCGGTGCAGGCCAAGGAATGAGGGAATGATGAGCTCAAGTGAATTGTATCCCATAACCTTGGTAATGGTGTAAGGACTATATCGAAGTGGTATCAGTTTCCGATGGGCTCTGGTAAGGTGTTCCTTCTGTAAATGCAACCAAACTTTGTCAACCACCTGAAACTTGTGTGGCACCCGATGTTCATCATGTCATTGTTTGTACTTGGCATTTGATTTCTCCAGAATGTCATTGACCTGCTCGTAAATATGTTGGATGTTCTTAATGAAGTTGTTTTCCATATCGACTTCGGACTAGACATGAGCTAAATATGCCTCAACAACTACAAATGATATGGCCACATCAATGGGAAATAGTGGCTAGAGTCCCAAGCTCACCTGAAAAGGGCTCTGGTCAATCGAGCTATGGAGAGCCCGATTAAGTTGTACTAGACATAGGGGAGGCTCTCATCCCATGTGCATGGGAGCTTTGAATTGTACATGCGCAAAATGTGTACAATCATCCTGTTGAGGACCTCTGTGTGGCCATCCATATGAGGATGGAAAGTTGTGCACTTAGTGAGCTTTGTGTCCAGCATTGACTAGAGACTGGACCAAAATGTACTAATGAACTTGTTGTCATGATCTAACATGAGAGACTTTGGGATCCCAAAGTGTACCCACGCTCATTCAAAGAAGAGTTTAGCAGTGGCTTCTGCTGTGATATTCTTCTTGCAGGCCGCCATAATGGTCATCTTCAAGAATCTATCAATGGCCACAAAAACACAGTTGTTTCCATGCATAGTAGAAGGAAGGCCCGATATGTAATCCATGGAGATGGATTCCAAAGGTCGAATAGGGGTAGGCAGCGAAGTGTAGATGCCTTTCTTCTTGATGGTTGGTTTGGAAATGGCATTGGGAGTGCAGGATCTAATGTACTTCTCAACATCCTACCGAAGATTGAGACAATAGAAATACTTCTGCAGTACTGCCACCATTTTCTTGACTGCGATATGCCCAACAACTCGACTATAGTGCGCTTTCGAAATCATCTTGGCATGCTCGCTTGAAGGAACACAAAGGTATCTCAAGTGGCATAGCAGAGCATCCTAGAGGTGAAAATCAGGAACTTGTTGACCCTCCAAGAGAGTCTGGTATGTGTGGCTGAATTCTAGGTCGCTTTCTTAGAGAGGTGGCCAATTATAAGTTTCGTTCCCACAAGAGTTGAGCATGGTGATTAATGCCATGATCGGTGGTCAGTTGAGGCAGTCTACAATGTTACTGGTTTTTCCTTTCTTATACTTGATACTCAAATGGAACTGTTGTAGGTATGTGGACCACTTCTGATCGCGATCATTCTGCAGCTTCCCTTGTGTCTGTATGAATTGCAAGTTTCAGTGATTTGTGTGGATGACCATTTCCTTCCCCAAAATGTAATGCCTCCATTGTTGGCAGGCCTGCACAATGGAATACATCTCTTTGTTGTAAGTGGGATACTTGCAGATTGTGTCTAAAAGTGTCTCACTGTGATATGCCACTGGATTCCTCTGTTAAGTAAGGACTGCCCCAATAACATAGTCAGAGGCATCTGTCTTGATCTCAAATGGATGTTGCAAGTCTGGTAAAGTGAGCACTGGTGCAGAGTAGAAGCGATGTTTCAACTCTGCAAATGCCTTCTGTTGACATTCAAACCAAAATAATTTTACTTCCGCTCCTCCCTTGATGACTTGACTCAAGGGCCAAGTGATATGAGAGAATCCTAACACGAGCTCGTTATTGAAATTGGCAAGGCTTTTATAGACATATTTGAGCATTGCAACCCCAATCACATATGTCCATAAACCAAGGGCTTCTAAACCTCTAAAAGTGTTGTTTCATACCCTAAAGGAACAAGGTCAGCTGATTACATCATCTCCCAGAACTTCTCCCTGAAAAACTACTCAAAACTGGTCAAAATTGGACCATACAGACTGCTCGATGCTAAGGGTGCGATGCATGTCACTTATTACACATGGTGGGTGCGATTCATACTAAAAAGCCTTTCTGTAGGGTGCGATGACTGACATCAGACAAATGGCAGAAGCAGTTTTCTAGGTGGAAACTCAAAGAATCTTCTAGAAACTTCTCATATCACACTTGCCTCTCTGAATTCGCCCAGGGATGAGTAAGAGATCTAAAATCTCCCAGTGGAACCAAGAACTATTAGTGAAATGACACTAATCAAAATCCCAGACACTGACTCACTCTCCTGTAAACATCTATATATGGATCCCTCATCCTAGAGATCTAGAGGCTGGAATTTTGTAATTTGCAAGGAAGTGTTGTTGATTTCTCTTTGAAGACATTTTTGGGTGATCTTGATTTGTATGAGGTGAAGAGAGCTTTCATGCTAGGAGGATGATGCTGGATCAGACAGCTCGGTTGTAATGCTCTCTTTTACTACTTCTATCAATAAATCTATTTGAGTTTTCAATACTCTACATGTGTTCTTTGAAGCGGGACAAGTGAAAAAGGAGTGGCGAAAGCTCTATCAAAGGAGAGAGGAAACAAGTAAAGAGACTAGCGAAAGACTACGGTTGGTACTCTCTGCTTCTCTCTCATCTATCTCTCATAAAGGAAAACACAAGTAACTTTAGTTTGTTTGTTTCTAAGATAGCTACCCATCTTAGTGGGACTAGCAACTCTGAATGGACACTAGCTTTCCCGATAACAAAATGGCAACTCCACTAGGGAGTGAATAGTTTGTTTGTTTTGTTACTATTGTTTGGTTTATAAACCATAAACGGAGCCTGAAGTTAAGCCAGCTAGCCTTCGAATTGTTTTTTTCTATGCAACTGCAAAGTAGATCAACGTTGCTTCAGTCAATCTCCAGGTTGGTTTATGAACTGAACATATAGCTTGCAAATATCCTTATTGCCCTAGTGGTAAATCAAATAACCTCATTAGTTCAGCCCCTATACTCTGTGTTTACTGACAATCATTAGCTCAGACTAAATCCTTGAACTTAGCTGCAAAATGTGCGTGAAAACCAAGCTTAGTCTCGTCCGTGGACCATTGAACTATCTCTTCTTGGCAATCTGGATGCATCACACCTCCCATGTGTTGTAGGTGAGATGCATCCCTGTTTCCCTGTGTTATAGGTGTGATGATTGACTAAGACTGTTTTTGCCTCCAGATTTTGGTTTTTTCTTCATTGCCTTCAGCTTTATTCAGTAGTTTTACTATCTTTGATCAGTATATCACTGTTGAAACCATATTCCTTTGCATTATTTTCAGCCTCCATCAGAAGGAATTGTGAATGTTTTTTTATGTTTTTTTCATCATTTACAGTTCTCCTTTGCAAATAGTAGCTTAATCGAACTGTCATCTTTTGATTTGAAAGTGTCGCAAGTGTCATTTTAAGTCAAGGAAAAGAGTGTCGCAAAGCATTCATCTTTTGGATAGTCGATTACACTTTTGCCATTGTATTTGATTTGAGTTAATAGTATTTCAAGTGTCGGAAGCAATTTTAAATTCAAAATCGCAAAGTGTTGTCTTAGCCTTCCTTTCATTTTTTGAAAAGAAAATTGTTAGTACTATCACCTTGAAAGAAAATAATTCAGATCTGTACTTAGTTTTCTTTTGTCATTCTCACATTAAGGGAACTGAAAAACAAATACATGCATGTGCATTTGCATTTAGACTGCATGCCGAAATTGATATAGGAAAAGTGCATCTAGTGTGTGCTCTCTGCTCTATGTTGAAAGAACTTCATTTCTCTTTCCTTAGTAGCTAAGATTTTCATTGCAGAAAGAAAGTAAAAGACTGTTTATCATCTTAGATTGCATATTTAGGAATTGTATATCTACATCACGCGGTGAACCTTAAAGGCAAACTTATTAAGAAAGTTCAACTGTAAAATAAACCTCAATGAACATAAGAATTCTTTGGAACATAACACACAACATTTAGAAGTCTAGGCTAGAGATGTTTTCTGGTGTCGTAAAGCCTGGTAACTATCCCTTTCATCGTAGGTTGGGTGATTCCTCCTCTTTGAGATGAAAAGTGCCAGTATGAACTTGTGCTCCCACGTACCATCGAGTATATATTGAGAGACCACATTAGGGTACATCCTTTATCCTTAGGAAGCTGTGTCTGCCGCCTTATCGATTGCAATGCACTGAACACAACATTCGGGAGGATTGATTGCAGTACCATAAAAAGTATTTTGTAGTTTTGTGATTGGTTTGGTAATCCCTCTATCTAGATTTCAAGAGAAGTCACTTTCGTTCCTTTTCAGACTCCTTAAAAGAAAAGGTCCATCTGAGCACTTGTCACTTCAGGCTCATTAAAAATTGAAGGTGACTAGAGTCATCTTTAGCTTTTTCACGACTATTAAAAATTGAAAAAGCAAGTTGTGTCAAAGCGTCATAAAATTTATTTTAATCGGAATAACGTCACTGTTCCCTCATTGGTCTTAGGTTGAGAAAATGGAGTCTATCGATCAAGGATTTCCTTTTGGGGGAAATCCTAGCCCTTTCTCTTCTTGCAGAGATGTTGGTGCTCCACATATGGCTACATTTTCCCTTCTGGGACTCACAATTGGCCTACCAGTGTGGATTTTCTCGACCTCTGTCTTTCAAAACACCGAAATTCCTCAGCAATCCAATCAGCAACAAGATGAAGTTGCTCCCGCACCTTCTACTTCATTTGTTTCTCCCGCTCCTTCTTCCTCTTCGCTTGGTGAAGCTAGTAATGATAAAAACCAAGTAACTGAGAAGAAGAAGAAGAATCCAACAGCAAAAGGGGGCAACCATGCATCATCTGGCGAAAATCCACACACTACACCTTCCAAACCTAAATCTCCATGTGACATTTGGAAGGGAGACCACTATCATCGAGATTGTCCCTCCATCCCAAGGATCTTGAGGGACTAGTCTCCCCACTTGCACAATCTGGTGTCTTCAACCTCTGACGATCATGTTGAGAGCACACCATCAACTAGTGAAAACGAAGTCAATGGAGAAAAGGGAAGATTTAAATTTCCTTGTAGACGGTGTGAAGGAGATCATGCTCTCCAACGTTGTCCCTTTCTAGACGAAGCTAAAAGAGTCTTGGATAACCGTACTGCTTCACCGTAGCGACTTCCTCCTGGATACAGGAAACTCTTACCGAGTCCATCGCTAATTGAAAATCCAACTAACACACCGTTTTTGTCGGTCGAAGCACCTACCATTGAAGATAAACCCTCTGATTCCACATTGGACCAAAGTTAATAGGTCGAGACCGTAGTCAACCGAGTCTTCTCTTTAGAGGGTCCACCTTCAGATGATACTATCACCAAAGAGAATGAGAACGACACCGTTCAAATTATTTTCATAAACACAGACTTCGATGAACATGGGGGAAATCTACCCATTCCTTTACCGTAGGAAGGAAGTTCATCAAAGTCTTATCCGGTCGTTTATTCGGTCCCACCTCCAAGCAATCTAGTCATTTCCTTTGATTGGAATCTACTAGGAAGACCCCGCCTACCATCTAATGTACCATTCTGATTCATAGTACAATTTTACAGAATGATCATGGTTGGTACTATCATAGACGAAGGGGCTTTTGTGAGTATCCTTTCCTCAACTGCTTGGAAAGTGCTTGGTTCACCATTAATTCTGCCTTAGATTCGAAATCTGACAAGCTTCAACAAAGGAACGAGTCGACTGTTAGGGATCCTCCCAAATTTAGCTATAACTTTGAGAAGGAAAATCATTCATCTAAACATGATGGTAGTCCAAGGACCTCTAGATTACAATCTACTCCTTTGATGTGACTACATTTATAGCATGGGAGCTATCGTTTCCTCACTCTTTTGAGTGATGTGTTTTCCACATGAAGGCAGAGTGGTCCAGCTCGTTGACCAGCTTTCATTCCCAGGTTCAAACACAACTATTAATCAGATTCCATCCCTAACTGGTCTTTTCGCACAAGAAATGTCTAGCCAATCTCCAGTCCATCCACCTGATGATCGCGAGTGATTCAGTGATTTTGACTGAAACCCAGGAGGCATGTGCCCTTGTCTGCTTCAATAGGAAAACCCCAGATATAAGGTAGGTTTCCGCATAGGAATATGACTAGTCTGAAACCCCTGTCCATTTAGGAAAATGGATTTGGACTGGAAAAGGATTTCCTCATCAAAGGTCATCTGATTGCACTGACAATAGTCACCTTTGTCCATTTCGATGGACATCGCTAAGGAAGTGTTTTGTCTACAATGCAGATGGAACAATCTTGCTAATGTAAGAACTTCCATATGGTGACCTAGAGACTCTAATTAATACCTGGGAGCATGCAAAACTTTTTGCATGCAAGTGAAAAGTGACCTTTTATTTTCTTAGTTTGTAGGCTCTTAACCCTTTAAACTCGTAGGTTGGTCATTCCTAGGTTGGATAACAAAAGGCTCTAGGAGCAAAGTTGCACATGGGGCAAGCTCCCTAAAAAATGAACCTACTGATGAGACATCCTTATTATACGACTGGCATGAGCAGTTTTATGTAAAGTTCAAGCTCATTAAAAAAACAAACCTCGCCACGAGCAGTTTTACACGAAGTTCAAGCTCGTTAAAAAATAAACCTAGAAATGAGCAAATGTTCCCCTAGATTTTAAGCTCATTAAACAATGAACCCACCTTCGGTAAATAACCATTGCGATCGCATAATTTTCAGCTTGTGAACCTTGGTTGTGTTCTCACCATCACCTTCACTCTTTTTTATCCGATCATAGGCCTCCATTTGATTGTTTACCCTTTTGAGGAAAAGATGCGACGAGTGATTCTATTAGCCACCTTCTTTACACTGCCATGATTGAAAAGTTCCAAACCTTACCTGGAACCAGATGCTATCCAAAAACATTTCTTGTTCCTCAAAAAACGAGTCTCCTTTAAGCTCTTTTCATTTGGCTTGTAAAATATGAGAAGATTGCCGAGAAATTGGCCTCTCCAGCTCGTTAAAGTGATCGGAAGTGCCATCCCTCTTTTAGATTTTAATGCTTTTGGACGTGAGGGATCATTACACAAAAAGATCGAGCGCTTGTCTTGTTCGGCTGGTTAAAACCATCAAAAAGTCATCCCTTTCATATTATTTTATACTTTTTTAGACTTAAGGGATTACATTACAAAAAAGAACTACTAGAGTTGCCTTTCCGTCCCTTTTTAGACTCTCTAAAATTGAAAAGGACCGAGTTATCTTTGTTGTTAAACTCATTGAAACAATAGCGACAACTTGTCCATGTAGACAAGAGCGAGTTTCACTGTCGCTAGGCTCGTTAAAACATAGCGACAGGTTTGCCCAAAGGGAGAATTATAGAAAAAGCATATGATATCCTCCTCAAGCTTGACAAAAATAAAGTGGTACTCGTCAGCAATGACTGGGGAAAAAGGGAAGAAAACTTGCATAGCTTCATCCGTAGCAAGTCGCTCTTGAACATGACACTTTCACTCCGTCACCATGATTGAGTCAGGTTGGGTTATTCCATTCACCGGTCATATCACCATTGGTCCATCGTACCATCCATTTTTTGGGTTAATGCTACCAATCCATTTCAGTGTGGCCGATATGTTCAAGAGAAGTTGCTCAGAGAATTCACCAACCTAGCTAACACCTCATCCGCTGCAATACCTTCACTCTCCATTTTTCATGACCGCCACCCTGAACCTTGTATCATCAGATCATTTTCACCTCCACAAAATCATTTGCTCCGTTCCATGTCGTAGATGTGGGATTCATTAAGGCCCTCCTACAATGGGTCACTTCTTGTCGACATCAGCTCATTATCCAAGAAGTTGACTTAGGAACAACCCGTTCAGTACTTTGAAGCTTGCATGCCTCAATGGCAAGTTTCTCACTTCCGGCAACAGGTTTACATCAATGGCCTTCAATAGAAAGATTTTGCGTTGTGTTCGACATAAACTCATGTATTCGCAACACATGAATTGTACTGCGGTACCTTGAGGGCCATTATCATTATCGGTGATTCCTCTCGCGCCTGTTAACAACTTACATCATTGACTGGTAACCAGGCGATGTCTTTCCATGTTCAACATCAGAACATCTTTTCAAATTGATTGACTTGTACTTTGGGCGAAGACTGAATGAGTTTGAAGACCCCGGATCTAGTTTCATCCATCCGAGCTACTATATATTCAAGAAAATAAAGACATCAAATGTACATCATAGCTGCATAGATAATCATCCAAACTAAGGGATGATGGCTCTACCAGAATCATCAGTCTGCCACAAAGATGATTGTCTGTCTTATGTACATGAAAATGAATTTATAAAGCTGAGCATGGGAATCCCGCCTCAGCTAGATCATGAAAATATTTTGAAGATAATGTATTTTATTGTATCTTGTTACAGGTCACCTTCCAGTTTGAAAAACCTCGGATCCTCATTATAAAGCATTTCACCCGACATCAGAAGATTTACGACCTCATGCTTTAGGGGGCAACTATTATAGACATATTTGGGCACTGCAACCCCAATCACATATGTCCATAAACCAAGGGCTTCTAAACCCCTAAAAGTGTTGTTTCATACCCTAAAGGAATAAGGTCAGCTGATTACATCATCTCCCAGAAGTTCTCCCTGAAAAACTACTCAGAACTAGTCAGAACTAGACCATAGAGACTACTCCATGCTAAGGGTGCAATGAATCTCACCTATTACACACGAGGCGTGTGATGCATACTGAAGAGCCCTTCTGCAAGGTGTGATGAGTGAGAGAAGACAAATGGCAGAAGCAATTTGCTAGGTGGAAACTCAAAGAAAATTCTAGAAACTGCTCGTATGACACTTGCCTCTCTAAATTCACCCAGGGATGAGTAAGAGATCTGGAATCTCCAAGTGGAACTAAGAACTATCAGTGAAATGACACTAATCAAAATACCAGAAGCTAACTAACTCTCCTGTAAACATCTATATATGGATCCCTCATCCTAAAGATCCAGAGGATGGAATTTTGTAATTTGCAAGGAAGTGTAGTTGGTTTCTCTTTGAAGACATTGTTGGGTGATCTTGCTTTGTATGAGGTGAAGAGGGCTTTCATACTGGGAGGATAATGCTGGATTAGATAGCTTGGTTGTAATCCTCTCTTGTACTACTTCTATCAATAAAGCTATTTGAGTTTTCCTCCATATGCTTGTATATCTCTTAATCTTGTATTTGTATATGCATTTATATGGCTAATGTACATCTGATCCTACATTGTTTATGGTTATAGATATCTATGCTTTGATGGTATTTTAATACTTTGACTCTACATGTGTTCTTTGAAGCGGGATAAGTGAAAAAGGAGTGGCGAAAGCTCTATCAAAGGAGAGAGGAAACAAGCAAAGAGACTAGTGATAGACTGCGGTTGGTACTCTCTGCTTCTCTCTCATCTATCTCTCATAAAGGAAAACACACGTAACTTTAGTTTGTTTGTTTCTAAGATAGCTATCCATCTTAGTGGGACTAGCAGCTCTGAATGGACACTAGTTTTCCTGATAATAAAGGCCCAAAAATTTCTGGAGCTCTGTCAAAGTGGTTGGGGCTAGA